>CAJZCY010000006.1:11220000-11612629 GCA_914969975.1 Anopheles atroparvus | reverse complement strand
ATGAGGGCTCATTCGCCAATGTTCTCAAGCGCCAGCAACTGAAGCTTCCCGCACAAAGCGCCACCAAGCCTACGATAACGCCAAAAGGCCGGACAGAGAGAGACACGACGACCTCTCACCCGTCAAGCCCGAAAGCGCCACGAGTGGCGCAGAACGGACCGACGACGGTGCAGGACATCGCAAAAAGCAGAGAGTGCGATAAGCCTGCAACAAAGCTAGCAGGAGAACCGGCAACGGCTGCGGCGAGCAAACCAGCACCCACGCGCACACGCACTAGCGAGAGCGAGAAGTGTGTGCAGCCGGGAGAGAGGATGGCGCAAGCGAGCCACGCGGTGAATACCGCTAGCAGCAAGAAGGACGATGATATCGTCTTCAAAGCCCCGCTCGATCTCCCTTCCCTTGTTGTCCCTGTTGTTCCTGTGGACTACACACCTGCAGTGAAGCGTCCTGTTGACGCGGGATCCGAAAGCGACGCTTCCACTGCCAGCGATAACGCACCTGCCGTGAAGCGCCCGGTTGACGTGGGGTCCGAAAGTGACGCTTCCACCACGTCCGCGGGCGGAACGGTCAAGCGAAAGGTTGGCCGTCCTTGCAAGCAGGTAAAGGTACTTTAAACCCTTTCCTTCCCGTTTCCTCCTCCACCAACCCTTCCCCACTCTTTCCAACGTCAACTTTTGTTGATCTTAAATTAGCATCGTGATGGATAATTTAAGTAATGTTAGCTATAACTTTGCTTCAATTAACTTGAATGCAATTTCAAACCAAACAAAATTAGACGCTCTCCTCACCTTCACTAGGACCATGGACTTGGACATCATATTTCTTCAAGAGGTGTATGCCCCTGACCTGGTCATCCCGGGTTTCATTGTACTTTCAAACGTCAACGAAACCAGGAGAGGAACGGCGATCGCTTTACGTGAGCCCCTAAAATTTTCGCAAGTCGAACGCAGCTTAGATTCGCGTCTAATCTGCGTCCGGCTTGAGAATACGGCCACCCTATGCAATGTTTACGCGCCTTCGGGGAGTCACCGAAGAGCAGAGCGGGAGGAATTCTTCGGTCGCACGATGCCGTTCTACCTGCGAAATGCACGGGAACCCGTCATTTTAGCAGGAGACTTCAACTGCGTGTTGAATTCAAAGGACGCGACGGGTGCCGCGGGTTCCAGTCTTGCTCTGCAGAACGCTGTAAATAACATAGGCTTGTGTGATAGCTGGGAAGCTCTCAGAGGAAACGATGTTGAGTTTTCCTACATCACACGTGGTTCGGGCTCACGCATCGATCGTTGTTACGTGTCGGCGTGCATACAGGATCGTCTCCGGACAACCGACATGCACGTGGTCTCCTTCTCCGACCACAAGGCACTGACGGTGCGGATCAGTCTCCAGTCTCTTCCGGCTCCGCGGAGAAACGGATACTGGCAACTTCGCCCCCACATTTTATCTGATGAGGTCTTGGAGGAACTCGAATGCAAGTGGAGCGGTTGGGTCCGACAACGGAGGAACTACGGTTCCTGGATGCTTTGGTGGGTCGAATGCGCCAAGCCCAGGATAAAGTCATTCTTTCGTTGGAAGACCAACGAAAAGTACAAAGACTTCCGCTTGCATCAGGGTATACTCCATGCTCAACTGAGAGCCTCATATGATCGATACCTAAGTAACCCAGATGAGTTGGCGACGATTAACCTGGTGAAGGGAAGAAAACTCTCCTTACAGAGGCGTTTTTCCCAGCATTTCACCAGGATAAACGAAACCCTCATTGACGGTGAAAAAGTTTCCACCTTCCAGCTGGGAGAGCGGAGGAGGAGAAGTACCGTCATTGAGAACTTCCAGACCAACGATGGAAGAACTCTCGCCTTGGAGGAGGAGATCGCCGAGCATTTGTACAATGAGTACAAAACCCTCTACTCGGCCGAAAACGCGGTTACACAGAACATTCTTACCAGTAGACGGGTTATCCCGGAGGACTGCGAAGCCAACAATGACTGCATGGCGGAAATCACCCCTAGTGAGATCTTCGATGCCGTTAAAAAATCGGCACCTCGGAAGTCACCCGGCCCGGACGGGATTCCCAGGGAGTTCTATCTCCGCGCGTTCCACATTGTGGGACGGGAGCTCGGATACGTCCTCAACGAGGCCCTTCGTGGGGAATTTCCTCGAAGCTTTGTCGACGGCGTCATAGTGCTTGTGAGAAAGAAGGGAACTGGGAGTGCAATGCCCTCTTTTCGTCCGATTTCTCTCCTGAACACAGATTACAAGCTGCTGGCGAGAATTTTGAAGCTACGAGTCGATGGGATCATCGACAAGTGGCAGATAATTTCCCCAGCCCAAAAATGCAGCAACAAGCCGCAGAACATTTTTCAAGCTGTTCTCTCGGTTAAGGAGAGAATTCTGGATTTGAAGAGGAGGAAGAAAAGCGGCAAGCTCGTCTCCTTCGACCTCTCACAGGCGTTTGACCGCGTCGACAGAGACTTCCTGTGGACGACCATGACCTCCTTGGGTTTTAATCCTGGGCTGGTTGGGCTTCTCAGGTCATTTGGGGAGCGGTCTTCTTCCCGTTTGCTGGTGATTGGACAGCTGTCCTCTCCCTTCCCCATCCAACGTTCCGTCAGACAGGGCGATCCTCTTTCCATGCATCTGTTTGTCCTTTACCTTCATCCCCTTATTACTGAGCTCGAAAGTATTTGCTGCGATCAGGATGACCTGATCAATGCATATGCCGACGATGTCTCAGTGATTACTTCCTCCCCTTCCAAAATCGAGCGGGTCAGAGAGGCGTTCGAGGCGTTCGGCCTGTGCTCAGGGGCCAGACTGAACGTGGAGAAGACCATCGCAATCGACATCGGACACGTCACTCCAGCATCGAGGATCCACGTCCCATGGCTACGCACCGAGGAGCGTCTCCGGCTCCTCGGGATATTGTTCTCCAACAACATCCGCGAGGCCATGGCGCACAACTGGGACGTGGTGATCCAGAAGTTCCGGCAGTTGGTCTGGCTTCATCGTGTGAGAGACCTGAACCTGGCCCAGAAGGTGTTGCTTCTTAACACCTTCCTGCTCCCCAGGCTGTGGTTTGTAGCGTCTGTCTGTGGCGCTAGGCAGCGGGACATTGCAAAGGTCTCTCACACGATCGGATCACTGCTGTAGAACGGCTCTGGTGGCATCCGCGTTCCTCTACTCCAGCTGGCGCTGCCACGAGATCGCGGTGGACTTAATCTCCACATCCCCAGCATCACCACACAATCACTACTCACCAACCGGTACCTTGCGGAGCAAGGATGTTTGGTGATCGGGTCCCAGCATATCGCCAATGCTGGGAACCCACCCGACATCAACTCCGTCTCGTCATCCTACCCCTGCCTCCGCAAGGTTATCCAGCACCTGGCATACGTGCCAGAGACCCTCCGACGATCGCCATCAACACGAGGACTGCGACGCGCAGCAACAAACGCCCTACCGGACCCAAGGGTGGTTGGAGCTTCCCCACACACGCTGTGGAGAAGAGTGTGGGGAAACATAAGCTCCAGGATGCTGACGTCTGCACAACGTTCCGCCCTCTACTTGCTGGCAAACGGAAAGATCTCAAACGCGGAGCATCTTTTCCGAGCCGGCAGAGCCGACACACCAACCTGCCCGTTTTGTACCGCTGTTGAGACCCTGGAGCACAAGTTTGCAGCATGTCCATGCGTTGCGTTAGCGTGGGACATCCTGCAGACGCGACTGCAACAAGTTGCTCCAGGGTCCCAGTTTCGTTTTGTCGACCTGCACTGTCCCGCTCTAAACAGGATAAGAGCGGGCACACGCAGTGCAGTGCTTGCTGTGTTTGCCAACTACATCATCCACATCATTGGAAACAACGATGCTGCGATTGATGTAGACGTCCTCTTCTGTTCTTTGTAACTTTCTGTATATTGTTTCACACTTTTTCTAGTGCACGTTAATGTACCCGCTTGTACGCATGGTGCGACGTCTCCTTGTAAATTGTAAATTAGCTATAAGAAAACTAATGTGACCAAATATATGTTTTTATAAAAAAAAAAAAAAAACTTGGTACAAATTTCCTAAGACCATGCCAAAACACTTGCAAACTTGGTACAAATTTAATAAGACCATGCCAAAACACTTGCAAACTTAGTACAAATTTAATAAGACCATGCCAAAACACTTGCAAACTTGGAACAAACTTCCTAAGACCATGCCAAAACACTTGCAAACTTGGTACAAATTTAATAAGGACATGCCAAAAAACTTGCAAACTTGGTACAAATTTAATACGACCATGCCAAACACTTGCAAACTTGGAACAAACTTCCTAAGACCATGCCAAAACACTTGCAAACTTGGTACAAATTTAATAAGACCATGCCAAAACACTTGCAAACTTGGTACAAATTTAATAAGACCATGCCAAAACACTTGCAAACTTGGTACAACTTTAATCAGACCATGCCAAACACTTGCAAACTTGGAACAAACTTCCTAAGACCATGCCAAAACACTTGCAAACTTGGTACAAATTTAATAAGACCATGCCAAAACACTTGCAAACTTGGTACAAATTTAATAAGACCATGCCAAACACTTGCAAACTTGGTACAAATTTAATAAGACCATGCCAAACACTTGCCAGCTTGGAACAAACTTCCTAAGCCCATGCCAAAACACTTGCAAACTTGGTACAAATTTAATAACACCATGCCAAAACACTTGCAAACTTGGTACAAATTTAATAAAACCATGCCAAAACACTTGCAAACTTGGTACAAATTTAATAGGACCAAGCCAAAACACTTGCAAACTTGGAACAAATTTAATAAGACCACGGCAAAACACTTGCAAACTTGGTACAAATTTAATAAGACCATGCCAAAACACTTGCAAACTTGGTACAAATTTAATAAGACCATGCCAAAACACTTGCAAACTTGGAACAAACTTCCTAAGACCATGCCAAAACACTTGCAAACTTGGTACAAATTTAATAAGACCATGCCAAAACACTTGCAAACTTGGTACAAATTTAATAAGACGATGCCAAACACTTGCAAACTTGGAACAAACTTCCTAAGACCATGCCAAACACTTGCAAACTTGGTACAATTTAATAAGACCATGCCAAAACACTTGCAAACTTGGTACAAATTTAATAAGACCATGCCAAAACACTTGCAAACTTGGAACAAACTTCCTAAGACCATGCCATAACACTTGCAAACTTGGTACACAATTAATAAGACCATGCCAAAACACTTGCAAACTTGGAACAAACTTCCTAAGACAATGCCAAAACACTTGCAAACTTGGTACAAATTTAATAAGACCAAGCCAAAACACTTGCAAACTTGGAACAAATTTAATAAGACCATGCCAAAACACTTGCAAACTTGGTACAAATTTAATAAGACCATGCCAAAACACTTGCAAACTTGGTACAAATTTAATAAGACCATGCCAAAACACTTGCAAACTTGGTACAAATTTAATAACACCATGCCAAAACACTTGCAAACTTGATACAAATTTACTAAGACCATGCCAAACACTTGCAAACTTGGAACAAACTTCCTAAGACCATGCCAAAACACTTGCAAACTTGGTACAAATTTAATAAGACCATGCCAAAACACTTGCAAACTTGGTACTAATTTAATAAGACCATGCCAAAACACTTGCAAACTTGGTACAAATTTAATAAGACCATGCCAAACACTTGCAAACTTGGAACAAACTTCCTAAGACCATGCCAAAACACTTGCAAACTTGGTACAAATTTACTAAGACCATGCCAAACACTTGCAAACTTGGAACAAACTTCCTAAGACCATGCCAAAACACTTGCAAACTTGGTACAAATTTAATAAGACCATGCCAAAACACTTGCAAACTTGGTACAAATTTAATAAGACCATGCCAAAACACTTGCAAACTTGGAACAAATTTAATAAGACCATGCCAAAACACTTGCAAGCTTGGTACAAATTTAATAAGACCATGCCAAAACACTTGCAAACTTGGTACAAATTTAATAAGACCATGCCAAAACACTTGCAAACTTGGAACAAACTTCCTAAGACCATGCCAAAACACTTGCAAACTTGGTACAAATTTAATAAGACCATGCCAAAACACTTGCAAACTTGGTACAAATTTAATAAGACCATGCCAAAACACTTGCAAACTTGGTACAAATTTAATAAGACCAAGCCAAAACACTTGCAAACTTGGAACAAATTTAATAAGACCATGCCAAAACACTTGCAAACATGGTACAAATTTAATAAGACCATGCCAAAACACTTGCAAACTTGGTACAAATTTAATAAGACCATGCCAAAACACTTGCAAACTTGGAACAAACTTCCTAAGACCATGCCAAAACACTTGCAAACTTGGTACAAATTTAATAAGACCATGCCAAAACACTTGCAAACTTGGTACAAAATGAAGAAAACCATGCCAAACACTTGCAAACTTGGAACAAACTTCCTAAGACCAGGCCAAAACACTTGCAAACTTGGTACAAATTTAATAAGACCATGCCAAAACACTTGCAAACTTGGTACAAATTTAATAAGACCATGCCAAACACTTGCAAACTTGGAACAAACTTCCTTAGACCATGCCAAAACACTTGCAAACTTGGTACAAATTTCATAAGACCATGCCAAAACACTTGCAAACTTGGTACAAATTTAATAACACCATGCCAAAACACTTGCAAACTTGGTACAAATTGAAAAATACCATGCCAAAACACTTGCAAACTTGGTACAAATTTAATCAGACCATGCCAAAACACTTGCAAACTTGGAACAAATTTAATGAGACCATGCCAAAACACTTGCAAACTTGGTACAAATTGATTAAGACCATGCCAAAACACTTGCAAACTTGGTACAATTTTAATAAGACCATGCCAAAACACTTGCAAACTTGGAACAAACTTCCTAAGACCATGCCAAAACACTTGCAAACTTGGTACAATTTTAATAAGACCATGCCAAACACTTGCAAACTTGGAACAAACTTCCTAAGACCATGCCAAAACACTTGCAAATTTGGTACAAATTTAATAAGACCATGCCAAAACACTTGCAAACTCAGTTCCTCTCCGAGACTCGCAACGATCGGACGTTCTTTTCACGAAGCAGAACAAATATATTTCGTGCTATAGAGCAAGCCACAGCATGGAAGCTTTGAGAAGCACCCTTCGGGTGGACTTCTCAAAGCTACCCAGAAGGCCACCAGCGATGGAGGCCACCACATTCGCCATGACCAAGCTGGGTCTAAGCAACAACAACATCAGCTCCTTGCGTTTGAAGCCAACATCATCCGTGATCTTCATTCGTACGAAGGAGCAGAGCCTCGCCCTGAAAACCGTCGAGCAACACGACGGAAAGCATTCGATAGAATGCGACGGGAAGCTTTTCCCGATCCCGATCAGCATGGTCGACAACTCCGTGGTCGTAAAGATCCACGACTTGTCCGATGACATTACGGACAAGACAATCTGCGACTTCTTCTCGCGCTACGGAGAGGTTCGCGCGGTCCGTACCGGCGTATGGACAAAGGGATTCCCATGTGCCGGAGTTTCGGACGGATTCCGGTATGTAACGGCGGTTATTTCGAAGCCGGTGCCCTCCTTTGTGACGATAGGAGGAGAAGAGACGTTGGTCACCTACCGGGGCCAACAGCAAACGTGCCGTACATGCGGACTGTCTGTGCACCACGGAATAACCTGCACCCAGGGCAGAAAACTCGTGGCACAAAAAACGAGCGTCAACGAGCGGTTGACCTACGCATCAGCGGTGCAAGGCAAAAACGGCGTAAACACGCCAACTGCCCCAGCACTAGCGCCAGCCGTCCCGGCTAGCACAAAGACCGTCCCGGCAAGCAAAACGATCGTATCCACAAGCGCACCGACGGTCCCGGCAAGTGCACCGACCGCCCCGCCAAGCACAACGATCGTTTCGACAAGCGCACCGACCGTCCCGACAAGCGCACCGACCGTCCCGGCTAGCGCACCGACCGTCCCGGCTAGCGCACCGACCGTCCCGGCTAGCGCACCGACCGTCCCGGCCGTACAGACAATATCCCCGAGCGCCCGGACTGGTGCACCTATTGTCTTGACCGACACACCGAACGGCCGATCACCAGCACCAAGCGTACCGGCGAATGCTTCACTTGTTGTGTCTTTGATCAGGGCAAGTGCGTTAAACATCCCGGCAAGATCGACCAGCACCAAAATGGACATAGGTGAGTATCGTTCGAACGCCGATGCCGAATTAAAGTTTAAAGCTCCTCGTGTCCCTTCCCCTACCCCTTCCTCAAATTCTATCCACACGGGGACAAGTAAGAGAAAGACGGACGAACTGACGGACAGCGACACGTCGCACAAGTCTACGGAGGAACCGACCAAGCGTAAAGTAGGCCGTCCTGCCCGAAAGACAAACGCTAACGCAGCGAGACCTACCGGGTTGACCGACGATGAGAAGCAGTAACTTGGTAGAAATGGATAATTTGATGAGATCAGTGACGATCGCATCGATCAACATCAATGCGATATCTAATCCTACCAAGTTAGATGCTCTAAGGACCTTTATAAAGACAACTGACGCAGACATAATCTTCCTACAAGAAGTTTCTATTGAAGACTTTTCGCTCCCTGGGTACAATGTTTTAACAAATATTGATCACACCAGGAGAGGTACTGCGATCGCCTTGCGGGTGCACCTAAAATTTTCTCACGTCGAGCGTAGCTTGGATTCACGCCTCATCTGCGTTCGGCTTGAGAATTCATCCACACTGTGCAATATTTACGCTCCTTCGGGAAGCCATAACAGAGCAGAGCGAGAGCTCTTTTTCAACCATTTGTTGGCGTACTACCTGCGGAATGCACCGGGACCGGTGATTCTTGCAGGGGACTTCAACTGCATTTTGAAGTCCCAAGACGCTACGGGTGTGGGAAATGTGAGCTCCGCTTTGCAAAGCCTAGTTGACAGCATGCGCCTGTGTGACAGCTGGGAAGCTCTTAGAGGTAACTCTGTAGAGTTTTCCCACGTCGCAAGGTGGTTCGGGCTCTCGCATCGATCGTTGCTACATCTCCAAGACCATGAAAGACCAGCTACGTGCAACTGACATGCATTTAGTGTCCTTTTCTGATCACAAGGCGCTCACGGTGCGTCTCTGCCTTCCGAACATACCTGACGCGCGACGAAATGGCTACTGGCAACTACGGCCACATATTTTGACAGCCGAAAACATAGAGGAATTCGGTTGCAGGTGGAATTATTGGACAAGACAGCGAAAGAACTTTGGTTCATGGATGGAATGGTGGATACAGTTTGCCAAACCAAAAATAAAATCGTTCTTCCGATGGAAAACGAACCAGAAATACTCCAACTTCCGCTTGCAACATAATATCCTCTACGCGGAGTTAAAGTCCTCATACGAGCGGTATCTTTCCAGTCCGATCGAATTGGTCAATATCAATCGTATAAAAGGAGAAATGCTCCTCCTTCAGAGGCGCTTCTCCGAGGACTTTACTCGTATTAACGAAACAAGAGTAAGTGGTGAAAAAATTTCCACATCTCAGCTTGGAAAACGAAGGCAGGAACGCACCCTGATCACCAGCCTGAAAACAGAAAATGACATTGTTCTTGACTCTCCAAATCAATTGGAGGAATACATACATGTAAAATGGTAGAAATCGGCAACACTGGCCGATCGTGCGAGCGAGACGACTAGTGGCGTCTGAGAACGAATGAACTATAAAAGAACGGGCGATCGTGGGAGTCGGGCAGTCGATAAGAATATAGGAAAGTAAAAGCTACCTCGACTGGTGTTTGTTTTAATAAACTTATCACTCTTAACATCTGGTGTCAGAAGTGGGATCGTGCGCGAAAGTGAAAATCGAATCTAACTTAGCAGAAAGTTCTGTGTGAACAACCGTGGGCTGTTGAAACGATAGTTGGTGCGTGGAGAACGTGTGTTGCCTGTGTGGGGCACGCGTTACTGAAGGTGCTGTGTGCGCAATCGAGAACAGTTAGGAACGTGGGTCGGCTGTGTGAGGCGCACGTTAACGCAGGCGCAGGCTGAAAAAGTTTATTAAACATTATCAGCGAGAAAATGGATGAAACCGTCAAAATAGCCGAGCTGGTCGAGTCGTTCACGCGAGCCGGCTTGGTGAAACAATGTGAGACGAGAAAACTTTCGACTGTTGGAACGAAGGAAGAGTTGGCGGTGCGAATTGCAAACGATCATGAACCGCAGGAAGAGGTTGCAACACAAAGCCTGCTAAACTCGACCGAAATGGGGGAATACGTCGATGCGCAAGCGGAGGCGCACATGTGCAGGCCTGCTGCGCTCAACTTTAATGACGTAAAGGAAGCGCTACCGAACTTTACGGGTGATGGAAAGGGGCACGACATAGGCCAATTCGTCACCGAATTCGAGGAAAATGCCCAATTGCTGGGATGGAACGAGCTTCAGATGTTAGTCTACGCCAAGCGACTCCTTACTGGCCCTGCGAAACTGTTCATCAGTAGCACCAGTGGTCTGTGCTCATGGAAGCAGCTGAAGGATGCCCTTGCTACGGAGTTTCGTGATGAAACAAAGAGTGCGGATATTCACGAGGCGATGCGAAAGAGAAAGAAGAAGACTGAGGAGTCATTCTTGGAATATGTTTACGCCATGCAGGCGCTGGCAAAGCGAGGAAAAATCGATGAAGAATCGATTTGCAAGTATATTGTTCAGGGTATCGAGGATGACCCTAGAAACAAAATGTGCTTGATAGGCGTGGAAAATATTGCCGAGCTCAAGACACAGCTCAAAAAATATCAGGCAATTAAATCACAGCTACCAAGTGTGCGAGGTGCAAAAGATTCCGTGACCATGCCAAAAGACACAGGAAGACGGTGCTACAACTGCGGGCAAATGGGACATTTGTCAACTGCGTGCAAAAAAGGAAGCGCTGCCCCGCGGTGATACCAGTGCGGTCTCCCAGGTCACGAAGCACGAGCATGTCGAAACACGTCGCCCCCAAAATGCTTCCGATGTGGGCAAACCGGGCACAAAGCGAACGAGTGCACCAGACAACCCATGATGAGTGTTCCTACGAATTTGATCGTAGACGATGAGGAACCAAGGGTAAATATGAAAATCGGAAATTGGGTTCCATACGCTTTGTTTGACTCAGGCTGTTATTTTAATTTAATAACAAACACAGCTTTTCGACGAATCGGTACCCCACCCGTAGAAGAGACCGCAGTATCATTACACGGGTTTGGAGGAAAACGCACTCGCACCGCAGGGAGAATTTCGACGGACACTTGGATAAACTCACAAATTTACCGAGACGTACCATTTTTCATCGTACCCGATGGAACAATGACGTACGACGTTATCATTGGAAGGGAATCACTCCGGCTCTTCGATGCAGTAGTGACAAAGGACGGGGTAAAGTTGACTACCCGGCGAGAGGAGAAAGAAGCAACGAACGAGAATAAAGTACTGTTGGCTAATTATTTTGTGGTAGAGGGTGGTCAAGAAATGATAGTTCCGAGAAAGTATCAAAACAAAGTAAACATGTGGATTGAAGACTATAAAGCAGCTCTGAAAAACGGTCGGACGGAAGAAACTTCGGTGAAGCTAGAGATTATACCGGGAGACCAAATACACCCGTTTAGGCATTCGCCAGCTCGCCTAGCCCACATCGAAGAAGAGGCAGTAAACAAGCAAGTGGAAGAATGGCTACAGCAAGGGATTGTGCGTCCATCGTCCTCTAATTTTGCCAGCCGCGTAGTAATTGCAAAAAAGAAAGATGGAACAAACAGAGTTTGTGTGGATTTCAGAAAACTCAATTCGCTGGTACTTAAAGACGGGTTTCCAATTCCCATCATCGATGAGGTGCTCGAGAAGCTACAGGCAGCGCGATGGTTCACAGTAATGGACTTAGAAAATGGATTTTTCCATGTGCCGGTAGAGGAAAACAGTAAGAAATATACCGCGTTTGTCACGAAGAGAGGTCTCTACGAATTTAACCGAGCACCGTTTGGGTTTTGCAACTCGCCGGCAGTCTTCATTCGTTTCGTAAATGATGTCTTCAGAACTTTAATACAGGACAATGTGCTTGACTTATACATGGACGATATAGTTATACACGGAAAAACAGAGGAAGAGTGTATAGAAAAAACTGAAAAAGTGCTGGTGGTAGGGGCCGCGAACGGCTTAGTTATAAAATGGAAAAAGTGTCAGTTCATGCAGAGAAACATTACGTTTTTGGGACATAAGGTAAAAGAGGGTAAAGTTTCACCAAGTGAAGAGAAAATTAAAGCAGTAAAGAACTTTCGAGTGCCGCCGAACGTTAAAGCCGTACAAGCGTTCCTTGGTCTAACTGGGTTCTTTCGGAAATTTGTTCAAGACTATTCGAAAATAGCCCGACCTTTAACGGATTTACTAAAGAAGGATACAGTCTTCAAGATGGCAGCAAGTGAATTAGAAGCATTTCAGCAGTTAAAGGATGAATTAGTGAAGGAACCAGTTCTGAAGTTGTTTGATCCAGGGGCAAAAACCGAATTACACACGGACGCTTCTAAGGCAGGATTCGGAGCTGCCTTGATGCAATGGGCGGAAGGGAAGTTACACCCGGTGTACTTTTGGAGTAAAAAAACCAGTGAATCGGAGGCCAACAAGCATAGTTACACTCTTGAAGCTAAAGCAGTGTTTCTAGCGGTGAAAAAGTTCCGACAGTATCTGTTGGGCCTTCCGTTTAAGTTGGTCACGGATTGCGCAGCGTTCAAGTGTACCTTAAAGAAATCAGAAGTACCTCAAGAAGTGTTGCCATGGGTTATGTACCTTCAGGACTTTTGTTTCGAAGTAGAACACAGATCGGGAAAAAGGATGCAACACGTGGATTGCTTGAGTCGCTATCCAGTGGAGGTGATGCTCGTGACTGGTGAATTGACGGCGCGAATTCAGAAGAATCAACAGCAAGACGAGATGATCAAGGCCATTAGTGAAATTTTAGTGGATAGGCCCTACGGATCGTATAGAATGAAAGCAGGCCTTTTGTACAATGTAGTGGATGGAAACGAACTTCTAGTGGTTCCACGAAATATGCGGAAGCAGATCATAGAGGACGGACATAATGATGGCCACTATGGTAACCAGCGTACAATGCATGGTATAAAGCAAAAATTCTGGATTCCACACCTAGAGACCATGGTCAAACAACACATCTCCAACTGTGTGAAGTGTATCCTGTATAATAAAAAACTGGGAAGGCTGGAGGGTTATTTAAACCCGATCGACAAGGGAGATACGCCTCTCCACACTCTACATCTGGATCATCTAGGACCTATGGACGCCACTTCGAAACAGTACCGGTATATTTTGACAGTAGTAGACGGATTTTCTAAATTTGTTTGGCTCTATCCCACTAGAACGACGAATACGGAAGAAGTGATTCAAAAGCTTCAGAGCTGGTCTTCAATCTTCGGTTACCCGACACGTGTAGTCACGGATAGAGGGGCTGCGTTTACGGCCAAGGCGTTTGCAGAGTTCCTTCAAAATCAAAGCGTCGAACACGTCGTTTCCACAACGGGCGTACCACGAGGGAATGGGCAGGCAGAGCGAGTCAACCGGACAGTGTTGGCGGTTTTAGCCAAACTGTCGATGGAGGATTCTTCGAAGTGGTACAAGGCAATAAATGAGGTACAACGGTCGATAAACGGGCGGTTTCACTCAACCATAGGAAGATCACCGTTTGAACTAATGTTTGGAGTTAGGATGAAGAATATTACTGATGACTCGCTGAATGAACTATTAGAGAAAGAAGGGTACGAAGAATATGAACGTGATAGACAAGTACTGAGACAAGAGGCAAGGAAGGCCATAGAGCAGGCACAGAAAAGATACAAAGAACAGTACGACAGAAAAAGAAAACCGGAACAAGGGTATAAGGTTGGTGATTTGGTCGCCATTAAAAGAACGCAATTTGTAACAGGAAAGAAGTTGGCCAACGAATTTTTAAGCCCGTATAGAATAGAAAAAGTAAACCGGAACGGCCGATATAAGGTAAAGAGGGCGGCCGACTGCGAAGGTCCTCATGTCACTTCGACGAGCGACGACAATATTAAATTGTGGGCATATGCGACCCTGGAATCATCCGATGAGGAAGAGGTAGAAAAGGATCAGGAAGACAGATAGGACGGGATAAGGTAGCATAGTAGGGCATCGAGGATCGATGTCCGTCAGGAAGGGCCGAATGTAAAATGGTAGAAATCGGCAACACTGGCCGATCGTGCGAGCGAGACGACTAGTGGCGTCTGAGAACGAATGAACTATAAAAGAACGGGCGATCGTGGGAGTCGGGCAGTCGATAAGAATATAGGAAAGTAAAAGCTACCTCGACTGGTGTTTGTTTTAATAAACTTATCACTCTTAACATACATACGTACTACAGGGAGTTGTACGCCAACGAGACAATAGACAAGGACGATTCCTTTGCCTGTCACCGTTTAATCCCCGAGTATTGCGAAACCAACAACAGATGCATGGATGAGATTACCTATGGAGATGTCCTTCATGCAGTTGGAAAATCGGCACCTCGGATGTCTCCTAGACCGGATGGAATTCCAATCGAATTTTATCAGAGAACGTTTGAGATAATCTGGAGAGAAATCATACTGATTCTCAACGAGGCCCTCAACGGTCAATTTCCGGAAAGGTTCGTCGACGGGGTCATAGTGCTTGTGAGGAAGAAGGGGGATGGGTGCACACTCCCTTCCTACCGTCCGATCTCTCTCCTTAACACGGACTACAAACTACTTTCGAGGATAATTAAACGACGGCTTGAAACCATAATCGACAAGTGGCAAATCATCTCGAATGCACAAAAGTGCTCTAATAAACCAGGCAATATTTTTCAAGCTGTTCTGTCTGTTAAGGAGAGAATCATCGATATTAAACGGAGGAAGAAGTGTGGAAAGCTCGTTTCCTTCGATCTCTCTCAGGCGTTTGACCGCGTCGACAGGGGTGTTCTGTTTGAAACGATGGGTTCATTGGGGTTCAATCCCGATCTAATACGACTTTTGAGGACAATTGGTGGAAAATCCTCGTCCCGTGTGCTTGTAAACGGCTCCCTATCCCACACCTTTCCCATCCAACGTTCCGTGCGACAAGGAGACCCCTTGTCAATGCACTTGTTCATCCTTTACCTCCATCCCCTCATCACTAGACTTGAAGGCATCTGCTGCGATCCGGATGACCTGATCAATGCTTATGCTGACGACGTCTCAGTGGTGAGTACTTCCCCATCCACAATCGAGCGAGTTAGGGCGGCCATTGAGGCTTATGGCGTCTGCTCTGGTGCTAGGTTGAATGTCGAAAAGACCACGGCCTTGGACATTGGCAAGATAACGCTGGAAAACAGGATTTCCGTACCTTGGCTGCACACCGTGGAACGTCTCCGGCTTCTTGGGATCCTGTTCACCAACAACGTTCGAGAGGCGGCCAGTCACAACTGGGACACGGTGATTCAGCACTTCCGGCAGCTGGTGTGGCTCCACAGATTGAGAGATCTGAAACTTATGCAGAAGATAGTTCTGCTCAACACATTTTTACTGCCAAAGCTATGGTTCATTGCGTCGGTATGTGGCGCCCGGTCAAAGGACATAGCTAAGGTCAAGAGCATCATCGGTTCTCTCCTCTGGAACGGCTCCGGAGGCATACGCATCCCGATCCTGCAGCTAGCGTTACCTCGCAACCGTGGAGGACTCAACCTCCATATTCCCTCCATCAACACAACAGCATTGCTGACCAACCGGTATGTGGCGGAGCAAGGGAGCCTCCGGGTCGGTGCCCAGCACATTTCGTGTGCTGGAAACCCCCCCGATATTGCTTCTATTCCGACCTCATACCCATGTCTGAGAAGCGTCATACTGCAGATGGCGTACATTCCTCCCTCATTTGGGAAAAATCCTTCCACCCGAAACCTTCGACGTCTACTGGTGGACCGCCTCCCCGCACCCAAAGTGGAGACGTCATACCGGGGGATCAACTGGAGAAGAGTTTGGGGGAACATCAATAGCGGCAAACACTTGCAAACTTGGTACAAACTTCCTAACACCACGCCAAAACAATACCAAACTTGGTACAAAATTCCTAAGACCACGCCAAAACACTTGCAAACTTGGTACAAACTTCCAAAGACCACGCCAAAACACTTGCAAACTTGGTACAAACTTCCTAAGACCACGCCAAAACACTACCAAACTTGGTAAAAAATTCCTAAGACCACGCCAAAACACTTGCAAGCGGCAAACTCTCATCTGAGCAGCGTTCGACGCTTTATATACTGGCGAACGGCAAGATAGCACACGGTGAGCTTCTTTCTCGGATGAGCTGGTTACCCGATGCATCCTGTTCACACTGCACCAACGCTGACACCTTGGAGCACAAATTCACCTCATGCACTCGCGTGATTGCGGCCTGGAACGTGCTGCAGCAATACATCAGGAAGGAAGCTCCAGGGTGTCAACCTTCGTTTCAATGTCTCCGCTTACCGATGCTAAGCGAAATCAGCGCCACCAAGCGGATAAATGTCCTGCGTCTTTTTTCAAACTATATCATCCACATCGTTGGCAACAACGATGCTGCGATCGATTTAGAAGTCCTTAAATGTGCCCTGTTTGTTTAACTCTAGACATTAAGAAAAAGTTTGTTATTTATGTTCGCTATTTATTAAATAAATAGTTATGTTTTATAAAAAAAAAAAAACTTGGAACAAACTTCCTAAGACCACGTCAAAACACTTGCAAACTTGGTACAAATTTAATAACACCATGCCAAAACACTTGCAAACTTGGTACAAATTTAATAAGACCATGCCAAAACACTTGCAAACTTGGTACAAATTTAATAAGACCATGCCAAACACTTGCAAACTTGGAACAAACTTCCTAAGCCCATGCCAAAACACTTGCAAACTTGGTACAAATTTAATAACACCATGCCAAAACACTTGCAAACTTGGTACAAATTTAATAAAACCATGCCAAAACACTTGCAAATTTGGTACAAATTTAATAAGACCAAGCCAAAACACTTGCAAACTTGGAACAAATTTAATAAGACCACGGCAAAACACTTGCAAACTTGGTACAAATTTAATAAGACCATGCCAAAACACTTGCAAACTTGGTACAAATTTAATAAGACCATGCCAAAACACTTGCAAACTTGGAACAAACTTCCTAAGACCATGCCAAAACACTTGCAAACTTGGTACAAATTTAATAAGACCATGCCAAACACTTGCAAACTTGGAACAAACTTCCTGAGACCATGCCAAAACACTTGCAAACTTGGTACAAATTTAATAAGACCATGCCAAACACTTGCAAACTTAGTACAAATTTAATAAGACCATGCCAAAACACTTGCAAACTTGGAACAAACTTCCTATGACCATGCCAAAACACTTGCAAACTTGGTACAAATTTAATAAGACCATGCCAAAACACTTGCAAACTTGGTACAAATTTAATACGACCATGCCAAACACTTGCAAACTTGGAACAAACTTCCTAAGACCATGCCAAAACACTTGCAAACTTGGAACAAATTTAATAAGACCATGCCAAAACACTTGCAAACTTGGTACAAATTTAATAAGACCATGCCAAAACACTTGCAAACTTGGTACAAATTTAATAAGACCATGCCAAACACTTGCAAACTTGGAACAAACTTCCTAAGACCATGCCAAAACACTTGCAAACTTGGTACAAATTTAATAAGACCATGCCAAAACACTTGCAAACTTGGTACAAATTTAATAAGACCATGCCAAAACACTTGCAAATTTGGTAGAGATTTAATAAGACCAAGCCAAAACACTTGCAAACTTGGAACAAATTTAATAAGACCACGGCAAAACACTTGCAAACTTGGTGCAAATTTAATAAGACCATGCCAAAACACTTGCAAACTTGGTACAAATTTATTAAGACCATGCCAAAACACTTGCAAACTTGGAACAAACTTCCTAAGACCATGCCAAAACACTTGCAAACTTGGTACAAATTTAATAAGACCATGCCAAAACACTTGCAAACTTGGTACAAATTTAACAAGACCATGCCAAACACTTGCAAACTTGGAACAAACTTCCTTAGACCACGCCAAAACACTTGGAAACTTGGTACAAATTTAATAAGACCATGCCAAAACACTTGCAAACTTGGTACAAATTTAATAACACCATGCCAAAACACTTGCAAACTTGGTACAAATTTAAAAATACCATGCCAAAACACTTGCAAACTTGGTACAAATTTAATAAGACCATGCCAAAACACTTGCAAACTTGGAACATACTTCCTAAGACCATGCCAAAACACTTGCAAACTTGGTACAATTTTAATAAGACCAAGCCAAAACACTTGCAAACTTGGAAAAAATTTCCTAAGACCATGCCAAAACACTTGCAAACTTGGAACAAACTTCCTATGACTATGCCAAAACACTTGCAAACTTGGTACAAATTTAATAAGACCATGCCAAAACACTTGCAAACTTGGTACAAATTTAATAGGACCATGCCAAACACTTGCAAACTTGGAACAAACTTCCTAAGACCATGCCAAAATACTTGCAAACTTGGTACAAATTTAATAAGACCATGCCAAAACACTTGCAAACTTGGTACAAATTTAATAAGACCATGCCAAAACACTTCCAAACTTGGTACATATTTAATAAGACCATGCCAAACACTTGCAAACTTGGAACAAACTTCCTGAGACCATGCCAAAACACTTGCAAACTTGTAACAAATTTAATAAGACCATGCCAAACACTTGCAAACTTGGTACAAATTTAATAAGACCATGCCAAAACACTTGCAAACTTGGAACATACTTCCTAAGACCATGCCAAAACACTTGCAAACTTGGTACAATTTTAATAAGACCAAGCCAAAACACTTGCAAACTTGGAACAAATTTCCTAAGACCATGCCAAAACACTTGCAAACTTGGAACAAACTTCCTATGACCATGCCAAAACACTTGCAAACTTGGTACAAATTTAATAAGACCATGCCAAAACACTTGCAAACTTGGTACAAATTTAATAGGACCATGCCAAACACTTGCAAACTTGGAACAAACTTCCTTAGACCACGCCAAAACACTTGGAAACTTGGTACAAATTTAATAAGACCATGCCAAAACACTTGCAAACTTGGTACAAATTTAATAACACCATGCCAAAACACTTGCAAACTTGGTACAAATTTAAAAATACCATGCCAAAACACTTGCAAACTAGGTACAAATTTAATAAGACCATGCCAAAACACTTGCAAACTTGGAACAAACTTCCTAAGACCATGCCAAAACACTTGCAAACTTGGTACAAATTTAATAAGACCAAGCCAAAACACTTGCAAACTTGGAACAAATTTCCTAAGACCATGCCAAAACACTTGCAAACTTGGAACAAACTTCCTATGACCATGCCAAAACACTTGCAAACTTGGTACAAATTTAATAAGACCATGCCAAACACTTGCAAACTTGGAACAATCTTCCTGAGACCATGCCAAAACACTTGCAAACTTGGTACAAATTTAATAAGACCATGCCAAACACTTGCAAACTTAGTACAAATTTAATAAGACCATGCCAAAACACTTGCAAACTTGGAACAAACTTCCTATGACCATGCCAAAACACTTGCAAACTTGGTACAAATTTAATAAGACCATGCCAAAACACTTGCAAACTTGGTACAAATTTAATACGACCATGCCAAACACTTGCAAACTTGGAACAAACTTCCTAAGACCATGCCAAAACACTTGCAAACTTGGAACAAATTTAATAAGACCATGCCAAAACACTTGCAAACTTGGTACAAATTTAATAAGACCATGCCGAAACACTTGCAAACTTGGTACAAATTTAATAAGACCATGCCAAACACTTGCAAACTTGGAACAAACTTCCTAAGACCATGCCAAAACACTTGCAAACTTGGTACAAATTTAATAAGACCATGCCAAAACACTTGCAAACTTGGTACAAATTTAATAAGACCATGCCAAAACACTTGCAAATTTGGTAGAAATTTAATAAGACCAAGCCAAAACACTTGCAAACTTGGAACAAATTTAATAAGACCACGGCAAAACACTTGCAAACTTGGTGCAAATTTAATAAGACCATGCCAAAACACTTGCAAACTTGGTACAAATTTATTAAGACCATGCCAAAACACTTGCAAACTTGGAACAAACTTCCTAAGACCATGCCAAAACACTTGCAAACTTGGTACAAATTTAATAAGACCATGCCAAAACACTTGCAAACTTGGTACAAATTTAATAAGACCATGCCAAAACACTTCCAAACTTGGTACATATTTAATAAGACCATGCCAAAACACTTGCAAACTTGGAACAAATTTAATAAGACCACGGCAAAACACTTGCAAACTTGGTGCAAATTTAATAAGACCATGCCAAAACACTTGCAAACTTGGTACAAATTTATTAAGACCATGCCAAAACACTTGCAAACTTGGAACAAACTTCCTAAGACCATGCCAAAACACTTGCAAACTTGGTACAAATTTAATAAGACCATGCCAAAACACTTGCAAACTTGGTACAAATTTAATAAGACCATGCCAAACACTTGCAAACTTGGAACAAACTTCCTTAGACCACGCCAAAACACTTGGAAACTTGGTACAAATTTAATAAGACCATGCCAAAACACTTGCAAACTTGGTACAAATTTAATAACACCATGCCAAAACACTTGCAAACTTGGTACAAATTTAATAGGACCATGCCAAACACTTGCAAACTTGGAACAAACTTCCTAAGACCATGCCAAAACACTTCCAAACTTGGTACATATTTAATAAGACCATGCCAAACACTTGCAAACTTGGAACAAACTTCCTGAGACCATGCCAAAACACTTGCAAACTTGTAAAAAATTTAATAAGACCATGCCAACACACTTGCAAACTTGGTACAAATTTAATAAGACCAAGCCAAAACACTTGCAAACTTGGAACAAATTTCCTAAGACCATGCCAAACACTTGCAAACTTAGTACAAATTTAATAAGACCATGCCAAAACACTTGCAAACTTGGAACAAACTTCCTATGACCATGCCAAAACACTTGCAAACTTGGTACAAATTTAATAGGACCATGCCAAACACTTGCAAACTTGGAACAAACTTCCTAAGACCATGCCAAAACACTTCCAAACTTGGTACATATTTAATAAGACCATGCCAAACACTTGCAAACTTGGAACAAACTTCCTGAGACCATGCCAAAACACTTGCAAACTTGTAACAAATTTAATAAGACCATGCCAACACACTTGCAAACTTGGTACAAATTTAATAAGACCAAGCCAAAACACTTGCAAACTTGGAACAAATTTCCTAAGACCATGCCAAACACTTGCAAACTTAGTACAAATTTAATAAGACCATGCCAAAACACTTGCAAACTTGGAACAAACTTCCTATGACCATGCCAAAACACTTGCAAACTTGGTACAAATTTAATAAGACCATGCCAAAACACTTGCAAACTTGGTACAAATTTAATAAGACCATGCCAAAACACTTGCAAACTTGGTACAAATTTAATAAGACCATGCCAAACACTTGCAAACTTGGAACAAACTTCCTTAGACCACGCCAAAACACTTGGAAACTTGGTACAAATTTAATAAGACCATGCCAAAACACTTGCAAACTTGGTACAAATTTAATAAGACCATGCCAAAACACTTGCAAACTTGGTACAAATTTAATAAGACCATGCCAAACACTTGCAAACTTGGAACAAACTTCCTTAGACCACGCCAAAACACTTGCAAACTTGGAACAAACTTCCTATGACCATGCCAAAACACTTGCAAACTTGGTACAAATTTAATAAGACCATGCCAAAACACTTGCAAACTTGGTACAAATTTAATAGGACCATGCCAAACACTTGCAAACTTGGAACAAACTTCCTAAGACCATGCCAAAACACTTCAAAACTTGGTACATATTTAATAAGACCATGCCAAACACTTGCAAACTTGGAACAAACTTCCTGAGACCATGCCAAAACACTTGCAAACTTGTAACAAATTTAATAAGACCATGCCAAACACTTGCAAACTTAGTACAAATTTAATAACACCATGCCAAAACACTTGCAAACTTGGAACATACTTCCTAAGACCATGCCAAAACACTTGCAAACTTGGTACAATTTTAATAAGACCAAGCCAAAACACTTGCAAACTTGGAACAAATTTCCTAAGACCATGCCAAAACACTTGCAAACTTGGAACAAACTTCCTATGACCATGCCAAAACACTTGCAAACTTGGTACAAATTTAATAAGACCATGCCAAAACACTTGCAAACTTGGAACAAACTTCCTAAGACCATGCCAAAACACTTGCAAACTTGGTACAAATTTAATAAGACCAAGCCAAAACACTTGCAAACTTGGAACAAATTTCCTAAGACCATGCCAAACACTTGCAAACTTGGAACAAACTTCCTAAGACCATGCCAAAACACTTGCAAACTTGGTACAAATTTAATAAGACCATGCCAAAACACTTGCAAACTTGGTACAAATTTAATAAGACCATGCCAAAACACTTGCAAACTTGGTACAAATTTAATAAAACCATGCCAAAACACTTGCAAATTTGGTACAAATTTAATAAGACCAAGCCAAAACACTTGCAAACTTGGAACAAATTTAATAAGACCACGGCAAAACACTTGCAAACTTGGTACAAATTTAATAAGACCATGCCAAAACACTTGCAAACTTGGTACAAATTTAATAAGACCATGCCAAAACACTTGCAAACTTGGAACAAACTTCCTAAGACCATGCCAAAACACTTGCAAACTTGGTACAAATTTAATAAGACCATGCCAAAACACTTGCAAACTTGGTACAAATTTAATAAGACCATGCCAAACACTTGCAAACTTGGAACAAACTTCCTTAGACCACGCCAAAACACTTGGAAACTTGGTACAAATTTAATAAGACCATGCCAAAACACTTGCAAACTTGGTACAAATTTAATAACACCATGCCAAAACACTTGCAAACTTGGTACAAATTTAAAAATACCATGCCAAAACACTTGCAAACTAGGTACAAATTTAATAAGACCATGCCAAAACACTTGCAAACTTGGAACAAACTTCCTAAGACCATGCCAAAACACTTGCAAACTTGGTACAAATTTAATAAGACCAAGCCAAAACACTTGCAAACTTGGAACAAATTTCCTAAGACCATGCCAAAACACTTGCAAACTTGGAACAAACTTCCTATGACCATGCCAAAACACTTGCAAACTTGGTACAAATTTAATAAGACCATGCCAACACACTTGCAAACTTGGTACAAATTTAATAGGACCATGCCAAACACTTGCAAACTTGGAACAAACTTCCTGAGACCATGCCAAAACGCTTGCAAACTTGGTACAAATTTAATAAGACCATGCCAAACACTTGCAAACTTAGTACAAATTTAATAAGACCATGCCAAAACACTTGCAAACTTGGAACAAACTTCCTATGACCATGCCAAAACACTTGCAAACTTGGTACAAATTTAATAAGACCATGCCAAAACACTTGCAAACTTGGTACAAATTTAATACGACCATGCCAAACACTTGCAAACTTGGAACAAACTTCCTAAGACCATGCCAAAACACTTGCAAACTTGGAACAAATTTAATAAGACCATGCCAAAACACTTGCAAACTTGGTACAAATTTAATAAGACCATGCCAAAACACTTGCAAACTTGGTACAAATTTAATAAGACCATGCCAAACACTTGCAAACTTGGAACAAACTTCCTAAGACCATGCCAAAACACTTGCAAACTTGGTACAAATTTAATAAGACCATGCCAAAACACTTGCAAACTTGGTACAAATTTAATAAGACCATGCCAAAACACTTGCAAATTTGGTAGAAATTTAATAAGACCAAGCCAAAACACTTGCAAACTTGGAACAAATTTAATAAGACCACGGCAAAACACTTGCAAACTTGGTGCAAATTTAATAAGACCATGCCAAAACACTTGCAAACTTGGTACAAATTTATTAAGACCATGCCAAAACACTTGCAAACTTGGAACAAACTTCCTAAGACCATGCCAAAACACTTGCAAACTTGGTACAAATTTAATAAGACCATGCCAAAACACTTGCAAACTTGGTACAAATTTAATAAGACCATGCCAAACACTTGCAATCTTGGAACAAACTTCCTTAGACCACGCCAAAACACTTGGAAACTTGGTACAAATTTAATAAGACCATGCCAAAACACTTGCAAACTTGGTACAAATTTAATAACACCATGCCAAAACACTTGCAAACTTGGTACAAATTTAAAAATACCATGCCAAAACACTTGCAAACTTGGTACAAATTTAATAAGACCATGCCAAAACACTTGCAAACTTGGAACATACTTCCTAAGACCATGCCAAAACACTTGCAAACTTGGTACAATTTTAATAAGACCAAGCCAAAACACTTGCAAACTTGGAAAAAATTTCCTAAGACCATGCCAAAACACTTGCAAACTTGGAACAAACTTCCTATGACCATGCCAAAACACTTGCAAACTTGGTACAAATTTAATAAGACCATGCCAAAACACTTGCAAACTTGGTACAAATTTAATAGGACCATGCCAAACACTTGCAAACTTGGAACAAACTTCCTAAGACCATGCCAAAATACTTGCAAACTTGGTACAAATTTAATCAGACCATGCCAAAACACTTGCAAACTTGGTACAAATTTAATAAGACCATGCCAAAACACTTCCAAACTTGGTACATATTTAATAAGACCATGCCAAACACTTGCAAACTTGGAACAAACTTCCTAAGACCATGCAAAAACACATGCAAACTTTGTACAAATTTAAAAAGACCATGCCAAAACACTTGCAAACTTGTTACAAATTTAAAAAGACCATGCCAGAACACTTATAAACTTGTAACAAATTTAATAAGACCATGCCAAACACTTGCAAACTTAGTACAAATTTAATAAGACCATGCCAAAACACTTGCAAACTTGGAACATACTTCCTAAGACCATGCCAAAACACTTGCAAACTTGGTACAATTTTAATAAGACCAAGCCAAAACACTTGCAAACTTGGAACAAATTTCCTAAGACCATGCCAAAACACTTGCAAACTTGGAACAAACTTCCTATGACCATGCCAAAACACTTGCAAACTTGGTACAAATTTAATAAGACCATGCCAAAACACTTGCAAACTTGGTACAAATTTAATAGGACCATGCCAAACACTTGCAAACTTGGAACAAACTTCATTAGACCACGCCAAAACACTTGGAAACTTGGTACAAATTTAATAAGACCATGCCAAAACACTTGCAAACTTGGTACAAATTTAATAACACCATGCCAAAACACTTGCAAACTTGGTACAAATTTAAAAATACCATGCCAAAACACTTGCAAACTAGGTACAAATTTAATAAGACCATGCCAAAACACTTGCAAACTTGGAACAAACTTCCTAAGACCATGCCAAAACACTTGCAAACTTGGTACAAATTTAATAAGACCAAGCCAAAACACTTGCAAACTTGGAACAAATTTCCTAAGACCATGCCAAAACACTTGCAAACTTGGAACAAACTTCCTATGACCATGCCAAAACACTTGCAAACTTGGTACAAATTTAATAAGACCATGCCAACACACTTGCAAACTTGGTACAAATTTAATAGGACCATGCCAAACACGTGCAAACTTGGAACAAACTTCCTAAGACCATGCCAAAACACTTGCAAACTTGGTACAAATTTAATAAGACCATGCCAAAACACTTGCAAACTTGGTACAAATTTAATAAGACCATGCCAAAACACTTGCAAACTTGGTACAAATTTAATAAGACCATGCCAAACACTTGCAAACTTGGAACAAACTTCCTGAGACCATGCCAAAACACTTGCAAACTTGGTACAAATTTAATAAGACCATGCCAAACACTTGCAAACTTGGAACAAACTTCCTATGACCATGCCAAAACACTTGCAAACTTGGTACAAATTTAATAAGACCATGCCAAAACACTTGCAAACTTGGTACAAATTTAATAGGACCATGCCAAACACTTGCAAACTTGGAACAAACTTCCTAAGACCATGCCAAAACACTTGCAAACTTGGTACAAATTTAATAAGACCATGCCAAAACACTTGCAAACTTGGAACAAACTTCCTAAGACCATGCCAAAACACTTGCAAACTTGGTACAAATTTAATAAGACCATGCCAAAACACTTGCAAACTTGGTACAAATTTAATAAGACCATGCCAAACACTTGCAAACTTGGAACAAACTTCCTTAGACCACGCCAAAACACTTGGAAACTTGGTACAAATTTAATAAGACCATGCCAAAACACTTGCAAACTTGGTACAAATTTAATAACACCATGCCAAAACACTTGCAAACTTGGTACAAATTTAAAAATACCATGCCAAAACACTTGCAAACTTGGTACAAATTTAATAAGACCATGCCAAAACACTTGCAAACTTGGAACATACGTCCTAAGACCATGCCAAAACACTTGCAAACTTGGTACAATTTTAATAAGACCATGCCAAACACTTGCAAACTTGGAACAAACTTCCTAAGACCATGCCAAAACACTTGCAAACTAGGTACAAATTTAATAAGACCATGCCAAAACACTTGCAAACTTGGAACAAACTTCCTAAGACCATGCCAAAACACTTGCAAACTTGGTACAAATTTAATAAGACCAAGCCAAAACACTTGCAAACTTGGAACAAATTTAATAAGACCATGCCAAAACACTTGCAAACTTGGAACAAACTTCCTATGACCATGCCAAAACACTTGCAAACTTGGTACAAATTTAATAAGACCATGCCAAAACACTTGCAAACTTGGTACAAATTTAATAGGACCATGCCAAACACTTGCAAACTTGGAACAAACTTCCTAAGACCATGCCAAAACACTTGCAAACTTGGTACAAATTTAATAAGACCATGCCAAAACACTTGCAAACTTGGTACAAATTTAATAAGACCATGCCAAAACACTTGCAAACTTGGTACAAATTTAATAAGACCATGCCAAACACTTGCAAACTTGGAACAAACTTCCTGAGACCATGCCAAAACACTTGCAAACTTGGTACAAATTTAATAAGACCATGCCAAACACTTGCAAACTTAGTACAAATTTAATAAGACCATGCCAAAACACTTGCAAACTTAGAACAAACTTCCTATGACCATGCCAAAACACTTGCAAACTTGGTACAAATTTAATAAGACCATGCCAAAACACTTGCAAACTTGGTACAAATTTAATACGACCATGCCAAACACTTGCAAACTTGGAACAAACTTCCTAAGACCATGCCAAAACACTTGCAAACTTGGAACAAATTTAATAAGACCATGCCAAAATACTTGCAAACTTGGTACAAATTTAATAAGACCATGCCAAAACACTTGCAAACTTGGTACAAATTTAATAAGACCATGCCAAACACTTGCAAACTTGGAACAAACTTCCTAAGACCATGCCAAAACACTTGCAAACTTGGTACAAATTTAATAAGACCATGCCAAAACACTTGCAAACTTGGTACAAATTTAATAAGACCATGCCAAAACACTTGCAAATTTGGTAGAAATTTAATAAGACCAATAAAAAACACTTGCAAACTTGGAACAAATTTAATAAGACCACGGCAAAACACTTGCAAACTTGGTGCAAATTTAATAAGACCATGCCAAAACACTTGCAAACTTGGTACAAATTTAATAAGACCATGCCAAAACACTTGCAAACTTGGAACAAACTTCCTAAGACCATGCCAAAACACTTGCAAACTTGGTACAAATTTAATAAGACCATGCCAAAACACTTGCAAAATTGGTACAAATTTAATAAGACCATGCCAAACACTTGCAAACTTGGAACAAACTTCCTTAGACCACGCCAAAACACTTGGAAACTTGGTACAAATTTAATAAGACCATGCCAAAACACATGCAAACTTGGTACAAATTTAATAACACCATGCCAAAACACTTGCAAACTTGGAACAAACTTCCTAAGACCATGCAAAAACACTTGGAAGCTTGGTACAAATTTAATAAGACCATGCCAAAACACTTGCAAACTTGGTACAAATTTAATAACACCATGCCAAAACACTTGCAAACTTGGTACAAATTTAAAAATACCATGCCAAAACACTTGCAAACTTGGTACAAATTTAATAAGACCATGCCAAAACACTTGCAAACTTGGAACATACTTCCTAAGACCATGCCAAAACACTTGCAAACTTGGTACAATTTTAATAAGACCAAGCCAAAACACTTGCAAACTTGGAAAAAATTTCCTAAGACCATGCCAAAACACTTGCAAACTTGGAACAAACTTCCTATGACCATGCCAAAACACTTGCAAACTTGGTACAAATTTAATAAGACCATGCCAAAACACTTGCAAACTTGGTACAAATTTAATAGGACCATGCCAAACACTTGCAAACTTGGAACAAACTTCCTAAGACCATGCCAAAATACTTGCAAACTTGGTACAAATTTAATCAGACCATGCCAAAACACTTGCAAACTTGGTACAAATTTAATAAGACCATGCCAAAACACTTCCAAACTTGGTACATATTTAATAAGACCATGCCAAACACTTGCAAACTTGGAACAAACTTCCTAAGACCATGCAAAAACACATGCAAACTTTGTACAAATTTAAAAAGACCATGCCAAAACACTTGCAAACTTGTTACAAATTTAAAAAGACCATGCCAGAACACTTATAAACTTGTAACAAATTTAATAAGACCATGCCAAACACTTGCAAACTTAGTACAAATTTAATAAGACCATGCCAAAACACTTGCAAACTTGGAACATACTTCCTAAGACCATGCCAAAACACTTGCAAACTTGGTACAATTTTAATAAGACCAAGCCAAAACACTTGCAAACTTGGAACAAATTTCCTAAGACCATGCCAAAACACTTGCAAACTTGGAACAAACTTCCTATGACCATGCCAAAACACTTGCAAACTTGGTACAAATTTAATAAGACCATGCCAAAACACTTGCAAACTTGGTACAAATTTAATAGGACCATGCCAAACACTTGCAAACTTGGAACAAACTTCATTAGACCACGCCAAAACACTTGGAAACTTGGTACAAATTTAATAAGACCATGCCAAAACACTTGCAAACTTGGTACAAATTTAATAACACCATGCCAAAACACTTGCAAACTTGGTACAAATTTAAAAATACCATGCCAAAACACTTGCAAACTAGGTACAAATTTAATAAGACCATGCCAAAACACTTGCAAACTTGGAACAAACTTCCTAAGACCATGCCAAAACACTTGCAAACTTGGTACAAATTTAATAAGACCAAGCCAAAACACTTGCAAACTTGGAACAAATTTCCTAAGACCATGCCAAAACACTTGCAAACTTGGAACAAACTTCCTATGACCATGCCAAAACACTTGCAAACTTGGTACAAATTTAATAAGACCATGCCAACACACTTGCAAACTTGGTACAAATTTAATAGGACCATGCCAAACACGTGCAAACTTGGAACAAACTTCCTAAGACCATGCCAAAACACTTGCAAACTTGGTACAAATTTAATAAGACCATGCCAAAACACTTGCAAACTTGGTACAAATTTAATAAGACCATGCCAAAACACTTGCAAACTTGGTACAAATTTAATAAGACCATGCCAAACACTTGCAAACTTGGAACAAACTTCCTGAGACCATGCCAAAACACTTGCAAACTTGGTACAAATTTAATAAGACCATGCCAAACACTTGCAAACTTGGAACAAACTTCCTATGACCATGCCAAAACACTTGCAAACTTGGTACAAATTTAATAAGACCATGCCAAAACACTTGCAAACTTGGTACAAATTTAATAGGACCATGCCAAACACTTGCAAACTTGGAACAAACTTCCTAAGACCATGCCAAAACACTTGCAAACTTGGTACAAATTTAATAAGACCATGCCAAAACACTTGCAAACTTGGAACAAACTTCCTAAGACCATGCCAAAACACTTGCAAACTTGGTACAAATTTAATAAGACCATGCCAAAACACTTGCAAACTTGGTACAAATTTAATAAGACCATGCCAAACACTTGCAAACTTGGAACAAACTTCCTTAGACCACGCCAAAACACTTGGAAACTTGGTACAAATTTAATAAGACCATGCCAAAACACTTGCAAACTTGGTACAAATTTAATAACACCATGCCAAAACACTTGCAAACTTGGTACAAATTTAAAAATACCATGCCAAAACACTTGCAAACTTGGTACAAATTTAATAAGACCATGCCAAAACACTTGCAAACTTGGAACATACGTCCTAAGACCATGCCAAAACACTTGCAAACTTGGTACAATTTTAATAAGACCATGCCAAACACTTGCAAACTTGGAACAAACTTCCTAAGACCATGCCAAAACACTTGCAAACTAGGTACAAATTTAATAAGACCATGCCAAAACACTTGCAAACTTGGAACAAACTTCCTAAGACCATGCCAAAACACTTGCAAACTTGGTACAAATTTAATAAGACCAAGCCAAAACACTTGCAAACTTGGAACAAATTTAATAAGACCATGCCAAAACACTTGCAAACTTGGAACAAACTTCCTATGACCATGCCAAAACACTTGCAAACTTGGTACAAATTTAATAAGACCATGCCAAAACACTTGCAAACTTGGTACAAATTTAATAGGACCATGCCAAACACTTGCAAACTTGGAACAAACTTCCTAAGACCATGCCAAAACACTTGCAAACTTGGTACAAATTTAATAAGACCATGCCAAAACACTTGCAAACTTGGTACAAATTTAATAAGACCATGCCAAAACACTTGCAAACTTGGTACAAATTTAATAAGACCATGCCAAACACTTGCAAACTTGGAACAAACTTCCTGAGACCATGCCAAAACACTTGCAAACTTGGTACAAATTTAATAAGACCATGCCAAACACTTGCAAACTTAGTACAAATTTAATAAGACCATGCCAAAACACTTGCAAACTTAGAACAAACTTCCTATGACCATGCCAAAACACTTGCAAACTTGGTACAAATTTAATAAGACCATGCCAAAACACTTGCAAACTTGGTACAAATTTAATACGACCATGCCAAACACTTGCAAACTTGGAACAAACTTCCTAAGACCATGCCAAAACACTTGCAAACTTGGAACAAATTTAATAAGACCATGCCAAAACACTTGCAAACTTGGTACAAATTTAATAAGACCATGCCAAAACACTTGCAAACTTGGTACAAATTTAATAAGACCATGCCAAACACTTGCAAACTTGGAACAAACTTCCTAAGACCATGCCAAAACACTTGCAAACTTGGTACAAATTTAATAAGACCATGCCAAAACACTTGCAAACTTGGTACAAATTTAATAAGACCATGCCAAAACACTTGCAAATTTGGTAGAAATTTAATAAGACCAATAAAAAACACTTGCAAACTTGGAACAAATTTAATAAGACCACGGCAAAACACTTGCAAACTTGGTGCAAATTTAATAAGACCATGCCAAAACACTTGCAAACTTGGTACAAATTTAATAAGACCATGCCAAAACACTTGCAAACTTGGAACAAACTTCCTAAGACCATGCCAAAACACTTGCAAACTTGGTACAAATTTAATAAGACCATGCCAAAACACTTGCAAAATTGGTACAAATTTAATAAGACCATGCCAAACACTTGCAAACTTGGAACAAACTTCCTTAGACCACGCCAAAACACTTGGAAACTTGGTACAAATTTAATAAGACCATGCCAAAACACATGCAAACTTGGTACAAATTTAATAACACCATGCCAAAACACTTGCAAACTTGGTACAAATTTAAAAATACCATGCCAAAACACTTGCAAACTTGGTACAAATTTAATAAGACCATGCCAAAACACTTGCAAACTTGGAACATACTTCCTAAGACCATGCCAAAACACTTGCAAACTTGGTACAATTTTAATGAGACCAAGCCAAAACACTTGCAAACTTGGAACAAATTTCCTAAGACCATGCCAAAACACTTGCAAACTTGGAACAAACTTCCTATCACCATGCCAAAACACTTGCAAACTTAGTACAAATTTAATAAGACCATGCCAATACACTTGCAAACTTGGTACAAATTTAATAGGACCATGCCAAACACTTGCAAACTTGGAACAAACTTCCTAAGACCATGCCAAAACACTTGCAAACTTGGTACAAATTTAATAAGACCATGCCAAAACACTTGCAAACTTGGTACAAATTTAATAAGACCATGCCAAAACACTTGCAAACTTGGAACAAACTTCCTGAGACCATGCCAAAACACTTGCAAACTTATAACAAATTTAATAAGACCATGCCAAACACTTGCAAACTTAGTACAAATTTAATAAGACCATGCCAAAACACTTGCAAACTTGGAACAAACTTCCTATGACCATGCCAAAACACTTGCAAACTTGGTACAAATTTAATAAGACCATGCCAAAACACTTGCAAACTTGGTACAAATTTAATAAGACCATGCCAAACACTTGCAAACTTGGAACAAACTTCCTGAGACCATGCCAAAACACTTGCAAACTTGTAACAAATTTAATAAGACCATGCCAAACACTTGCAAACTTAGTACAAATTTAATAAGACCATGCCAAAACACTTGCAAACTTGCAACAAACTTCCTATGACCATGCCAAAACACTTGCAAACTTGGTACAAATTTAATAAGACCATGCCAAAACACTTGCAAACTTGGTACAAATTTAATACGACCATGCCAAACACTTGCAAACTTGGAACAAACTTCCTAAGACCATGCCAAAACACTTGCAAACTTGGAACAAATTTAATAAGACCATGCCAAAACACTTGCAAACTTGGTACAAATTTAATAAGACTATGCCAAAACACTTGCAAACTTGGTACAAATTTAATAAGACCATGCCAAACACTTGCAAACTTGGAACAAACTTCCTAAGACCATGCCAAAACACTTGCAAACTTGGTACAAATTTAATAAGACCATGCCAAAACACTTGCAAACTTGGTACAAATTTAATAAGACCATGCCAAAACACTTGCAAACTTGGTACAAATTTAATAAGACCATGCCAAACACTTGCAAACTTGGAACAAACTTCCTAAGCCCATGCCATAACACTTGCAAACTTGGTACAAATTTAATAAGACCATGCCAAAACACTTGCAAACTTGGTACAAATTTAATAAGACCATGCCAAAACACTTGCAAACTTGGTACAAATTTAATAAGACCATGCCAAACACTTGCAAACTTGGAACAAACTTCCTGAGACCATGCTAAAACACTTGCAAACTTGGTACAAATTTAATAAGACCATGCCAAACACTTGCAAACTTAGTACAAATTTAATAAGACCATGCCAAAACACTTGCAAACTTGGAACAAACTTCCTATGACCATGCCAAAACACTTGCAAACTTGGTACAAATTTAATAAGACCATGCCAAAACACTTGCAAACTTGGTACAAATTTAATACGACCATGCCAAACACTTGCAAACTTGGAACAAACTTCCTAAAACCATGCCAAAACACTTGCAAACTTGGAACAAATTTAATAAGACCATGCCAAAACACTTGCAAACTTAGTACAAATTTAATAAGACCATGCCAAAACACTTGCAAACTTGGAACAAACTTCCTAAGCCCATGCCAAAACACTTGCAAACTTGGTACAAATTTAATAAGACCATGCCAAAACACTTGCAAACTTGGTACAAATTTAATAAGACCATGCCAAAACACTTGCAAACTTGGTACAAATTTAATAAGACCATGCCAAACACTTGCAAACTTGGAACAAACTTCCTGAGACCATGCCAAAACACTTGCAAACTTGGTACAAATTTAATAAGACCATGCCAAACACTTGCAAACTTAGTACAAATTTAATAAGACCATGCCAAAACACTTGCAAACTTGGAACAAACTTCCTATGACCATGCCAAAACACTTGCAAACTTAGTACAAATTTAATAAGACCATGCCAAACACTTGCAAACTTGGAACAAACTTCCTAAGACCATGCCAAAACACTTGCAAACTTGGAACAAATTTAATAAGACCATGCCAAAACACTTGCAAACTTGGAACAAACTTCCTATCACCATGCCAAAACACTTGCAAACTTAGTACAAATTTAATAAGACCATGCCAAAACACTTGCAAACTTGGTACAAATTTAATAGGACCATGCCAAACACTTGCAAACTTGGAACAAACTTCCTAAGACCATGCCAAAACACTTGCAAACTTGGTACAAATTTAATAAGACCATGCCAAAACACTTGCAAACTTGGTACAAATTTAATAAGACCATGCCAAACACTTGCAAACTTGGAACAAACTTCCTGAGACCATGCCAAAACACTTGCAAACTTGTAACAAATTTAATAAGACCATGCCAAACACTTGCAAACTTAGTACAAATTTAATAAGACCATGCCAAAACACTTGCAAACTTGGAACAAACTTCCTATGACCATGCCAAAACACTTGCAAACTTGGTACAAATTTAATAAGACCATGCCAAAACACTTGCAAACTTGGTACAAATTTAATAAGACCATGCCAAACACTTGCAAACTTGGAACAAACTTCCTGAGACCATGCCAAAACACTTGCAAACTTGTAACAAATTTAATAAGACCATGCCAAACACTTGCAAACTTAGTACAAATTTAATAAGACCATGCCAAAACACTTGCAAACTTGGAACAAACTTCCTATGACCATGCCAAAACACTTGCAAACTTGGTACAAATTTAATAAAACCATGCCAAAACACTTGCAAACTTGGTACAAATTTAATACGACCATGCCAAACACTTGCAAACTTGGAACAAACTTCCTAAGACCATGCCAAAACACTTGCAAACTTGGAACAAATTTAATAAGACCATGCCAAAACACTTGCAAACTTGGTACAAATTTAATAAGACTATGCCAAAACACTTGCAAACTTGGTACAAATTTAATAAGACCATGCCAAACACTTGCAAACTTGGAACAAACTTCCTAAGACCATGCCAAAACACTTGCAAACTTGGTACAAATTTAATAAGACCATGCCAAAACACTTGCAAACTGGGTACAAATTTAATAAGACCATGCCAAAACACTTGCAAACTTGGTACAAATTTAAAAAGACCATGCCAAACACTTGCAAACTTGGAACAAACTTCCTAAGCCCATGCCAAAACACTTGCAAACTTGGTACAAATTTAATAAGACCATGCCAAAACACTTGCAAACTTGGTACAAATTTAATAAGACCATGCCAAAACACTTGCAAACTTGGTACAAATTTAATAAGACCATGCCAAACACTTGCAAACTTGGAACAAACTTCCTGAGACCATGCTAAAACACTTGCAAACTTGGTACAAATTTAATAAGACCGTGCCAAACACTTGCAAACTTAGTACAAATTTAATAAGACCATGCCAAAACACTTGCAAACTTGGAACAAACTTCCTATGACCATGCCAAAACACTTGCAAACTTGGTACAAATTTAATAAGACCATGCCAAAACACTTGCAAACTTGGTACAAATTTAATACGACCATGCCAAACACTTGCAAACTTGGAACAAATTTAATAAGACCATGCCAAACACTTGCAAACTTAGTACAAATTTAATAAGACCATGCCAAAACACTTGCAAACTTGGAACAAACTTCCTATGACCATGCCAAAACACTTGCAAACTTGATACAAATTTAATAAGACCATGCCAAAACACTTGCAAACTTGGTACAAATTTAATACGACCATGCCAAACACTTGCAAACTTGGAACAAACTTCCTTAGACCACGCCAAAACACTTGGAAACTTGGTACAAATTTAATAAGACCATGCCAAAACACTTGCAAACTTGGTACAAATTTAATAACACCATGCCAAAACACTTGCAAACTTGGTACAAATTTAAAAATACCATGCCAAAACACTTGCAAACTTGGTACAAATTTAATAAGACCATGCCAAAACACTTGCAAACTTGGAACATACTTCCTAAGACCATGCCAAAACACTTGCAAACTTGGTACAATTTTAATAAGACCAAGCCAAAACACTTGCAAACTTGGAACAAATTTCCTAAGACCATGCCAAAACACTTGCAAACTTGGTACAAATTTAATAGGACCATGCCAAACACTTGCAAACTTGGAACAAACTTCCTAAGACCATGCCAAAACACTTGCAAACTTGGTACAAATTTAATAAGACCATGCCAAAACACTTGCAAACTTGGTACAAATTTAATAAGACCATGCCAAAACACTTGCAAACTTGGTACAAATTTAATAAGACCATGCCAAACACTTGCAAACTTGGAACAAACTTCCTGAGACCATGCCAAAACACTTGCAAACTTGTAACAAATTTAATAAGACCATGTCAAACACTTGCAAACTTAGTACAAATTTAATAAGACCATGCCAAAACACTTGCAAACTTGGAACAAACTTCCTATGACCATGCCAAAACACTTGCAAACTTGGTACAAATTTAATAAGACCATGCCAAAACACTTGCAAACTTGGTACAAATTTAATACGACCATGCCAAACACTTGCAAACTTGGAACAAACTTCCTAAGACCATGCCAAAACACTTGCAAACTTGGAACAAATTTAATAAGACCATGCCAAAACACTTGCAAACTTGGTACAAATTTAATAAGACCATGCCAAAACACTTGCAAACTTGGTACAAATTTAATAAGACCATGCCAAACACTTACAAACTTGGAACAAACTTCCTAAGACCATGCCAAAACACTTGCAAACTTGGTACAAATTTAATAAGACCATGCCAAAACACTTGCAAACTTGGTACAAATTTAATAAGACCATGCCAAAACACTTGCAAACTTGGAACAAACTTCCTATGACCATGCCAAAACACTTGCAAACTTGATACAAATTTAATAAGACCATGCCAAAACACTTGCAAACTTGGTACAAATTTAATACGACCATGCCAAACACTTGCAAACTTGGAACAAACTTCCTAAGTCCATGCCAAAACACTTGCAAACTTGGAACAAATTTAATAAGACCATGCCAAAACACTTGCAAACTTGGTACAAATTTAATAAGACCATGCCAAAACACTTGCAAACTTGGTACAAATTTAATAAGACCATGCCAAACACTTGCAAACTTGGAACAAACTTCCTAAGACCATGCCAAAACACTTGCAAACTTGGTACAAATTTAATAAGACCATGCCAAAACACTTGCAAACTTGGTACAAATTTAATAAGACCATGCCAAAACACTTGCAAACTTGGTACAAATTTAATAAGACCAAGCCAAAACACTTGCAAACTTGGAACAAATTTAATAAGACCACGGCAAAACACTTGCAAACTTGGTACAAATTTAATAAGACCATGCCAAAACACTTGCAAACTTGGTACAAATTTAATAAGACCATGCCAAAACACTTGCAAACTTGGAACAAACTTCCTAAGACCATGCCAAAACACTTGCAAACTTGGTACAAATTTAATAAGACCATGCCAAAACACTTGCAGACTTGGTACAAATTTAATAAGACCATGCCAAACACTTGCAAACTTGGAACAAACTTCCTTAGACCACGCCAAAACACTTGGAAACTTGGTACAAATTTAATAAGACCATGCCAAAACACTTGCAAACTTGGTACAAATTTAATAACACCATGCCAAAACACTTGCAAACTTGGTACAAATTTAAAAATACCATGCCAAAACACTTGCAAACTTGGTACAAATTTAATAAGACCATGCCAAAACACTTGCAAACTTGGAACATACTTCCTAAGACCATGCCAAAACACTTGCAAACTTGGTACAATTTTAATAAGACCAAGCCAAAACACTTGCAAACTTGGAACAAATTTCCTAAGACCATGCCAAAACACTTGCAAACTTGGTACAAATTTAATAGGACCATGCCAAACACTTGCAAACTCTGAACAAACTTCCTAAGACCATGCCAAAACACTTGCAAACTTGGTACAAATTTAATAAGACCATGCCAATACACTTGCAAACTTGGTACAAATTTAATAAGACCATGCCAAAACACTTGCAAACTTGTAACAAATTTAATAAGACCATGTCAAACACTTGCAAACTTAGTACAAATTTAATAAGACCATGCCAAAACACTTGCAAACTTGGAACAAACTTCCTATGACCATGCCAAAACACTTGCAAACTTGGTACAAATTTAATAAGACCATGCCAAAACACTTGCAAACTTGGTACAAATTTAATACGACCATGTCAAACACTTGCAAACTTGGAACAAACTTCCTAAGACCATGCCAAAACACTTGCAAACTTGGAACAAATTTAATAAGACCATGCCAAAACACTTGCAAACTTGGTACAAATTTAATAAGACCATGCCAAAACACTTGCAAACTTGGTACAAATTTAATAAGACCATGCCAAACACTTACAAACTTGGAACAAACTTCCTAAGACCATGCCAAAACACTTGCAAACTTGGTACAAATTTAATAAGACCATGCCAAAACACTTGCAAACTTGGTACAAATTTAATAAGACCATGCCAAAACACTTGCAAACTTGGTACAAATTTAATAAGACCATGCCAAACACTTGCAAATTTGGAACAAACTTCCTAAGCCCATGTCAAAACACTTGCAAACTTGGTACAAATTTAATAACACCATGCCAAAACACTTGCAAACTTGGTACAAATTTTATAAAACCATGCCAAAACACTTGCAAATTTGGTACAAATTTAATAAGACCAAGCCAAAACACTTGCAAACTTGGAACAAATTTAATAAGACCATGCCAAAACACTTGCAAACTTGGTAAAAATTTAATAAGACCATGCCAAAACACTTGCAAACTTGGTACAAATTTATAAGACGATGCCAAACACTTGAAAACTTGGAACAAACTTCCTAAGACCATGCCAAAACACTTGCAAACTTGGTACAAATTTTATAAGACCATGCCAAAACACTTGCAAACTTGGTACAAATTTAATAAGACCATGCCAAACACTTGCAAACTTGGAACAAACTTCCTAAGACCATGCCAAAACACTTGCAAACATGGTACAAATTTAATAAGACCATGCCAAAACACTTGCAAACTTGGTACAAATTTAATAAGACCATGCCAAAATATTTGCAAACTTGGAACAAACTTCCTAAGACCATGCCAAAACACTTGCAAACTTGGTACAATTTTAATAAGACCATGCCAAACACTAGCAAACTTGGAACAAACTTCCTAAGACCATGCCAAAACACTTGCAAACTTGGTACAAATTTAATAATACCATGCCAAAACACTTGCAAACTTGGTACAAATTTAATACGACCATGCCAAACACTTGCAAACTTGGAACAAACTTCCTAAGACCATGCCAAAACACTTGCAAACTTGGTACAAATTTAAAAATACCATGCCAAAACACTTGCAAACTTGGTACAAATTTAAAAAGACCATGCCAAAACACTTGCAAACTTGGTACAAATTTAATAACACCATGCCAAAACACTTGCAAACTTGGTACAAATTTAATAAAACCATGCCAAAACACTTGAAAATTTGGTACAAATTTAATAAGACCAAGCCAAAACACTTGCAAACTTGGAACAAATTTAAAAAGACCACTGCAAAACACTTGCAAACTTGGTACAAATTTAATAAGACCATGCCAAAACACTTGCAAACTTGGTACAAATTTAATAAGACCATGCCAAAACACTTGCAAACTTGGAACAAACTTCCTAAGACCATGCCTAAACACTTGTAAACTTGGTACAAATTTAATAAGACCATGCCAAAACACTTACAAACTTGGTACAAATTTAATAAGACGATGCCAAACACTTGCAAACTTGGAACAAACTTCCTAAGACCATGCCAAAACACTTGCAAACTTGGTACAAATTTAATAAGACCATGCCAAAACACTTGCAAACTTGGTAAAAATTTAATAAGACCATGCCAAACACTTGCAAACTTGGAACAAACTTCCTAAGACCATTTCAAAACACTTGCAAACATGGTACAAATTTAATAAAACCATGCCAAAACACTTGCAAACTTGGTACAAATTTAATAAGACCATGCCAAACACTTGCAAACTTGGAACAAACTTCCTAAGACCATGCCAAAACACTTGCAAACTTGGTACAAATTTAATAAGACCATGCCAAAACACTTGCAAACTTGGAACAAACTTCCTAAGACCATGCCAAAACACTTGCAAACTTGGTACAAATTTAATAAGACCAAGCCAAAACACTTGCAAACTTGGAACAAATTTAAAAAGACCATGCCAAAACACTTGCAAACTTGGTACACATTTAATATGACGATGTCAAACACTTGCAAAGTTGGAACAAACTTCCTAAGACCATGCCAAAACACTTTCAAACTTGGTACAAATTTAATAAGACCATGCCAAAACACTTGCAAACTTGGTACAAAATAAATAAGACCATGCCAAACACTTGCAAACTTGGAACAAACTTCCTAAGACCATGCCAAAACACTTGCAAACTTGGTACAAATTTAATAAGACCATGCCAAACACTTGCAAACTTGGAACAAACTTCCTAAGACCATGCCAAAACACTTGCAAACTTGGTACAAATTTAATAAAACCACGCCAAAACACTTGCAAACTTGGAACAAACTTCCTAAGACCATGCCAAAACACTCGCAAACTTGGTACAAATTTAATAAGACTTAGCCAAAACACTTGCAAACTTGGTACAAATTTAATAAGACCATGCCAAAACACTTGCAAACTTGGTACAAATTTAATACGACCATGCCAAAACACTTGCAAACTCGGAACAAACTTCCTAAGACCATGCCAAAACACTTGCAAACTTGGAACAAATTTAATAAGACCATGCCAAAATACTTGCAAACTTGGTACAAATTTAATAAGACCATGCCAAAACACTTGCAAACTTGGTACAAATTTAATAAGACCATGCCAAACACTTGCAAACTTGGAACAAACTTCCTAAGACCATGCCAAAACACTTGCAAACTTGGTACAAATGTAATAAGACCATGCCAAAACACTTGCAAACTTGGTACAAATTTAATAAGACCATGCCAAAACACTTGCAAACTTGGTACAAATTTAATAAGACCATGCCAAACACTTGCAAACTTGGAACAAACTTCCTAAGCCCATGCCAAAACACTTGCAAACTTGGTACAAATTTAATAACACCATGCCAAAACACTTGCAAACTTGGTACAAATTTAATAAAACCATGCCAAAACACTTGCAAATTTGGTACAAATTTAATAAGACCAAGCCAAAACACTTGCAAACTTGGAACAAATTTAATAAGACCACGGCAAAACACTTGCAAACTTGGTACAAATTTAATAAGACCATGCCAAAACACTTGCAAACTTGGTACAAATTTAATAAGACCATGCCAAAACATTTGCAAACTTGGTTAAAAATTTAATAAGACCATGCCAAAACATTTGCAAACTTGGTTAAAAATTTAATAAGACCATGCCAAAACACTTGCAAACTTGGTACAAATTTAATAAGACGATGCCAAACACTTGAAAACTTGGAACAAACTTCCTAAGACCATGCCAAAACACTTGCAATCTTGGTACAAATTTAATAAGACCATGCCAAAACACTTGCAAACTTGGTACAAATTTAATAAGACCATGCCAAACACTTGCAAACTTGGAACAAACTTCCTAAGACCATGCCAAAACAAGTGCAAACATGGTACAAATTTAATAAGACCATGCCAAAACACTTGCAAACTTGGTACAAATTTGATAAGACCATGCCAAAATATTTGCAAACTTGGAACAAACTTCCTAAGACCATGCCAAAACACTTGCAAACTTGGTACAATTTTAATAAGACCAAGCCAAAACACTTGCAAACTTGGAACAAATTTCCTAAGACCATGCCAAAACACTTGCAAACTTGGAACAAACTTCCTATGACCATGCCAAAACACTTGCAAACTTGGTACAAATTTAATAAGACCATGCCAAAACACTTGCAAACTTGGTACAAATTTAATAGGACCATGCCAAAACACTTGCAAACTTGGAACAAACTTCCTAAGACCATGCCAAAACACTTGCAAACTTGGAACAAACTTCCTATGACCATGCCAAAACACTTGCAAACTTGGTACAAATTTATTAAGACCATGCCAAAACACTTGCAAACTTGGTACAAATTTAATACGACCATGCCAAACACTTGCAAACTTGGAACAAACTTCCTAAGACCATGCCAAAACACTTGCAAACTTGGTACAAATTTAATAAGACCAAGCCAAAACACTTGCAAACTTGGAACAAATTTAATAAGACCACGGCAAAACACTTGCAAACTTGGTACAAATTTAATAAGACCATGCCAAAACACTTGCAAACTTGGTACAAATTTAATAAGACCATGCCAAAACACTTGCAAACTTGGAACAAACTTCCTAAGACCATGCCAAAACATTTGCAAACTTGGTTAAAAATTTAATAAGACCATGCCAAAACACTTGCAAACTTGGTACAAATTTAATAAGACGATGCCAAACACTTGAAAACTTGGAACAAACTTCCTAAGACCATGCCAAAACACTTGCAAACTTGGTACACATTTAATATGACGATGTCAAACACTTGCAAAGTTGGAACAAACTTCCTAAGACCATGCCAAAACACTTTCAAACTTGGTACAAATTTAATAAGACCATGCCAAAACACTTGCAAACTTGGTACAAAATAAATAAGACCATGCCAAACACTTGCAAACTTGGAACAAACTTCCTAAGACCATGCCAAAACACTTGCAAACTTGGTACAAATTTAATAAGACCATGCCAAACACTTGCAAACTTGGAACAAACTTCCTAAGACCATGCCAAAACACTTGCAAACTTGGTACAAATTTAATAAGACTTAGCCAAAACACTTGCAAACTTGGTACAAATTAAATAAGACCATGCCAAAACACTTGCAAACTTGGTACAAATTTAATACGACCATGCCAAACACTAGCAAACTCGGAACAAACTTCCTAAGACCATGCCAAAACACTTGCAAACTTGGAACAAATTTAATAAGACCATGCCAAAATACTTGCAAACTTGGTACAAATTTAATAAGACCATGCCAAAACACTTGCAAACTTGGTACAAATTTAATAAGACCATGCCAAACACTTGCAAACTTGGAACAAACTTCCTAAGACCATGCCAAAACACTTGCAAACTTGGTACAAATGTAATCAGACCATGCCAAAACATTTGCAAACTTGGTACAAATTTAATAAGACCATGCCAAAACACTTGCAAACTTGGTACAAATTTAATAAGACCATGCCAAACACTTGCAAACTTGGAACAAACTTCCTAAGCCCATGCCAAAACACTTGCAAACTTGGTACAAATTTAATAACACAATGCCAAAACACTTGCAAACTTGGTACAAATTTAATAAAACCATGCCAAAACACTTGCAAATTTGGTACAAATTTAATAAGACCAAGCCAAAACACTTGCAAACTTGGAACAAATTTAATAAGACCACGGCAAAACACTTGCAAACTTGGTACAAATTTAATAAGACCATGCCAAAACACTTGCAAACTTGGTACAAATTTAATAAGACCATGCCAAAACATTTGCAAACTTGGTTAAAAATTTAATAAGACCATGCCAAAACATTTGCAAACTTGGTTAAAAATTTAATAAGACCATGCCAGAACACTTGCAAACTTGGTACAAATTTAATAAGACGATGCCAAACAATTGAAAACTTGGAACAAACTTCCTAAGACCATGCCAAAACACTTGCAAACTTGGTACAAATTTAATAAGACCATGCCAAAACACTTGCAAACTTGGTACAAATTTAATAAGACCATGCCAAACACTTGCAAACTTGGAACAAACTTCCTAAGACCATGCCAAAACAAGTGCAAACATGGTACAAATTTAATAAGACCATGCCAAAACACTTGCAAACTTGGTACAAATTTGATAAGACCATGCTAAAATATTTGCAAACTTGGAACAAACTTCCTAAGACCATGCCAAAACACTTGCAAACTTGGTACAATTTTAATAAGACCAAGCCAAAACACTTGCAAACTTGGAACAAATTTCCTAAGACCATGCCAAAACACTTGCAAACTTGGAACAAACTTCCTATGACCATGCCAAAACACTTGCAAACTTGGTACAAATTTAATAAGACCATGCCAAAACACTTGCAAACTTGGTACAAATTTAATAGGACCATGCCAAACACTTGCAAACTTGGAACAAACTTCCTAAGACCATGCCAAAACACTTGCAAACTTGGAACAAACTTCCTATGACCATGCCAAAACACTTGCAAACTTGGTACAAATTTAATAAGACGATGCCAAACAATTGAAAACTTGGAACAAACTTCCTAAGACCATGCCAAAACACTTGCAAACTTGGTACAAATTTAATAAGACTTAGCCAAAACACTTGCAAACTTGGTACAAATTTAATAAGACCATGCCAAAACACTTGCAAACTTGGTACAAATTTAATACGACCATGCCAAACACTAGCAAACTCGGAACAAACTTCCTAAGACCATGCCAAAACACTTGCAAACTTGGAACAAATTTAATAAGACCATGCCAAAATACTTGCAAACTAGGTACAAATTTAATAAGACCATGCCAAAACACTTGCAAACTTGGTACAAATTTAATAAGACCATGCCAAACACTTGCAAACTTGGAACAAACTTCCTAAGACCATGCCAAAACACTTGCAAACTTGGTACAAATGTAATAAGACCATGCCAAAACACTTGCAAACTTGGTACAAATTTAATAAGACCATGCCAAAACACTTGCAAACTTGGTACAAATTTAATAAGACCATGCCAAACACTTGCAAACTTGGAACAAACTTCCTAAGCCCATGCCAAAAAACTTGCAAACTTGGTACAAATTTAATAACACCATGCCAAAACACTTGCAAACTTGGTACAAATTTAATAAAACCATGCCAAAACACTTGCAAATTTGGTACAAATTTAATAAGACCACGGCAAAACACTTGCAAACTTGGTACAAATTTAATAAGACCATGCCAAAACACTTGCAAACTTGGTACAAATTTAATAAGACCATGCCAAAACATTTGCAAACTTGGTTAAAAATTTAATAAGACCATGCCAAAACATTTGCAAACTTGGTTAAAAATTTAATAAGACCATGCCAAAACACTTGCAAACTTGGTACAAATTTAATAAGACGATGCCAAACACTTGAAAACTTGGAACAAACTTCCTAAGACCATGCCAAAACACTTGCAAACTTGGTACAAATTTAATAAGACCATGCCAAAACACTTGCAAACTTGGTACAAATTTAATAAGACCATGCCAAACACTTGCAAACTTGGAACAAACTTCCTAAGACCATGCCAAAACAAGTGCAAACATGGTACAAATTTAATAAGACCATGCCAAAACACTTGCAAACTTGGTACAAATTTGATAAGACCATGCCAAAATATTTGCAAACTTGGAACAACTTCCTAAGACCATGCCAAAACACTTGCAAACTTGGTACAATTTTAATAAGACCAAGCCAAAACACTTGCAAACTTGGAACAAATTTCCTAAGACCATGCCAAAACACTTGCAAACTTGGAACAAACTTCCTATGACCATGCCAAAACACTTGCAAACTTGGTACAAATTTAATAAGACCATGCCAAAACACTTGCAAACTTGGTACAAATTTAATAGGACCATGCCAAACACTTGCAAACTTGGAACAAACTTCCTAAGACCATGCCAAAACACTTGCAAACTTGGAACAAACTTCCTATGACCATGCCAAAACACTTGCAAACTTGGTACAAATTTAATAAGACCATGCCAAAACACTTGCAAACTTGGTACAAATTTAATACGACCATGCCAAACACTTGCAAACTTGGAACAAACTTCCTAAGACCATGCCAAAACACTTGCAAACTTGGTACAAATATAATAAGACCAAGCCAAAACACTTGCAAACTTGGAACAAATTTAATAAGACCACGGCAAAACACTTGCAAACTTGGTACAAATTTAATAAGACCATGCCAAAACACTTGCAAACTTGGTACAAATTTAATAAGACCATGCCAAAACACTTGCAAACTTGGAACAAACTTCCTAAGACCATGCCAAAACATTTGCAAACTTGGTTAAAAATTTAATAAGACCATGCCAAAACACTTGCAAACTTGGTACAAATTTAATAAGACGATGCCAAACACTTGAAAACTTGGAACAAACTTCCTAAGACCATGCCAAAACACTTGCAAACTTGGTACACATTTAATATGACGATGTCAAACACTTGCAAAGTTGGAACAAACTTCCTAAGACCATGCCAAAACACTTTCAAACTTGGTACAAATTTAATAAGACCATGCCAAAACACTTGCAAACTTGGTACAAAATAAATAAGACCATGCCAAACACTTGCAAACTTGGAACAAACTTCCTAAGACCATGCCAAAACACTTGCAAACTTGGAACAAACTTCCTATGACCATGCCAAAACACTTGCAAACTTGGTACAAATTTAATAAGACCATGCCAAAACACTTGCAAACTTGGTACAAATTTAATAGGACCATGCCAAACACTTGCAAACTTGGAACAAACTTCCTAAGACCATGCCAAAACACTTGCAAACTTGGAACAAACTTCCTATGACCATGCCAAAACACTTGCAAACTTGGTACAAATTTAATAAGACGATGCCAAACAATTGAAAACTTGGAACAAACTTCCTAAGACCATGCCAAAACACTTGCAAACTTGGTACAAATTTAATAAGACTTAGCCAAAACACTTGCAAACTTGGTACAAATTTAATAAGACCATGCCAAAACACTTGCAAACTTGGTACAAATTTAATACGACCATGCCAAACACTAGCAAACTCGGAACAAACTTCCTAAGACCATGCCAAAACACTTGCAAACTTGGAACAAATTTAATAAGACCATGCCAAAATACTTGCAAACTTGGTACAAATTTGATAAGACCATGCCAAAACACTTGCAAACTTGGTACAAATTTAATAAGACCATGCCAAACACTTGCAAACTTGGAACAAACTTCCTAAGACCATGCCAAAACACTTGCAAACTTGGTACAAATGTAATAAGACCATGCCAAAACACTTGCAAACTTGGTACAAATTTAATAAGACCATGCCAAAACACTTGCAAACTTGGTACAAATTTAATAAGACCATGCCAAACACTTGCAAACTTGGAACAAACTTCCTAAGCCCATGCCAAAACACTTGCAAACTTGGTACAAATTTAATAACACCATGCCAAAACACTTGCAAACTTGGTACAAATTTAATAAAACCATGCCAAAACACTTGCAAATTTGGTACAAATTTAATAAGACCAAGCCAAAACACTTGCAAACTTGGAACAAATTTAATAAGACCACGGCAAAACACTTGCAAACTTGGTACAAATTTAATAAGACCATGCCAAAACACTTGCAAACTTGGTACAAATTTAATAAGACCATGCCAAAACATTTGCAAACTTGGTTAAAAATTTAATAAGACCATGCCAAAACATTTGCAAACTTGGTTAAAAATTTAATAAGACCATGCCAAAACACTTGCAAACTTGGTACAAATTTAATAAGACGATGCCAAACACTTGAAAACTTGGAACAAACTTCCTAAGACCATGCCAAAACACTTGCAAACTTGGTACAAATTTAATAAGACCATGCCAAAACACTTCCAAACTTGGTACAAATTTAATAAGACCATGCCAAACACTTGCAAACTTGGAACAAACTTCCTAAGACCATGCCAAAACAAGTGCAAACATGGTACAAATTTAATAAGACCATGCCAAAACACTTGCAAACTTGGTACAAATTTGATAAGACCATGCCAAAATATTTGCAAACTTGGAACAAACTTCCTAAGACCATGCCAAAACACTTGCAAACTTGGTACAATTTTAATAAGACCAAGCCAAAACACTTGCAAACTTGGAACAAATTTCCTAAGACCATGCCAAAACACTTGCAAACTTGGTACAAATTTAATAAGACCATGCCAAAACACTTGCAAACTTGGTACAAATTTAATAGGACCATGCCAAACACTTGCAAACTTGGAACAAACTTCCTAAGACCATGCCAAAACACTTGCAAACTTGGAACAAACTTCCTATGACCATGCCAAAACACTTGCAAACTTGGTACAAATTTAATAAGACCATGCCAAAACACTTGCAAACTTGGTACAAATTTAATACGACCATGCCAAACACTTGCAAACTTGGAACAAACTTCCTAAGACCATGCCAAAACACTTGCAAACTTGGTACAAATTTAATAAGACCAAGCCAAAACACTTGCAAACTTGGAACAAATTTAATAAGACCACGGCAAAACACTTGCAAACTTGGTACAAATTTAATAAGACCATGCCAAAACACTTGCAAACTTGGTACAAATTTAATAAGACCATGCCAAAACACTTGCAAACTTGGAACAAACTTCCTAAGACCATGCCAAAACATTTGCAAACTTGGTTAAAAATTTAATAAGACCATGCCAAAACACTTGCAAACTTGGTACAAATTTAATAAGACGATGCCAAACACTTGAAAACTTGGAACAAACTTCCTAAGACCATGCCAAAACACTTGCAAACTTGGTACACAATTAATATGACGATGTCAAACACTTGCAAAGTTGGAACAAACTTCCTAAGACCATGCCAAAACACTTTCAAACTTGGTACAAATTTAATAAGACCATGCCAAAACACTTGCAAACTTGGTACAAAATAAATAAGACCATGCCAAACACTTGCAAACTTGGAACAAACTTCCTAAGACCATGCCAAAACACTTGCAAACTTGGTACAAATTTAATAAGACCATGCCAAACACTTGCAAACTTGGAACAAACTTCCTAAGACCATGCCAAAACACTTGCAAACTTGGTACAAATTTAATAAAACCACGCCAAAACACTTGCAAACTTGGAACAAACTTCCTAAGACCATGCCAAAACACTTGCAAACTTGGTACAAATTTAATAAGACTTAGCCAAAACACTTGCAAACTTGGTACAAATTTAATAAGACCATGCCAAAACACTTGCAAACTTGGTACAAATTTAATACGACCATGCCAAACACTAGCAAACTCGGAACAAACTTCCTAAGACCATGCCAAAACACTTGCAAACTTGGAACAAATTTAATAAGACCATGCCAAAATACTTGCAAACTTGGTACAAATTTAATAAGACCATGCCAAAACACTTGCAAACTTGGTACAAATTTAATAAGACCATGCCAAACACTTGCAAACTTGGAACAAACTTCCTAAGACCATGCCAAAACACTTGCAAACTTGGTACAAATGTAATCAGACCATGCCAAAACACTTGCAAACTTGGTACAAATTTAATAAGACCATGCCAAAACACTTGCAAACTTGGTACAAATTTAATAAGACCATGCCAAACACTTGCAAACTTGGAACAAACTTCCTAAGCCCATGCCAAAACACTTGCAAACTTGGTACAAATTTAATAACACCATGCCAAAACACTTGCAAACTTGGTACAAATTTAATAAAACCATGCCAAAACACTTGCAAATTTGGTACAAATTTAATAAGACCAAGCCAAAACACTTGCAAACTTGGAACAAATTTAATAAGACCACGGCAAAACACTTGCAAACTTGGTACAAATTTAATAAGACCATGCCAAAACACTTGCAAACTTGGTACAAATTTAATAAGACCATGCCAAAACATTTGCAAACTTGGTTAAAAATTTAATAAGACCATGCCAAAACATTTGCAAACTTGGTTAAAAATTTAATAAGACCATGCCAAAACACTTGCAAACTTGGTACAAATTTTATAAGACGATGCCAAACAATTGAAAACTTGGAACAAACTTCCTAAGACCATGCCAAACACTTGCAAACTTGGAACAAACTTCCTAAGACCATGCCAAAACACTTGCAAACTTGGTACAAATTTAATAAGACCATGCCAAACACTTGCAAACTTGGAACAAACTTCCTAAGACCATGCCAAAACACTTGCAAACTTGGTACAAATTTAATAAGACCATGCCAAACACATGCAAACTTGGAACAAACTTCCTAAGAGCATGCCAAAACACTTGCAAACATGGTACAAATTTAATAAGACCATGCCAAAACACTTGCAAACTTGGTACAAATTTGATAAGACCATGCCAAAATATTTGCAAACTTGGAACAAACTTCCTAAGACCATGCCAAAACACTTGCAAACTTGGTACAATTTTAATAAGACCATGCCAAACACTTGCAAACTTGGAACAAACTTCCTAAGACCATGCCAAAACACTTGCAAACTTGGTACAAATTTAATAAGACCATGCCAAACACATGCAAACTTGGAACAAACTTCCTAAGAGCATGCCAAAACACTTGCAAACTTGGTACAAATTTAATAAGACCATGCCAAAACACTTGCAAACTTAGTACAAATTTAATAAGACCATGCCAAAACACTTGCAAACTTGGAACAAACTTCCTATGACCATGCCAAAACACTTGCAAACTTGGTACAAATTTAATAAGACCATGCCAAAACACTTGCAAACTTGGTACAAATTTTATACGACCATGCCAAACACTTGCAAACTTGGAACAAACTTCCTAAGAACATGCCAAAACACTTGCAAACTTGGTACAAATTTAATAAGACCATGCCAAAACACTTGCAAACTTGGTACAAATTTAATAAGACCATGCCAAAACACTTGCAAACTTGGTACAAAATTAATACGACCATGCCAAACACTTGCCAACTTGGAACAAACTTCCTAAGACCATGCCAAAACACTTGCAAACTTGGTACAAATTTAATAAGACCATGCCAAAACACTTGCAAACTTGGTACAAATTTAATAAGACCATGCCAAAACACTTGCAAACTTGGTACAAATTTAATAAGACCATGCCAAACACTTGCAAACTTGGAACAAACTCCCTAAGCCCAGGCCAAAACACTTGCAAACTTGGTACAAATTTAATAACACCATGCCAAAACACTTGCAAACTTGGTACAAATTTAATAAAACCATGCCAAAACACTTGCAAATTTGGTACAAATTTAATAAGACCAAGCCAAAACACTTGCAAACTTGGAACAAATTTAATAAGACCACGGCAAAACACTTGCAAACTTGGTACAAATTTAATAAGACCATGCCAAAACACTTGCAAACTTGGTACAAATTTAATAAGACCATGCCAAAACACTTGCAAACTTGGTACAAATTTAATAAGACCATGCCAAACACTTGCAAACTTGGAACAAACTTCCTAAGACCATGCCAAAACACTTGCAAACTTGGTACAAATTTAATAAGACCATGCCAAAACACTTACAAACTTGGTACAAATTTAATAAGACGATGCCAAACACTTGCAAACTTGGAACAAACTTCCTAAGACCATGCCAAAACACTTGCAAACTTGGTACAAATTTAATAAGACCATGCCAAAACACTTGCAAACTTGGTACAAATTTAATAAGACCATGCCAAACACTTGCAAACTTGGAACAAACTTCCTAAGACCATGCCAAAACACTTGCAAACATGGTACAAATTTAATAAGACCATGCCAAAACACTTGCAAACTTGGAACAAACTTCCTAAGACCACGCCAAAACACTTGCAAACTTGGTACAAATTTAATAAGACCAAGCCAAAACACTTGCAAACTTGGAACAAACTTCCTAAGACCATGCCAAAACACTTGCAAACTTGGTACAAATTTAATAAGACCATGCCAAAACACTTGCAAACTTGGAACAAACTTCCTAAGACCATGCCAAAACACTTGCAAACTTGGTACAAATTTAATAAGACCAAGCCAAAACACTTGCAAACTTGGAACAAATTTAAAAAGACCATGCCAAAACACTTGCAAACTTGGTACACATTTAATAAGACGATGTCAAACATTTGCAAAGTTGGAACAAACTTCCTAAGACCATGCCAAAACACTTTCAAACTTGGTACAAATTTAATAAGACCATGCCAAAACACTTGCAAACTTGGTACAAATTTAACAAGACCATGCCAAACACTTGCAAACTTGGAACAAACTTCCAAAGACCATGCCAAAACACTTGCAAACTTGGTAAAAATTTAATAAGACCATGCCAAACACTTGCAAACTTGGAACAAACTTCCTAAGACCATGCCAAAACACTTGCAAACTTGGTACAAATTTAATAAAACCACGCCAAAACACTTGCAAACTTGGAACAAACTTCCTAAGACCATGCCAAAACACTTGCAAACTTGGTACAAATTTAATAAGACCATGCCAAAACACTTGCAAACTTGGAACAAACTTCCTAAGACCATGCCAAAACACTTGCAAACTTGGTACAAATTTAATAAGACCATGCCAAACACTTACAAACTTGGAACAAACTTCCTAAGACCATGCCAAAACACTTGCAAACTTGGTACAAATTTAATAAGACCATGCCAAAACACTTGCAAACTTGGAACAAACTTCCTAAGACCATGCCAAAACACTTGCAAACTTGGTACAAATTTAATAAGACCAAGCCAAAACACTTGCAAACTTGGAACAAATTTAAAAAGACCATGCCAAAACACTTGCAAACTTGGTACAAATTTAATAAGACCATGCCAAAACACTTGCAAACTTGGTACAAATTTAATAAGACCATGCCAAACACTTGCAAACTTGGAACAAACTTCCTAAGACCATGCCAAAACACTTGCAAACATGGTATAAATTTAATAAGACCATGCCAAAACACTTGCAAACTTGGAACAAACTTCCTAAGACCATGCCAAAACACTTGCAAACTTGGTACAAATTTAATAAGACCAAGCCAAAACACTTGCAAACTTGGAACAAACTTCCTAAGACCATGCCAAAACACTTGCAAACTTGGTACAAATTTAATAAGACCATGCCAAAACACTTGCAAACTTGGAACAAACTTCCTAAGACCATGCCAAAACACTTGCAAACTTGGTACAAATTTAATAAGACCAAGCCAAAACACTTGCAAACTTGGAACAAATTTAAAAAGACCATGCCAAAACACTTGCAAACTTGGTACACATTTAATAAGACGATGTCAAACATTTGCAAAGTTGGAACAAACTTCCTAAGACCATGCCAAAACACTTTCAAACTTGGTACAAATTTAATAAGACCATGCCAAAACACTTGCAAACTTGGTACAAATTTAACAAAACCATGCCAAACACTTGCAAACTTGGAACAAACTTCCAAAGACCATGCCAAAACACTTGCAAACTTGGTAAAAATTTAATAAGACCATGCCAAACACTTGCAAACTTGGAACAAACTTCCTAAGACCATGCCAAAACACTTGCAAACTTGGTACAAATTTAATAAAACCACGCCAAAACACTTGCAAACTTGGAACAAACTTCCTAAGACCATGCCAAAACACTTGCAAACTTGGTACAAATTTAATAAGACCATGCCAAAACACTTGCAAACTTGGAACAAACTTCCTAAGACCATGCCAAAACACTTGCAAACTTGGTACAAATTTAATAAGACCATGCCAAAACACTTGCAAACTTGGAACAAACTTCCTAAGACCATGCCAAAACACTTGCAAACTTGGTACAAATTTAATAAGACCATGCCAAAACACTTGCAAACTTGGAACAAACTTCCTAAGACCATGCCAAAACACTTGCAAACTTGGTACAAATTTAATAAGACCAAGCCAAAACACTTGCAAACTTGGAACAAATTTAAAAAGACCATGCCAAAACACTTGCAAACTTGGTACACATTTAATAAGACGATGTCAAACATTTGCAAAGTTGGAACAAACTTCCTAAGACCATGCCAAAACACTTTCAAACTTGGTACAAATTTAATAAGACCATGCCAAAACACTTGCAAACTTGGTACAAATTTAACAAGACCATGCCAAACACTTGCAAAGTTGGAACAAACTTCCAAAGACCATGCCAAAACACTTGCAAACTTGGTACAAATTTAATAAGACCATGCCAAAACACTTGCAAACTTGGAACAAACTTCCTAAGACCATGCCAAAACATTTGCAAACTTGGTTAAAAATTTAATAAGACCATGCCAAAACACTTGCAAACTTGGTACAAATTTAATAAGACGATGCCAAACACTTGAAAACTTGGAACAAACTTCCTAAGACCATGCCAAAACACTTGCAAACTTGGTACACAATTAATATGACGATGTCAAACACTTGCAAAGTTGGAACAAACTTCCTAAGACCATGCCAAAACACTTTCAAACTTGGTACAAATTTAATAAGACCATGCCAAAACACTTGCAAACTTGGTACAAAATAAATAAGACCATGCCAAACACTTGCAAACTTGGAACAAACTTCCTAAGACCATGCCAAAACACTTGCAAACTTGGTACAAATTTAATAAGACCATGCCAAACACTTGCAAACTTGGAACAAACTTCCTAAGACCATGCCAAAACACTTGCAAACTTGGTACAAATTTAATAAAACCACGCCAAAACACTTGCAAACTTGGAACAAACTTCCTAAGACCATGCCAAAACACTTGCAAACTTGGTACAAATTTAATAAGACTTAGCCAAAACACTTGCAAACTTGGTACAAATTTAATAAGACCATGCCAAAACACTTGCAAACTTGGTACAAATTTAATACGACCATGCCAAACACTAGCAAACTCGGAACAAACTTCCTAAGACCATGCCAAAACACTTGCAAACTTGGAACAAATTTAATAAGACCATGCCAAAATACTTGCAAACTTGGTACAAATTTAATAAGACCATGCCAAAACACTTGCAAACTTGGTACAAATTTAATAAGACCATGCCAAACACTTGCAAACTTGGAACAAACTTCCTAAGACCATGCCAAAACACTTGCAAACTTGGTACAAATGTAATCAGACCATGCCAAAACACTTGCAAACTTGGTACAAATTTAATAAGACCATGCCAAAACACTTGCAAACTTGGTACAAATTTAATAAGACCATGCCAAACACTTGCAAACTTGGAACAAACTTCCTAAGCCCATGCCAAAACACTTGCAAACTTGGTACAAATTTAATAACACCATGCCAAAACACTTGCAAACTTGGTACAAATTTAATAAAACCATGCCAAAACACTTGCAAATTTGGTACAAATTTAATAAGACCAAGCCAAAACACTTGCAAACTTGGAACAAATTTAATAAGACCACGGCAAAACACTTGCAAACTTGGTACAAATTTAATAAGACCATGCCAAAACACTTGCAAACTTGGTACAAATTTAATAAGACCATGCCAAAACATTTGCAAACTTGGTTAAAAATTTAATAAGACCATGCCAAAACATTTGCAAACTTGGTTAAAAATTTAATAAGACCATGCCAAAACACTTGCAAACTTGGTACAAATTTTATAAGACGATGCCAAACAATTGAAAACTTGGAACAAACTTCCTAAGACCATGCCAAACACTTGCAAACTTGGAACAAACTTCCTAAGACCATGCCAAAACACTTGCAAACTTGGTACAAATTTAATAAGACCATGCCAAACACTTGCAAACTTGGAACAAACTTCCTAAGACCATGCCAAAACACTTGCAAACTTGGTACAAATTTAATAAGACCATGCCAAACACATGCAAACTTGGAACAAACTTCCTAAGAGCATGCCAAAACACTTGCAAACATGGTACAAATTTAATAAGACCATGCCAAAACACTTGCAAACTTGGTACAAATTTGATAAGACCATGCCAAAATATTTGCAAACTTGGAACAAACTTCCTAAGACCATGCCAAAACACTTGCAAACTTGGTACAATTTTAATAAGACCATGCCAAACACTTGCAAACTTGGAACAAACTTCCTAAGACCATGCCAAAACACTTGCAAACTTGGTACAAATTTAATAAGACCATGCCAAACACATGCAAACTTGGAACAAACTTCCTAAGAGCATGCCAAAACACTTGCAAACTTGGTACAAATTTAATAAGACCATGCCAAAACACTTGCAAACTTAGTACAAATTTAATAAGACCATGCCAAAACACTTGCAAACTTGGAACAAACTTCCTATGACCATGCCAAAACACTTGCAAACTTGGTACAAATTTAATAAGACCATGCCAAAACACTTGCAAACTTGGTACAAATTTTATACGACCATGCCAAACACTTGCAAACTTGGAACAAACTTCCTAAGAACATGCCAAAACACTTGCAAACTTGGTACAAATTTAATAAGACCATGCCAAAACACTTGCAAACTTGGTACAAATTTAATAAGACCATGCCAAAACACTTGCAAACTTGGTACAAAATTAATACGACCATGCCAAACACTTGCCAACTTGGAACAAACTTCCTAAGACCATGCCAAAACACTTGCAAACTTGGTACAAATTTAATAAGACCATGCCAAAACACTTGCAAACTTGGTACAAATTTAATAAGACCATGCCAAAACACTTGCAAACTTGGTACAAATTTAATAAGACCATGCCAAACACTTGCAAACTTGGAACAAACTCCCTAAGCCCAGGCCAAAACACTTGCAAACTTGGTACAAATTTAATAACACCATGCCAAAACACTTGCAAACTTGGTACAAATTTAATAAAACCATGCCAAAACACTTGCAAATTTGGTACAAATTTAATAAGACCAAGCCAAAACACTTGCAAACTTGGAACAAATTTAATAAGACCACGGCAAAACACTTGCAAACTTGGTACAAATTTAATAAGACCATGCCAAAACACTTGCAAACTTGGTACAAATTTAATAAGACCATGCCAAAACACTTGCAAACTTGGTACAAATTTAATAAGACCATGCCAAACACTTGCAAACTTGGAACAAACTTCCTAAGACCATGCCAAAACACTTGCAAACTTGGTACAAATTTAATAAGACCATGCCAAAACACTTACAAACTTGGTACAAATTTAATAAGACGATGCCAAACACTTGCAAACTTGGAACAAACTTCCTAAGACCATGCCAAAACACTTGCAAACTTGGTACAAATTTAATAAGACCATGCCAAAACACTTGCAAACTTGGTACAAATTTAATAAGACCATGCCAAACACTTGCAAACTTGGAACAAACTTCCTAAGACCATGCCAAAACACTTGCAAACATGGTACAAATTTAATAAGACCATGCCAAAACACTTGCAAACTTGGAACAAACTTCCTAAGACCACGCCAAAACACTTGCAAACTTGGTACAAATTTAATAAGACCAAGCCAAAACACTTGCAAACTTGGAACAAACTTCCTAAGACCATGCCAAAACACTTGCAAACTTGGTACAAATTTAATAAGACCATGCCAAAACACTTGCAAACTTGGAACAAACTTCCTAAGACCATGCCAAAACACTTGCAAACTTGGTACAAATTTAATAAGACCAAGCCAAAACACTTGCAAACTTGGAACAAATTTAAAAAGACCATGCCAAAACACTTGCAAACTTGGTACACATTTAATAAGACGATGTCAAACATTTGCAAAGTTGGAACAAACTTCCTAAGACCATGCCAAAACACTTTCAAACTTGGTACAAATTTAATAAGACCATGCCAAAACACTTGCAAACTTGGTACAAATTTAACAAGACCATGCCAAACACTTGCAAACTTGGAACAAACTTCCAAAGACCATGCCAAAACACTTGCAAACTTGGTAAAAATTTAATAAGACCATGCCAAACACTTGCAAACTTGGAACAAACTTCCTAAGACCATGCCAAAACACTTGCAAACTTGGTACAAATTTAATAAAACCACGCCAAAACACTTGCAAACTTGGAACAAACTTCCTAAGACCATGCCAAAACACTTGCAAACTTGGTACAAATTTAATAAGACCATGCCAAAACACTTGCAAACTTGGAACAAACTTCCTAAGACCATGCCAAAACACTTGCAAACTTGGTACAAATTTAATAAGACCATGCCAAACACTTACAAACTTGGAACAAACTTCCTAAGACCATGCCAAAACACTTGCAAACTTGGTACAAATTTAATAAGACCATGCCAAAACACTTGCAAACTTGGAACAAACTTCCTAAGACCATGCCAAAACACTTGCAAACTTGGTACAAATTTAATAAGACCAAGCCAAAACACTTGCAAACTTGGAACAAATTTAAAAAGACCATGCCAAAACACTTGCAAACTTGGTACAAATTTAATAAGACCATGCCAAAACACTTGCAAACTTGGTACAAATTTAATAAGACCATGCCAAACACTTGCAAACTTGGAACAAACTTCCTAAGACCATGCCAAAACACTTGCAAACATGGTATAAATTTAATAAGACCATGCCAAAACACTTGCAAACTTGGAACAAACTTCCTAAGACCATGCCAAAACACTTGCAAACTTGGTACAAATTTAATAAGACCAAGCCAAAACACTTGCAAACTTGGAACAAACTTCCTAAGACCATGCCAAAACACTTGCAAACTTGGTACAAATTTAATAAGACCATGCCAAAACACTTGCAAACTTGGAACAAACTTCCTAAGACCATGCCAAAACACTTGCAAACTTGGTACAAATTTAATAAGACCAAGCCAAAACACTTGCAAACTTGGAACAAATTTAAAAAGACCATGCCAAAACACTTGCAAACTTGGTACACATTTAATAAGACGATGTCAAACATTTGCAAAGTTGGAACAAACTTCCTAAGACCATGCCAAAACACTTTCAAACTTGGTACAAATTTAATAAGACCATGCCAAAACACTTGCAAACTTGGTACAAATTTAACAAAACCATGCCAAACACTTGCAAACTTGGAACAAACTTCCAAAGACCATGCCAAAACACTTGCAAACTTGGTAAAAATTTAATAAGACCATGCCAAACACTTGCAAACTTGGAACAAACTTCCTAAGACCATGCCAAAACACTTGCAAACTTGGTACAAATTTAATAAAACCACGCCAAAACACTTGCAAACTTGGAACAAACTTCCTAAGACCATGCCAAAACACTTGCAAACTTGGTACAAATTTAATAAGACCATGCCAAAACACTTGCAAACTTGGAACAAACTTCCTAAGACCATGCCAAAACACTTGCAAACTTGGTACAAATTTAATAAGACCATGCCAAAACACTTGCAAACTTGGAACAAACTTCCTAAGACCATGCCAAAACACTTGCAAACTTGGTACAAATTTAATAAGACCATGCCAAAACACTTGCAAACTTGGAACAAACTTCCTAAGACCATGCCAAAACACTTGCAAACTTGGTACAAATTTAATAAGACCAAGCCAAAACACTTGCAAACTTGGAACAAATTTAAAAAGACCATGCCAAAACACTTGCAAACTTGGTACACATTTAATAAGACGATGTCAAACATTTGCAAAGTTGGAACAAACTTCCTAAGACCATGCCAAAACACTTTCAAACTTGGTACAAATTTAATAAGACCATGCCAAAACACTTGCAAACTTGGTACAAATTTAACAAGACCATGCCAAACACTTGCAAAGTTGGAACAAACTTCCAAAGACCATGCCAAAACACTTGCAAACTTGGTAAAAATTTAATAAGACCATGCCAAACACTTGCAAACTTGGAACAAACTTCCTAAGACCATGCCAAAACACTTGCAAACTTGGTACAAATTTAATAAAACCACGCCAAAACACTTGCAAACTTGGAACACACTTCCTAAGACCATGCCAAAACACTTGCAAACTTGGTACAAATTTAATAAAACTTAGCCAAAACACTTGCAAACTTGGAACAAATTTAATAAGACCATGCCAAAACACTTGCAAACTTGGTACAAATTTAATAAGACCATGCCAAAACACTTGCAAACTTGGTACAAATTTAATAACACAATGCCAAAACACTTGCAAACTTGGAACAAACTTCCTAAGACCATGCCAAAACACTTGCAAACTTGGTACAAATTTAATAAGACCATGCCAAAACACTTGCAAACTTGGTACAAATTTAATAAGACCATGCCAAAACACTTGCAAACTTGGTACAAATTGAATAAGACCATGCCAAACACTTGCAAACTTGGAACAAACTTCCTAAGACCATGCCAAAACACTTGCAAACTTGGTACAAATTTAATAAAACCATGCCAAAACACTTGCAAACTTGGTACAAATTTAATAAGACCATGCCAAAACACTTGCAAACTTGGTACAAATTTAATACGACCATGCCAAACACTTGCAAACTTGGTACAAATTTATTAAGACCATGCCAAACACTTGCAAACTAGGAACAAACTTCCTAAGACCATGCCAAAACACTTGCAACCTTGGTACAAATTTAATAAGACCATGCCAAAACACTTGCAAACTTGGAACAAACTTCCTAAAACCATGCCAAAACACTTGCAACCTTGGTACAAATTTAATAAGACCATGCCAAAACACTTGCAAACTTGGTACAAATTTAATAAGACCATGCCAAACACTTGCAAACTTGGTACAAATTTCATAAGACCATGCCAAACACTTGCAAACTTGGAACAAACTTCCTAATACCATGCCAAAACACTTATAAACTTGGTACAAATTTAATAAGACCACGCCAAAACACTTGCCAACTTGGTACAAATTTAATAAGACCATGCCAAACACTTGCAAACTTGGAACAAACTTCCTAAGACCATGCCAAAACACTTGCAAACTTGGTACAAACTTCCTAAGACCATGCCAAAACACTTGCAAACTTGGCACAAATTTAATAAGACCATGCCAAAACACTTGCAAACTTGGAACAAACTTCCTATGACCATGCCAAAACACTTGCAAACTTGGTACAAATTTAATAAGACCATGCCAAAACACTTGCAAACTTGGTACAAATTTAATAGGACCATGCCAAACACTTGCAAACTTGGAACAAACTTCCTAAGACCATGCCAAAACACTTGCAAACTTGGAACAAACTTCCTATGACCATGCCAAAACACTTGCAAACTTGGTACAAATTTAATAAGACCATGCCAAAACACTTGCAAACTTGGTACAAATTTAATACGACCATGCCAAACACTTGCAAACTTGGAACAAACTTCCTAAGACCATGCCAAAACACTTGCAAACTTGGTACAAATTTAATAAGACCAAGCCAAAACACTTGCAAACTTGGAACAAATTTAATAAGACCACGGCAAAACACTTGCAAACTTGGTACAAATTTAATAAGACCATGCCAAAACACTTGCAAACTTGGTACAAATTTAATAAGACCATGCCAAAACACTTGCAAACTTGGAACAAACTTCCTAAGACCATGCCAAAACATTTGCAAACTTGGTTAAAAATTTAATAAGACCATGCCAAAACACTTGCAAACTTGGTACAAATTTAATAAGACGATGCCAAACACTTGAAAACTTGGAACAAACTTCCTAAGACCATGCCAAAACACTTGCAAACTTGGTACAAATTTAATAAGACCATGCCAAACACTTGCAAACTTGGAACAAACTTCCTAAGACCATGCCAAAACACTTGCAAACATGGTACAAATTTAATAAGACCATGCCAAAACACTTGCAAACTTGGTACAAATTTGATAAGACCATGCCAAAATATTTGCAAACTTGGAACAAACTTCCTAAGACCATGCCAAAACACTTGCAAACTTGGTACAATTTTAAAAAGACCATGCCAAACACTTGCAAACTTGGAACAAACTTCCTATGACCATGCCAAAACACTTGCAAACTTGGTACAAATTTAATAAGACCATGCCAAAACACTTGCAAACTTGGTACAAATTTAATACGACCATGCCAAACACTTGCAAACTTGGAACAAACTTCCTAAGACCATGCCAAAACACTTGCAAACTTGGTACAAATTTAATAAGACCAAGCCAAAACACTTGCAAACTTGGAACATATTTAATAAGACCACGGCAAAACACTTGCAAACTTGGTACAAATTTAATAAGACCATGCCAAAACACTTGCAAACTTGGTACAAATTTAATAAGACCATGCCAAAACACTTGCAAACTTGGAACAAACTTCCTAAGACCATGCCAAAACGTTTGCAAACTTGGTTAAAAATTTAATAAGACCATGCCAAAACACTTGCAAACTTGGTACAAATTTAATAAGACGATGCCAAACACTTGAAAACTTGGAACAAACTTCCTAAGACCATGCCAAAACACTTGCAAACTTGGTACAAATTTAATAAGACCATGCCAAACACTTGCAAACTTGGAACAAACTTCCTAAGACCATGCCAAAACACTTGCAAACATGGTACAAATTTAATAAGACCATGCCAAAACACTTGCAAACTTGGTACAAATTTGATAAGACCATGCCAAAATATTTGCAAACTTGGAACAAACTTCCTAAGACCATGCCAAAACACTTGCAAACTTGGTACAATTTTAATTAGACCATGCCAAACACTTGCAAACTTGGAACAAACTTCCTAAGACCATGCCAAAACACTTGCAAACTTGGTACAAATTTAATAAGACCATGCCAAACACATGCAAACTTGGAACAAACTTCCTAAGACCATGCCAAAACACTTGCAAACTTGGTACAAATTTAATAAGACCATGCCAAAACACTTGCAAACTTAGTACAAATTTAATAAGACCATGCCAAAACACTTGCAAACTTGGAACAAACTTCCTATGACCATGCCAAAACACTTGCAAACTTGGTACAAATTTAATAAGACCATGCCAAAACACTTGCAAACTTGGTACAAATTTTATACGACCATGCCAAACACTTGCAAACTTGGAACAAACTTCCTAAGACCATGCCAAAACACTTGCAAACTTGGTACAAATTTAATAAGACCATGCCAAAACACTTGCAAACTTGGTACAAATTTAATAAGACCATGCCAAAACACTTGCAAACTTGGTACAAATTTAATACGACCATGCCAAACACTTGCCAACTTGGAACAAACTTCCTAAGACCATGCCAAAACACTTGCAAACTTGGTACAAATTTAATAAGACCATGCCAAAACACTTGCAAACTTGGTACAAATTTAATAAGACCATGCCAAAACACTTGCAAACTTGGTACAAATTTAATAAGACCATGCCAAACACTTGCAAACTTGGAACAAACTTCCTAAGCCCATGCCAAAACACTTGCAAACTTGGTACAAATTTAATAAGACCATGCCAAAACACTTGCAAACTTGGTACAAATTTAATAAAACCATGCCAAAACACTTGCAAACTTGGAACAAACTTCCTAAGACCATGCCAAAACACTTGCAAACTTGGTACAAATTTAATAAGACCATGCCAAAACACTTGCAAACTTGGTACAAATTTAATAAGACCATGCCAAAACACTTGCAAACTTGGTACAAATTTAATGAGACCATTCCAAAACACTGGCAAACTAGGAACAAATTTAATAAGACCATGCCAAAACACTTGCAAACTTGGTACAAATTTAATAAGACCATGCCAAACACTTGCAAACTTGAAACAAACTTCCTAATACCATGCCAAAACACTTATAAACTTGGTACAAATTTAATAAGACCACGCCAAAACACTTGCAAACTTGGTACAAATTTAATAAGACCTTGCCAAACACTTGCAAACTTGGTACAAATTTAATAAGGCCATGCCAAACACTTGCAAACTTGAAACAAACTTCCTAAGACCATGCCAAAACACTTGCAAACTTGGTACAAATTTAATAATACCATGCCAAAACACTTGCAAACTTGGAACAAATTTAATAAGACCATGCCAAAACAGTTGCAGACTTGGAACAAACTTCCTAAGACCATGCCAAAACACTTGCAAACTTGGTACAAATTTAATAAGACCTTGCCAAACACTAGCAAACTTGGTACAAATTTAATAAGCCCATGCCAAAACACATGCAAACTTGGTACAAATTAAATAAGACCATGCCAAAACAGTTGCAGACTTGGTACAAATTTAATAAGAACATGCCAAAACACTTGCAAACTTGGTACAAATTTAATAAGACCATGCCAAAACACTTGCAAACTTGGTACAAATTTAATAAGACCATGCCAAACACTTGCAAACTTGGAACAAACTTCCTAAGACCATGCCAAAACACTTGCAAACATGGTACAAATTTAATAAGACCATGCCAAAACACTTGCAAACTTGGTACAAATTTTAATTAGACCATGCCAAACACTTGCAAACTTGGAACAAACTTCCTAAGACCATGCCAAAACACTTGCAAACTTGGTACAAATTTAATAAGACCATGCCAAACACATGCAAACTTGGAACAAACTTCCTAAGACCATGCCAAAACACTTGCAAACTTGGTACAAATTTAATAAGACCATGCCAAAACACTTGCAAACTTAGTACAAATTTAATAAGACCATGCCAAAACACTTGCAAACTTGGAACAAACTTCCTATGACCATGCCAAAACACTTGCAAACTTGGTACAAATTTAATAAGACCATGCCAAAACACTTGCAAACTTGGTACAAATTTTATACGACCATGCCAAACACTTGCAAACTTGGAACAAACTTCCTAAGACCATGCCAAAACACTTGCAAACTTGGTACAAATTTAATAAGACCATGCCAAAACACTTGCAAACTTGGTACAAATTTAATAAGACCATGCCAAAACACTTGCAAACTTGGTACAAATTTAATACGACCATGCCAAACACTTGCCAACTTGGAACAAACTTCCTAAGACCATGCCAAAACACTTGCAAACTTGGTACAAATTTAATAAGACCATGCCAAAACACTTGCAAACTTGGTACAAATTTAATAAGACCATGCCAAAACACTTGCAAACTTGGTACAAATTTAATAAGACCATGCCAAACACTTGCAAACTTGGAACAAACTTCCTAAGCCCATGCCAAAACACTTGCAAACTTGGTACAAATTTAATAACACCATGCCAAAACACTTGCAAACTTGGTACAAATTTAATAAAACCATGCCAAAACACTTGCAAACTTGGAACAAACTTCCTAAGACCATGCCAAAACACTTGCAAACTTGGTACAAATTTAATAATACCATGCCAAAACACTTGCAAACTTGGAACAAATTTAATAAGACCATGCCAAAACAGTTGCAGACTTGGAACAAACTTCCTAAGACCATGCCAAAACACTTGCAAACTTGGTACAAATTTAATAAGACCTTGCCAAACACTAGCAAACTTGGTACAAATTTAATAAGCCCATGCCAAAACACATGCAAACTTGGTACAAATTAAATAAGACCATGCCAAAACAGTTGCAGACTTGGTACAAATTTAATAAGAACATGCCAAAACACTTGCAAACTTGGTACAAATTTAAAAAGACCATGCCAAACACTTGCAAACTTGGTACAAATTTAATAAGACCATGCCAAAACATATGCAAACTTGGTACAAATGTAATAAGACCATGCCAAAATACTTGCAAACTTGGAACAAATTTAATAAGCCCATGCCAAAACACTTGCAAACTTGGTACAAATTTTATAAGACCATGCCAAAACACTTGCAAACTTGGAACAAACTTCCTAAGACCATGCCAAAACACTTGCAAACTTGGTACAAATTTAATAAGACCATGCCGAAACACTTGCAAACTTGGAACAAATTTAATAAGACCATACCAAAACACTTGCAAGTTTGTTACCAATTGAATAAGACCATGCCAAACACTTGGAAACTTGGTACAAATTTAATAAGACCATGCCAAACACTTGTAAACTTGGAACAAACTTCCTAAGACCATGCCAAAACACTTGCAAACTTGGTACAAATTTAATAAGACCATGCCCAAACACTTGCAAACTTGGTACAAATTTAATAAGACCATGCCAAAACACTAGCAAACTTGGTACAAATTTAATAAGACCATGCCAAAACACTTGCAAACTTGGTACAAATTTAATAAGACCATGCCAAACACTTGCAAACTTTAAACAAACTTCCTATGACCATGCCAAAACACTTGCAAACTTGGTACAAATGTAATAAGACCATGCCAACACACTTGCAAACTTGGAACAAATTTAATAAGACCATGCCAAAACATTTGCAAACTTGGTACGATTTCAATAAGACCATGCCAAAACACTTGCAAACTTGGAACAAACAACCTAAGACCATGCCAAAACACTTGCAAAATTGATACAAATTTAATAAGACCATGCCAAAACATTTGCAAACTTGGTACAAATTTAATAAGACCATGCCAAAACACTTGCAAACTTGGTAAAAATTTAATAAGACCATGCCAAACACTTGCAAACTTGGTACAAATTTAATAAGACCATGCCAAACACTTGGAAACTTGGAACAAACTTCCTAAGACCATGCCAAAACACTTGCAAACATGGTACAAATTTAATGAGACCATGCCAAAACACTTGCAAACTTGGTACAAATTTAATATGACCATGCCAAAACACTTGCAAACTTGGTACAAATTTAATAAGACCATGCCAAAACACTTGCAAACTTGGTACAAATTTAATGAGACCATTCCAAAACACTGGCAAACTAGGAACAAATTTAATAAGACCATGCCAAAACACTTGCAAACTTGGTACAAATTTAATAAGACCATGCCAAAACACTTGCAAACTTGGAACAAATTTAATAAGACCACGGCAAAACACTTGCAAACTTGGTACAAATTTAATAAGACCATGCCAAAACACTTGCAAACTTGGTACAAATTTAATAAGACCATGCCAAAACACTTGCAAACTTGGAACAAACTTCCTAAGACCATGCCAAAACATTTGCAAACTTGGTTAAAAATTTAATAAGACCATGCCAAAACACTTGCAAACTTGGTACAAATTTAATAAGACGATGCCAAACACTTGAAAACTTGGAACAAACTTCCTAAGACCATGCCAAAACACTTGCAAACTTGGTACAAATTTAATAAGACCATGCCAAAACACTTGCAAACTTGGTACAAATTTAATAAGACCATGCCAAACACTTGCAAACTTGGAACAAACTTCCTAAGACCATGCCAAAACACTTGCAAACATGGTACAAATTTAATAAGACCATGCCAAAACACTTGCAAACTTGGTACAAATTTGATAAGACCATGCCAAAATATTTGCAAACTTGGAACAAACTTCCTAAGACCATGCCAAAACACTTGCAAACTTGGTACAATTTTAATAAGACCATGCCAAACACTTGCAAACTTGGAACAAACTTCCTAAGACCATGCCAAAACACTTGCAAACTTGGTACAAATTTAATAAGACCATGCCAAACACTTGCAAACTTGGAACAAACTTCCTAAGACCATGCCAAAACACTTGCAAACTTGGTACAAATTTAATAAGACCATGCCAAAACACTTGCAAACTTAGTACAAATTTAATAAGACCATGCCAAAACACTTGCAAACTTGGAACAAACTTCCTATGACCATGCCAAAACACTTGCAAACTTGGTACAAATTTAATAAGACCATGCCAAAACACTTGCAAACTTGGTACAAATTTAATACGACCATGCCAAACACTTGCAAACTTGGAACAAACTTCCTAAGACCATGCCAAAACACTTGCAAACTTGGTACAAATTTAATAAGACCATGCCAAAACACTTGCAAACTTGGTACAAATTTAATAAGACCATGCCAAAACACTTGCAAACTTGGTACAAATTTAATACGACCATGCCAAACACTTGCCAACTTGGAACAAACTTCCTAAGACCATGCCAAAACACTTGCAAACTTGGTACAAATTTAATAAGACCACGGCAAAACACTTGCAAACTTGGTACAAATTTAATAAGACCATGCCAAAACACTTGCAAACTTGCTACAAATTTAATAAGACCATGCCAAAACACTTGCAAACTTGGTACAAATTTAATAAGACCATGCCAAACACTTGCAAACTTGGAACAAACTTCCTAAGACCATGCCAAAACACTTGCAAACTTGGTACAAATTTAATAAGACCATGCCAAAACACTTACAAACTTGGTACAAATTTAATAAGACGATGCCAAACACTTGCAAACTTGGAACAAACTTCCTAAGACCATGCAAAAACACTTGCAAACTTGGTACAAATTTAATAAGACCATGCCAAAACACTTGCAAACTTGGAACAAACTTCCTAAGACCATGCCAAAACACTTGCAAACTTGGTACAAATTTAATACGACCATGCCAAACACTTGCCAACTTGGAACAAACTTCCTAAGACCATGCCAAAACACTTGCAAACTTGGTACAAATTTAATAAGACCACGGCAAAACACTTGCAAACTTGGTACAAATTTAATAAGACCATGCCAAAACACTTGCAAACTTGGTACAAATTTAATAAGACCATGCCAAAACACTTGCAAACTTGGTACAAATTTAATAAGACCATGCCAAACACTTGCAAACTTGGAACAAACTTCCTAAGACCATGCCAAAACACTTGCAAACATGGTACAAATTTAATAAGACCATGCCAAAACACTTGCAAACTTGGTACAAATTTAATAAGACCATGCCAAACACTTGCAAACTTGGAACAAACTTCCTAAGACCATGCCAAAACACTTGCAAACTTGGTACAAATTTAATAAGACCATGCCAAAACACTTGCAAACTTGGAACAAACTTCCTAAGACCATGCCAAAACACTTGCAAACTTGGTACAAATTTAATAAGACCAAGCCAAAACACTTGCAAACTTGGAACAAATTTAAAAAGACCATGCCAAAACACTTGCAAACTTGGTACACATTTAATAAGACGATGTCAAACATTTGCAAAGTTGGAACAAACTTCCTAAGACCATGCCAAAACACTTTCAAACTTGGTACAAATTTAATAAGACCATGCCAAAACACTTGCAAACTTGGTACAAATTTAACAAGACCATGCCAAACACTTGCAAACTTGGAACAAACTTCCAAAGACCATGCCAAAACACTTGCAAACTTGTTAAAAATTTAATAAGACCATGCCAAACACTTGCAAACTTGGAACAAACTTCCTAAGACCATGCCAAAACACTTGCAAACTTGGTACAAATTTAATAAAACCACGCCAAAACACTTGCAAACTTGGAACAAACTTCCTAAGACCATGCCAAAACACTTGCAAACTTGGTACAAATTTAATAAGACTTAGCCAAAACACTTGCAAACTTGGAACAAATTTAATAAGACCATGCCAAAACACTTGCAAACTTGGTACAAATTTAATAAGACCATGCCAAAACACTTGCAAACTTGGTACAAATTTAATAACACAATGCCAAAACACTTGCAAACTTGGAACAAACTTCCTAAGACCATGCCAAAACACTTGCAAACTTGGTACAAATTTAATAAGACCATGCCAAACACTTGCAAACTTGGAACAAACTTCCTTAGACCATGCCAAAACACTTGCAAACTTGATACAAATTTTATAAGACCATGCCAAAACACTTGCAAACTTGGTACAAATTTAATAAGACCATGCCAAACACTTGCAAACTTGGAACAAACTTCCTAAGACCATGCCAAAACACTTGCAAACTTGGTACAAATTTAATAAAACCATGCCAAAACACTTGCAAACTTGGTACAAATTTAATTAGACCATGCCAAAACACTTGCAAACTTGGTACAAATTTAATACGACCATGCCAAACACTTGCAAACTTGGTACAAATTTAATAAGACCATGCCAAACACTTGCAAACTTGGAACAAACTTCCTAAGACCATGCCAAACACTTGCAAACTTGGTACAAATTTAATAACACAATGCCAAAACACTTGCAAACTTGGAACAAACTTCCTAAGACCATGCCAAAACACTTGCAAACTTGGTACAAATTTAATAAGACCATGCCAAACACTTGCAAACTTGGAACAAACTTCCTTAGACCATGCCAAAACACTTGCAAACTTGATACAAATTTTATAAGACCATGCCAAAACACTTGCAAACTTGGTACAAATTTAATAAGACCATGCCAAACACTTGCAAACTTGGAACAAACTTCCTAAGACCATGCCAAAACACTTGCAAACTTGGTACAAATTTAATAAAACCATGCCAAAACACTTGCAAACTTGGTACAAATTTAATTAGACCATGCCAAAACACTTGCAAACTTGGTACAAATTTAATACGACCATGCCAAACACTTGCAAACTTGGTACAAATTTAATAAAACCACGCCAAAACACTTGCAAACTTGGAACAAACTTCCTAAGACCATGCCAAAACACTTGCAAACTTGGTACAAATTTAATAAGACTTAGCCAAAACACTTGCAAACTTGGAACAAATTTAATAAGACCTTGCCAAAACACTTGCAAACTTGGTACAAATTTAAAAAGACCATGCCAAAACACTTGCAAACTTGGTACAAATTTAATAAGACCATGCCAAACACTTGCAAACTTGGAACAAACTTCCTAAGACCATGCCAAAACACTTGCAAACTTGGTACAAATTTAATAAAACCATGCCAAAACACTTGCAAACTTGGTACAAATTTAATTAGACCATGCCAAAACACTTGCAAACTTGGTACAAATTTAATACGACCATGCCAAACACTTGCAAACTTGGTACAAATTTAATAAGACCATGCCAAACACTTGCAAACTTGGAACAAACTTCCTAAGACCATGCCAAAACACTTGCAACCTTGGTATAAATTTAATAAGACCATGCCAAAACACTTGCAAACTTGGAACAAACTTCCTAAGACCATGCCAAAACACTTGCAACCTTGATACAAATTTAATAAGACCATGCCAAAACACTTGCAAACTTGGTACAAATTTAATAAGACCATGCCAAACACTTGCAAACTTGGTACAAATTTCATAAGACCATGCCAAACACTTGCAAACTTGGAACAAACTACCTAATACCATGCCAAAACACTTATAAACTTGGTACAAATTTAATAAGACCACGCCAAAACACTTGCCAACTTGGTACAAATTTAATAAGACCATGCCAAACACTTGCAAACTTGGAACAAACTTCCTAAGACCATGCCAAAACACTTGCAAACTTGGTACAAATTTAATTAGACCATGCCAAAACACTTGCAAACTTGGTACAAATTAAATAAGACCATGCCAAAACACTTGCAGACTTGGTACAAATTTAATAAGAACATGCCAAAACAGTTGCAGACTTGGAACAAACTTCCTAAGACCATGCCAAAACACTTGCAAACTTGGTACAAATTTAATAAGACCTTGCCAAACACTTGAAAACTTGGTACAAATTTAATAAGGCCATGCCAAACACTTGCAAACTTGGAACAAACTTCCTAATACCATGCCAAAACACTTATAAACTTGGTAAAAATTTAATAAGACCACGCCAAAACACTTGCAAACTTGGTACAAATTTAATAAGACCTTGCCAAACACTTGCAAACTTGGTACAAATTTAATAAGGCCATGCCAAACACTTGCAAACTTGAAACAAACTTCCTAAGACCATGCCAAAACACTTGCAAACTTGGTACAAATTTAATAAGACCATGCCAAAACACTTGCAAACTTGGAACAAATTTAATAAGACCATGCCAAAACAGTTGCAGACTTGGAACAAACTTCCTAAGACCATGCCAAAACACTTGCAAACTTGGTACGAATTGAATAAGACCTCTCCAAACACTTGAACACTTGGTACAAATTTAATAAGGCCATGCCAAACACTTGCAAACTTGAAACAAACTTCCTAAGACCATGCCAAACACTTGCAAACTTGGTACAAATTTAATAAGCCCATGCCAAAACACTTGCAAACTTGGTACAAATGAAATAAGACCATGCCAAAACACTTGCAGACTTGGTACAAATTTAATAAGAACATGCCAAAACACTTGCAAACTTGGTACAAATTTAAAAAGACCATGCCAAACACTTGCAAACTTGGTACAAATTTAATAAGACCATGCCAAAACATATGCAAACTTGGTACAAATGTAATAAAACCATGCCAAAATACTTGCAAACTTGGAACAAATTTAATAAGCCCATGCCAAAACACTTGCAAACTTGGTACAAATTTTATAAGACCATGCCAAAACACTTGCAAACTTGGAACAAACTTCCTAAGACCATGCCAAAACACTTGCAAACTTGGTACAAATTTAATAAGACCATGCCAAAACACTTGCAAACTTGGAACAAATTTAATAAGACCATACCAAAACACTTCCAAGTTTGTTACCAATTGAATAAGACCATGCCAAACACTTGGAAACTTGGTACAAATTTAATAAGACCATGCCAAACACTTGCAAACTTGGAACAAACTTCCTAAGACCATGCCAAAACACTTGCAAACTTGGTACAAATTTAATAAGACCATGCCCAAACACTTGCAAACTTGGTACAAATTTAATAAGACCATGCCAAAACACTAGCAAACTTGGTACAAATTTAATAAGACCATGCCAAAACACTTGCAAACTTGGTACAAATTTAATGAGACCATGCCAAACACTTGCAAACTTTAAACAAACTTCCTATGACCATGCCAAAACACTTGCAAACTTGGTACAAATGTAATAAGACCATGCCAACACACTTGCAAACTTGGAACAAATTTAATAAGACCATGCCAAAACATTTGCAAACTTGGTACGATTTCAATAAGACCATGCCAAAACACTTGCAAACTTGGAACAAACAACCTAAGACCATGCCAAAACACTTGCAAAATTGGTACAAATTTAATAAGACCATGCCAAAACACTTGCAAACTTGGTACAAATTTAATAAGACCATGCCAAAACACTTGCAAACATGGAACAAACTTCCTAAGACCATGCCAAAACACTTGCAAACTTGGTACAAATTTAATAAGAACATGCCAAAACACTTGCAAACTTGGTACAAATTTAAAAAGACCATGCCAAACACTTGCAAACTTGGTACAAATTTAATAAGACCATGCCAAAACATATGCAAACTTGGTACAAATGTAATAAGACCATGCCAAAATACTTGCAAACTTGGAACAAATTTAATAAGCCCATGCCAAAACACTTGCAAACTTGGTACAAATTTTATAAGACCATGCCAAAACACTTGCAAACTTGGAACAAACTTCCTAAGACCATGCCAAAACACTTGCAAACTTGGTACAAATTTAATAAGACCATGCCGAAACACTTGCAAACTTGGAACAAATTTAATAAGACCATACCAAAACACTTGCAAGTTTGTTACCAATTGAATAAGACCATGCCAAACACTTGGAAACTTGGTACAAATTTAATAAGACCATGCCAAACACTTGTAAACTTGGAACAAACTTCCTAAGACCATGCCAAAACACTTGCAAACTTGGTACAAATTTAATAAGACCATGCCCAAACACTTGCAAACTTGGTACAAATTTAATAAGACCATGCCAAAACACTAGCAAACTTGGTACAAATTTAATAAGACCATGCCAAAACACTTGCAAACTTGGTACAAATTTAATAAGACCATGCCAAACACTTGCAAACTTTAAACAAACTTCCTATGACCATGCCAAAACACTTGCAAACTTGGTACAAATGTAATAAGACCATGCCAACACACTTGCAAACTTGGAACAAATTTAATAAGACCATGCCAAAACATTTGCAAACTTGGTACGATTTCAATAAGACCATGCCAAAACACTTGCAAACTTGGAACAAACAACCTAAGACCATGCCAAAACACTTGCAAAATTGATACAAATTTAATAAGACCATGCCAAAACATTTGCAAACTTGGTACAAATTTAATAAGACCATGCCAAAACACTTGCAAACTTGGTAAAAATTTAATAAGACCATGCCAAACACTTGCAAACTTGGTACAAATTTAATAAGACCATGCCAAACACTTGGAAACTTGGAACAAACTTCCTAAGACCATGCCAAAACACTTGCAAACATGGTACAAATTTAATGAGACCATGCCAAAACACTTGCAAACTTGGTACAAATTTAATATGACCATGCCAAAACACTTGCAAACTTGGTACAAATTTAATAAGACCATGCCAAAACACTTGCAAACTTGGTACAAATTTAATGAGACCATTCCAAAACACTGGCAAACTAGGAACAAATTTAATAAGACCATGCCAAAACACTTGCAAACTTGGTACAAATTTAATAAGACCATGCCAAAACACTTGCAAACTTGGAACAAATTTAATAAGACCACGGCAAAACACTTGCAAACTTGGTACAAATTTAATAAGACCATGCCAAAACACTTGCAAACTTGGTACAAATTTAATAAGACCATGCCAAAACACTTGCAAACTTGGAACAAACTTCCTAAGACCATGCCAAAACATTTGCAAACTTGGTTAAAAATTTAATAAGACCATGCCAAAACACTTGCAAACTTGGTACAAATTTAATAAGACGATGCCAAACACTTGAAAATTGGAACAAACTTCCTAAGACCATGCCAAAACACTTGCAAACTTGGTACAAATTTAATAAGACCATGCCAAAACACTTGCAAACTTGGTACAAATTTAATAAGACCATGCCAAACACTTGCAAACTTGGAACAAACTTCCTAAGACCATGCCAAAACACTTGCAAACATGGTACAAATTTAATAAGACCATGCCAAAACACTTGCAAACTTGGTACAAATTTGATAAGACCATGCCAAAATATTTGCAAACTTGGAACAAACTTCCTAAGACCATGCCAAAACACTTGCAAACTTGGTACAATTTTAATAAGACCATGCCAAACACTTGCAAACTTGGAACAAACTTCCTAAGACCATGCCAAAACACTTGCAAACTTGGTACAAATTTAATAAGACCATGCCAAACACTTGCAAACTTGGAACAAACTTCCTAAGACCATGCCAAAACACTTGCAATCTTGGTACAAATTTAATAAGACCATGCCAAAACACTTGCAAACTTAGTACAAATTTAATAAGACCATGCCAAAACACTTGCAAACTTGGAACAAACTTCCTATGACCATGCCAAAACACTTGCAAACTTGGTACAAATTTAATAAGACCATGCCAAAACACTTGCAAACTTGGTACAAATTTAATACGACCATGCCAAACACTTGCAAACTTGGAACAAACTTCCTAAGACCATGCCAAAACACTTGCAAACTTGGTACAAATTTAATAAGACCATGCCAAAACACTTGCAAACTTGGTACAAATTTAATAAGACCATGCCAAAACACTTGCAAACTTGGTACAAATTTAATACGACCATGCCAAACACTTGCCAACTTGGAACAAACTTCCTAAGACCATGCCAAAACACTTGCAAACTTGGTACAAATTTAATAAGACCACGGCAAAACACTTGCAAACTTGGTACAAATTTAATAAGACCATGCCAAAACACTTGCAAACTTGCTACAAATTTAATAAGACCATGCCAAAACACTTGCAAACTTGGTACAAATTTAATAAGACCATGCCAAACACTTGCAAACTTGGAACAAACTTCCTAAGACCATGCCAAAACACTTGCAAACTTGGTACAAATTTAATAAGACCATGCCAAAACACTTACAAACTTGGTACAAATTTAATAAGACGATGCCAAACACTTGCAAACTTGGAACAAACTTCCTAAGACCATGCCAAAACACTTGCAAACTTGGTACAAATTTAATAAGACCATGCCAAAACACTTGCAAACTTGGAACAAACTTCCTAAGACCATGCCAAAACACTTGCAAACTTGGTACAAATTTAATACGACCATGCCAAACACTTGCCAACTTGGAACAAACTTCCTAAGACCATGCCAAAACACTTGCAAACTTGGTACAAATTTAATAAGACCACGGCAAAACACTTGCAAACTTGGTACAAATTTAATAAGACCATGCCAAAACACTTGCAAACTTGGTACAAATTTAATAAGACCATGCCAAAACACTTGCAAACTTGGTACAAATTTAATAAGACCATGCCAAACACTTGCAAACTTGGAACAAACTTCCTAAGACCATGCCAAAACACTTGCAAACATGGTACAAATTTAATAAGACCATGCCAAAACACTTGCAAACTTGGTACAAATTTAATAAGACCATGCCAAACACTTGCAAACTTGGAACAAACTTCCTAAGACCATGCCAAAACACTTGCAAACTTGGTACAAATTTAATAAGACCATGCCAAAACACTTGCAAACTTGGAACAAACTTCCTAAGACCATGCCAAAACACTTGCAAACTTGGTACAAATTTAATAAGACCAAGCCAAAACACTTGCAAACTTGGAACAAATTTAAAAAGACCATGCCAAAACACTTGCAAACTTGGTACACATTTAAGAAGACGATGTCAAACATTTGCAAAGTTGGAACAAACTTCCTAAGACCATGCCAAAACACTTTCAAACTTGGTACAAATTTAATAAGACCATGCCAAAACACTTGCAAACTTGGTACAAATTTAACAAGACCATGCCAAACACTTGCAAACTTGGAACAAACTTCCAAAGACCATGCCAAAACACTTGCAAACTTGTTAAAAATTTAATAAGACCATGCCAAACACTTGCAAACTTGGAACAAACTTCCTAAGACCATGCCAAAACACTTGCAAACTTGGTACAAATTTAATAAAACCACGCCAAAACACTTGCAAACTTGGAACAAACTTCCTAAGACCATGCCAAAACACTTGCAAACTTGGTACAAATTTAATAAGACTTAGCCAAAACACTTGCAAACTTGGAACAAATTTAATAAGACCATGCCAAAACACTTGCAAACTTGGTACAAATTTAATAAGACCATGCCAAAACACTTGCAAACTTGGTACAAATTTAATAACACAATGCCAAAACACTTGCAAACTTGGAACAAACTTCCTAAGACCATGCCAAAACACTTGCAAACTTGGTACAAATTTAATAAGACCATGCCAAAACACTTGCAAACTTGGTACAAATTTAAAAAGACCATGCCAAAACACTTGCAAACTTGGTACAAATTTAATAAGACCATGCCAAACACTTGCAAACTTGGAACAAACTTCCTAAGACCATGCCAAAACACTTGCAAACTTGGAACAAATTTAATAAAACCATGCCAAAACACTTGCAAACTTGGTACAAATTTAATTAGACCATGCCAAAACACTTGCAAACTTGGTACAAATTTAATACGACCATGCCAAACACTTGCAAACTTGGTACAAATTTAATAAGACCATGCCAAACACTTGCAAACTTGGAACAAACTTCCTAAGACCATGCCAAAACACTTGCAACCTTGGTATAAATTTAATAAGACCATGCCAAAACACTTGCAAACTTGGAACAAACTTCCTAAGACCATGCCAAAACACTTGCAACCTTGATACAAATTTAATAAGACCATGCCAAAACACTTGCAAACTTGGTACAAATTTAATAAGACCATGCCAAACACTTGCAAACTTGGTACAAATTTCATAAGACCATGCCAAACACTTGCAAACTTGGAACAAACTACCTAATACCATGCCAAAACACTTATAAACTTGGTACAAATTTAATAAGACCACGCCAAAACACTTGCCAACTTGGTACAAATTTAATAAGACCATGCCAAACACTTGCAAACTTGGAACAAACTTCCTAAGACCATGCCAAAACACTTGCAAACTTGGTACAAATTTAATTAGACCATGCCAAAACACTTGCAAACTTGGTACAAATTAAATAAGACCATGCCAAAACACTTGCAGACTTGGTACAAATTTAATAAGAACATGCCAAAACAGTTGCAGACTTGGAACAAACTTCCTAAGACCATGCCAAAACACTTGCAAACTTGGTACAAATTTAATAAGACCTTGCCAAACACTTGAAAACTTGGTACAAATTTAATAAGGCCATGCCAAACACTTGCAAACTTGGAACAAACTTCCTAATACCATGCCAAAACACTTATAAACTTGGTAAAAATTTAATAAGACCACGCCATAACACTTGCAAACTTGGTACAAATTTAATAAGACCTTGCCAAACACTTGCAAACTTGGTACAAATTTAATAAGGCCATGCCAAACACTTGCAAACTTGAAACAAACTTCCTAAGACCATGCCAAAACACTTGCAAACTTGGTACAAATTTAATAAGACCATGCCAAAACACTTGCAAACTTGGAACAAATTTAATAAGACCATGCCAAAACAGTTGCAGACTTGGAACAAACTTCCTAAGACCATGCCAAAACACTTGCAAACTTGGTACAAATTGAATAAGACCTCTCCAAACACTTGAACACTTGGTACAAATTTAATAAGGCCATGCCAAACACTTGCAAACTTGAAACAAACTTCCTAAGACCATGCCAAACACTTGCAAACTTGGTACAAATTTAATAAGCCCATGCCAAAACACTTGCAAACTTGGTACAAATGAAATAAGACCATGCCAAAACACTTGCAGACTTGGTACAAATTTAATAAGAACATGCCAAAACACTTGCAAACTTGGTACAAATTTAAAAAGACCATGCCAAACACTTGCAAACTTGGTACAAATTTAATAAGACCATGCCAAAACATATGCAAACTTGGTACAAATGTAATAAAACCATGCCAAAATACTTGCAAACTTGGAACAAATTTAATAAGCCCATGCCAAAACACTTGCAAACTTGGTACAAATTTTATAAGACCATGCCAAAACACTTGCAAACTTGGAACAAACTTCCTAAGACCATGCCAAAACACTTGCAAACTTGGTACAAATTTAATAAGACCATGCCAAAACACTTGCAAACTTGGAACAAATTTAATAAGACCATACCAAAACACTTCCAAGTTTGTTACCAATTGAATAAGACCATGCCAAACACTTGGAAACTTGGTACAAATTTAATAAGACCATGCCAAACACTTGCAAACTTGGAACAAACTTCCTAAGACCATGCCAAAACACTTGCAAACTTGGTACAAATTTAATAAGACCATGCCCAAACACTTGCAAACTTGGTACAAATTTAATAAGACCATGCCAAAACACTAGCAAACTTGGTACAAATTTAATAAGACCATGCCAAAACACTTGCAAACTTGGTACAAATTTAATGAGACCATGCCAAACACTTGCAAACTTTAAACAAACTTCCTATGACCATGCCAAAACACTTGCAAACTTGGTACAAATGTAATAAGACCATGCCAACACACTTGCAAACTTGGAACAAATTTAATAAGACCATGCCAAAACATTTGCAAACTTGGTACGATTTCAATAAGACCATGCCAAAACACTTGCAAACTTGGAACAAACAACCTAAGACCATGCCAAAACACTTGCAAAATTGGTACAAATTTAATAAGACCATGCCAAAACACTTGCAAACTTGGTACAAATTTAATAAGACCATGCCAAAACACTTGCAAACTTGGTAAAAATTTAATAAGACCATGCCAAACACTTGCAAACTTGGTACAAATTTAATAAGACCATGCCAAACACTTGGAAACTTGGAACAAACTTCCTAAGACCATGCCAAAACACTTGCCAACTTGGTACAAATTTAATGAAACCATGCCAAAACACTTGCAAACTTGGCACAAATTTAATAAGACCATGCCAAAACACTTGCAAACTTGGTACAAATTTAATAAGACCATGCCAAAACACTTGCAAACTTGGTAAAAATTTAATGAGACCATTCCAAAACACTGGCAAACTTGGAACAAATTTAAAAAGACCATGCCAAAACACTTGCAAACTTGGTACAAATTTAATAAGACCATGCCAAAACACTTGCAAACTTGGAACAAACTTCTAAAGAACATGCCAAAACACTTGCAAACTAGGTACAAATTTAATAAGACCATGCCAAACACTTGCAAACTTGGTACAAATTTAATAAGACCATGCCAAAACACTTGCAAACTTGGAAAAAACTTCCTAAGACCATGCCAAAACACTTGCAAACTTGGTACAAATTTAATAAGACCATGCCAAAACACTTGCAAACTTGGACCAAACTTCTAAAGAACATGCCAAAACACTTGCAAACTTGGTACAAATTTAATAAGACCATGCCAAACACTTGCAAACTTGGAACAACTTTAATAAGACCATACCAAAACACTTGCAAGTTTGTTACCAATTGAATAAGACCATGCCAAACACTTGGAAACTTGGTACAAATTTAATAAGACCATGCCAAACACTTGCAAACTTGGAACAAACTTCCTAAGACCATGCCAAAACACTTGCAAACTTGGTACAAATTTAATAAGACCATGCCAAAACACTTGCAAACTTGGTACAAATTTAATAAGACGATGCCAAAACACTTGCAAACTTGGTACAAATTTAATAAGACGATGCCAAACACTTGCAAACTTCGAACAAACTTCCTAAGACCATGCCAAAACACTTGCAAACTTGGTACAAATTTAAGAAGACCATGCCAAACACTTGCAAACTTGGAACAAACTTCCTAAGACCATGCCAAAACACTTGCAAACTTGGTACAAATTTAATAAGACCATGCCAAACACTTGCAAACTTGGAACAAACTTCCTAAGACCATGCCAAAACACTTGCAAACTTGGTACAAATTTAATAAGACGATGCCAAAACACTTGCAAACTTGGTACAAATTTAATAAGACGATGCCAAACACTTGCAAACTTCGAACAAACTTCCTAAGACCATGCCAAAACACTTGCAAACTTGGTACAAATTTAAGAAGACCATGACAAACACTTGCAAACTTGGAACAAACTTCCTAAGACCATGCCAAAACACTTGCAAACTTGGTACAAATTTTAAAAGACCATGCCAAACACTTGCAAACTTGGAACAAACTTCCTAAGACCATGCCAAAACACTTGCAAACTTAGTACAAATTTAATAAGACCATGCCAAAACACTTGCAAACTTGGTACAAATTTAATAAGACGATGCCAAACACTTGCGAACTTGGAACAAACTTCCTAAGACCATGCCAGAACACTTGCAAACTTGGTACAAATTTAAAAACACCATGCCAAAACACTTGCAAACTTGGTACAAATTTAATGAAACCATGCCAAAACACTTGCAAACTTGGTACAAATTTAATAAGACCAAGCCAACACACTTGCAAACTTGGAACAAGTTTAATAAGACCATGCCAAAACACTTGCAAACTTGGTACAAATTTAATAAGATCATGCCAAAACACTTGCAAACTTGGTAAAAATTTAATAAGACCATGCCAAAACACTTGCAAACTTGGAAAAAACTTCCTAAGACCATGCCAAAACACTTGCAAACTTGGTACAAATTTAATAAGACCATGCCAAAACACTTGCAAACTTGGTACAAATTTAATAAGACGATGCCAAACACTTGCAAACTTCGAACAAACTTCCTAAGACCATGCCAAAACACTTGCAAACTTGGTATAAATTTAAGAAGAGCATGCCAAACAATTGCAAACTTGGAACAAACTTCCTAAGACCATGCCAAAACACTTGCAAACTTGGTACAAATTTTATAAGACCATGCCAAACACTTGCAAACTTGGAACAAACTTCCTGAGACCATGCCAAAACACTTGCAAACTTGGTACAAATTTAATAAGACCATGCCAAAACACTTGCAAACTTGGAACAAACTTCCTAAGACCATGCCAAAACACTTGCAAACTTGGTACAAAATTAATAAGACCGTGCCAAAACACTTGCAAACTTGGTACAAATTTAATAAGACCATGCCAAAACACTTGCAAACTTGGTACAAATTTAATAAGACCATACCAAAACGCTTGCAAACTTGGTACAAATTTTATAAGACCATGCCAAAACACTTGCAAACTTGGTAAAAATTTAATAAGACCATGCCAAACACTTGCAAACTTGGAACAAACTTCCTAAGACCATGCCAAAACATTTGCAAACTTGGTACAAATTTAATAAGACCATGCCAAAACACTTGCAAACTTGGTACAAATTTAATAACACCATGCCAAAACACTTGCAAACTTGGTACAAATTTAATAAAACCATGCCAAAACACTTGCAAACTTGGTACAAATTTAATAAGACCAAGCCAAAACACTTGCAAACTTGGAACAAGTTTAATAAGAACATGCCAAAACACTTGCAAACTTGGTACAAATTTATTAAGACCATGCCAAAACACTTGCAAACTTGGTACAAATTTAATAAGACCATGCCAAAACACTTGCAAACTTGGTACAAATTTAATAAGACGATGCCAAAAACTTGCAAACTTCGAACAAACTTCCTAAGACCATGCCAAAACACTTGCAAACTTGGTACAAATTTAATAAGACCATGCCAAACACTTGCAAACTTGGAACAAATTTAATAAGACCATACCAAAACACTTCCAAGTATGTTACCAATTGAATAAGACCATGCCAAACACTTGGAAACTTGGTACAAATTTAATAAGACCATGCCAAACACTTGCAAACTTGGAACAAACTTCCTAAGACCATGCCAAAACACTTGCAAACTTGGTACAAATTTATTAAGATCATGCCAAAACACTTGCAAACTTGGTACAAATTTAATAAGACCATGCCAAAACACTTGCAAACTTGGAACAAATTTAATAAGACCATACCAAAACACTTCCAAGTTTGTTACCAATTGAATAAGACCATGCCAAACACTTGGAAACTTGGTACAAATTTAATAAGACCATGCCAAACACTTGCAAACTTGGAACAAACTTCCTAAGACCATGCCAAAACACTTGCAAACTTGGTACAAATTTAATAAGACCATGCCCAAACACTTGCAAACTTGGTACAAATTTAATAAGACCATGCCAAAACACTAGCAAACTTGGTACAAATTTAATACGACCATGCCAAAACACTTGCAAACTTGGTACAAATTTAATAAGACGATGCCAAACACTTGCAAACGTGAAACAAACTTCCTAAGACCATGCCAAACACTTGCAAACTTGGTACAAATTTAATAAGCCAATGCCAAAACACTTGCAAACTTGGTACAAATTAAATAAGACCATGCCAAAACACTTGCAGACTTGGTACAAATTTAATAAGAACATGCCAAAACACTTGCAAACTTGGTACAAATTTAAAAAGACCATGCCAAACACTTGCAAACTTGGTACAAATTTAATAAGACCATGCCAAAACATATGCAAACTTGGTACAAATGTAATAAAACCATGCCAAAATACTTGCAAACTTGGAACAAATTTAATAAGCCCATGCCAAAATACTTACAAACTTGGTACAAATTTTATGAGACCATGCCAAAACACTTGCAAACTTGGAACAAACTTCCTAAGACCATGCCAAAACACTTGCAAACTTGGTACAAATTTAATAAGACCATGCCAAAACACTTGCAAACTTGGAACAAATTTAATAAGACCATACCAAAACACTTCCAAGTTTGTTACCAATTGAATAAGACCATGCCAAACACTTGGAAACTTGGTACAAATTTAATAAGACCATGCCAAACACTTGCAAACTTGGAACAAACTTCCTAAGACCATGCCAAAACACTTGCAAACTTGGTACAAATTTAATAAGACCATGCCCAAACACTTGCAAACTTGGTACAAATTTAATAAGACCATGCCAAAACACTAGCAAACTTGGTACAAATTTAATAAGACCATGCCAAAACACTTGCAAACTTGGTACAAATTTAATAAGACCATGCCAAACACTTGCAAACTTTAAACAAACTTCCTATGACCATGCCAAAACACTTGCAAACTTGGTACAAATGTAATAAGACCATGCCAACACACTTGCAAACTTGGAACAAATTTAATAAGACCATGCCAAAACATTTGCAAACTTGGTACGATTTCAATAAGACCATGCCAAAACACTTGCAAACTTGGAACAAACAACCTAAGACCATGCCAAAACACTTGCAAAATTGGTACAAATTTAATAAGACCATGCCAAAACACTTGCAAACTTGGTACAAATTTAATAAGACCATGCCAAAACACTTGCAAACTTGGTAAAAATTTAATAAGACCATGCCAAACACTTGCAAACTTGGTACAAATTTAATAAGACCATGCCAAACACTTGGAAACTTGGAACAAACTTCCTAAGACCATGCCAAAACACTTGCCAACTTGGTACAAATTTAATGAAACCATGCCAAAACACTTGCAAACTTGGCACAAATTTAATAAGACCATGCCAAAACACTTGCAAACTTGGTACAAATTTAATAAGACCATGCCAAAACACTTGCAAACTTGGTACAAATTTAATGAGACCATTCCAAAACACTGGCAAACTTGGAACAAATTTAAAAAGACCATGCCAAAACACTTGCAAACTTGGTACAAATTTAATAAGACCATGCCAAAACACTTGCAAACTTGGAACAAACTTCTAAAGAACATGCCAAAACACTTGCAAACTTGGTACAAATTTAATAAGACCATGCCTAACACTTGCAAACTTGGAACAACTTTAATAAGACCATACCAAAACACTTGCAAGTTTGTTACCAATTGAATAAGACCATGCCAAACACTTGGAAACTTGGTACAAATTTAATAAGACCATGCCAAAACACTTGCAAACTTGGAACAAACTTCCTAAGACCATGCAAAAACACTTGCAAACTTGGTACACATTTAATAAGACCATGCCCAAACACTTGCATACTTGGTACAAATTTAATAAGACCATGCAAAAACACTTGCAAACTTGGTACAAATTTAATAAGACCATGCCAAACACTTGCAAACTTGGTACAAATTTAATAAGACCATGTCAAAACACTTGCAAACTTGGTACAAATTTAATAAGACCATGCCAAAACACTTGCAAACTTGGAACAAATGTAATAAGACCATGCCAAACACTTGCAAACTTGGAACAAACTTCCCAAGACCATGCCAAAACACTTGCAAACTTGGTACAAATTTAATAAGACCATGCCAAAACACTTGCAAACTTGGTACAAATTTAATAAGACGATGGCAAACACTTGCAAACTTGGAACAAACTTCCTAAGACCATGCCAGAACACTTGCAAACTTGGTAAAAATTTAATAAGACCATGCCAAACACTTGCAATCGTGGAACAAACTTCCTGAGACCATGCCAAAACACTTGCAAACTTGGTACAAATTTAATAAGACCATGCCAAAACACTTGCAAACTTGGAACAAACTTCCTAAGACCATGCCAAAACACTTGCAAACTTGGTACAAAATTAAAAAGAGCATGCCAAAACACTTGCAAACTTAGTACAAATTTAATAAGACCATGCCAAAACACTTGCAAACTTGGTACAAATTTAATAAGACCATATCAAAAGACTTGCAAACTTGGTACAAATTTTATAAGACCATGCCAAAACACTTGCAAACTTGGTACAAATTTAATAAGACCATGCCAAACACTTGCAAACTTGGAACAAACTTCCTAAGACCATGCCAAAACACTTGCAAACTTGGTACAAATTTAATAAGACCATGCCAAAACACTTGCAAACTTGGTACAAATTTAATAACACCATGCCAAAACACTTGCAAACTTGGTACAAATTTAATAAAACCATGCCAAAACACTTGCAAACTTGGTACAAATTTAATAAGACCAATCCAAAACACTTGCAAACTTGGAACAAGTTTAATAAGACCATGCCAAAACACTTGCAAACTTGGTACAAATTTATTAAGACCATGCCAAAACACTTGCAAACTTGGTACAAATTTAATAAGACCATGCCAAAACACTTGCAAACTTGGTACAAATTTAATAAGACGATGCCAAACACTTGCAAACTTCGAACAAACTTCCTAAGACCATGCCAAAACACTTGCAAACTTGGTACAACTTTAATAAGACCATGCCAAACACTTGCAAACTTGGAACAAACTTCCTAAGACCATTCCAAAACACTTGCAAACTTGGTACAAATTTAATAAGACCATGCCAAACACTTGCAAACTTGGTACAAACTTCCTAAGACCATGCCAAAACACTTGCAAACTTGGTACAAATTTAATAAGACCATGCCAAAACACTTGCAAACTTGGTACAAATTTAATAAGACGATGCCAAACACTTGCAAACTTGGAACAAACTTCCTAAGACCATGCCAGAACACTTGAAAACTTGGTACAAATTTAAAAACACCATGCCAAAACACTTGCAAACTTGGTACAAATTTAATAAAACCATGCCAAAACACTTGCAAACTTGGTACAAATTTCAAAAGACCAAGCCAAAACACTTGCAAACTTGGAACAAGTTTAATAAGACTATGCCAAAACACTTGCAAACTTGGAACAAACTTCCTAAGACCATGCCAAAACACTTGCAAACTTGGTACAAATTTAATAAAACCATGCCAAAACACTTGCAAACTTGGAAAAAACTTCCTAAGACCATGCCAAAACACTTGCAAACTTGGTACAAATTTAATAAGACCATGCCAAAACACTTGCAAACTTGGTACAAATTTAACAAGACGATGCCAAACACTTGCAAACTTCAAACAAACTTCCTAAGACCATGCCAAAACACTTGCAAACTTGGTACAAATTTAAGAAGACCATGCCAAACACTTGCAAACTTGAAACAAACTTCCTAAGACCATGCCAAAACACTTGCAAACTTGGTACAAATTTAATAAAACCATGCCAAACACTTGCAAACTTGGAACAAACTTCCTAAGACCATGCCAAAACACTTGCAAACTTGGTAAAAATTTAATAAGACCATGCCAAAACACTTGCAAACTTGGAACAAACTTCCTAAGACCATGCCAAAACACTTGCAAACTTGGAACAAACTTCCTAAGACCATGCCAAAACACTTGCAAACTTGGTACAAATTTAATAAGACCATACCAAAACACTTGCAAACTTGCTACAAATTTAATAAGACCATGCCAAAACACTTGCAAACTTGGTGCAGTTTAATAAGACCATGCCAAACACTTGCAAACTTGGAACAAACGTCCTAAGACCATGCCAAAACACTTGCAAACATGGAACAAACTTCCTAAGACCATGCCAAAACACTTGCAAACTTGGTACAAATTTAATAAGACCAAGCCAAAACACTTGCAAACTTGGAACAAATTTAATAAGACCATGCCAAAACACTTGCAAACTTGGTACAAATTTAATAAGACCATGCCAAAACACTTGCAAACTTGGAACAAGTTAAATAAGACCATGCCAAAACACTTGCAAACTTGGTACAAATTTTATAAGACCATGCCAAAACACTTGCAAACTTGGTACAAATTTAATAAGACCATGCCAAAACACTTGCAAACTTGGAAAAAACTTCCTAAGACCATGCCAAAACACTTGCAAACTTGGTACAAATTTAACAAGACCATGCCAAAACACTTGCAAACATGGTACAAATTTAATACGACGATGCCAAACACTTGCAAACTTCGAACAAACTTCCTAAGACCATGCCAAAACACTTGCAAACTTGGTACAAATTTAAGAAGACCATGCCAAACACTTGCAAACTTGGAACAAACTTCCTAAGACCATGCCAAAACACTTGCAAACTTGGTACAAATTTAATAAGACCATGCCAAACACTTGCAAACTTGGAACAAACTTCCTAAGACCATGCCAAAACACTTGCAAACTTGGCACAAATTTAATGAGACTATGCCAAACACTTGCAAACTTGGAACAAACTTCCTAAGACCATGCCAAAACACTTGCAAACTTGGTACAAATTTAATAAGACCATGCCAAAACACTTGCAAACTAGGTACAAATTTAATAAGACCATGCCAAACACTTGCAAACTTGGAACAAACTTCCTAAGACCATGCCAGAACACTTGCAAACTTGGTACAAATTTAATAACACCATGCCCAAACACTTGCAAACTTGGTACAAATTTAATAAAACCATGCCAAAACACTTGCAAACTTGGTACAAATTTATTAAGACTAAGCCAAAACACTTGCAAACTTGGAACAAGTTTAATAAGACCATGCCAAAACACTTGCAAACTTGGTACAAATTTAAAAAGACCATGCCAAAACACTTGCAAACTTGGTACAAATTTAATAAGACCATGCCAAAACACTTGCAAACTTGGAAAAAACTTCCTAAGACCATGCCAAAACACTTGCAAACTTGGTACAAATTTAATAACACCATGCCAAAACACTTGCAAACTTGGTACAAATTAAATAAGACGATGCCAAACACTTGCAAACTTCGAACAAACTTCCTAAGACCATGCCAAAACACTTGCAAACTTGGTACAAATTTAAGAAGACCATGCCAAACACTTGCAAACTTGGAACAAACTTCCTAAGACCATGCCAAAACACTTGCAAACTTGGTACAAATTTAATAAGACCATGCCAAACACTTGCAAACTTGGAACAAACTTCCTAAGACCATGCCAAAACACTTGCAAACTTGGTACAAATTTAATAAGACTATGACAAAACACTTGCAAACTTGGGAAAAACTTCCTAAGACCATGCCAAAACACTTGCAAACTTGGTACAAAATTAATAAGACCATGCCAAAACACTTGCGAACTTGGTACAAATTTAATAAGACCATGCCAAACACTTGCAAACTTGGTACAAATTTAATAAGACTATGACAAAACACTTGCAAACTTGGTACAAATTTAATAAGACCATGCCGAAACACTTGCAAACTTGGTACAAATTTAATAAGACCATGCCAAAACACTTGCAAACTTGGTACAAATTTAATAAGACGATGCCAAACACTTGCAAACTTCGAACAAACTTCCTAAGACCATGCCAAAACACTTGCAAACTTGGTACAAATTTGAGAAGACCATGCCAAACACTTGCAAACTTGGAACAAACTTCCTAAGACCATTTAAAAACACTTGCAAACTTGGTACAAATTTAATAAGACCATGCCAAACACTTGCAAACTTGGAACAAACTTCCTAAGACCATGCCAAAACACTTGCAAACTTGGTGCAAATTTAATAAGACCATGCCAAAACACTTGCAAACTTGGAACAAACTTCCTAAGACCATGCCAAAACACTTGCAAACTTGGTACAAATTTCCTAAGACCATGCCAAAACACTTGCAAACTTGGTACAAATTTAATAAGACCATGCCAAAACACTTGCAAACTTGGTACAAATTTAATAAGACCATGCCAAAACACTTGCAAACTTGGTGCAAAATTAATAAGACCATGCCAAACACTTGCAAACTTGGAATAAACTTCCTAAGACCATGCCAAAACACTTGCAAACTTGGTACAAATTTAATAAGACCATGCCAAAACACTTGCAAACTTGGTACAAATTTAATAACACCATGCCAAAACAATTGCAAACTTGGTACAAATTTAATAAAACCATGCCAAAACACTTGCAAACTTGGTACAAATTTAATAAGACCAAGCCAAAACACTTGCAAACTTGGAACAAATTTAATAAGACCATGCCAAAACACTTGCAAACTTGGTACAAATTTAATAAGACCATGCCAAAACACTTGCAAACTTGGTACAAATTAAATAAGACCATGCCAAAACACTTGCAAACTTGGAACAAACTTCCTAAGACCATGCCAAAACACTTGCAAACTTGGTACAAATTTAATAAGACCCTGCCAAAACACTTGCAAACTTGGTACACATTTAATTAGACGATGGCAAACACTTGCAAACTTGGAACAAACTACCTAAGACCATGCCAAAACACTTGCAAACTTGGTACAAATTTAATAAGACCATGCCAAAACACTTGCCAACTTGGTACAAATTTAATAAGACCATGCCAAACACTTGCAAACTTGGAACAAACTTCCTAAGACCATGCCAAAACACTTGCAAACTTGGAACAAACTTCCTAAGACCATGCCAAAACACTTGCAAACTTGGTACAAATTTAATAAGACCATGCCAAAACACTTGCAAACATGGTACAAATTTATTAAGACCAAGCCAAAACACTTGCAAACTTGGAACAAGTTTAATAAGACCATGCCAAAACACTTGCAAACTTGGTACAAATTTAATAAGACCATGCCAAAACACTTGCAAACTTGGTACAAATTTAATAACACCATGCCAAAACACTTGCAAACTTGGTACAAATTTAATAAAACCATGCCAAAGCACTTGCAAACTTGGTACAAATTTAATAAGACCATGTCAAAACACTTGCAAACTTGGTACAAATTTAATAAGACCATGCCAAAACACTTGCAAACTTGGAACAAATTTAATAAGACCATGCCAAAACACTTGCAAACTTGGTACAAATTTAATAAGACCATGCCAAAACACTTGCAAACTTGGAACAAACTTCCTAAGACCATGCCAAAACACTTGCAAACTTGGTACAAATTTAATAAGACCATGCCAAAACACTTGCAAACTTGGTACAAATTTAATAAGACGATGGCAAACACTTGCAAACTTGGAACAAACTTCCTAAGACCATGCCAAAACACTTGCAAACTTGGTACAAATTTAATAAGACCATGCCAAAACACTTGCCAACTTGGTACAAATTTAATAAGACCATGCCAAACACTTGCAAACTTGGAACAAACTTCCTAAGACCATACCAAAACACTTGCAAACTTGGAACAAACTTCCTAAGACCATGCCAAAACACTTGCAAACTTGGTACAAATTTAATAAGACCATGCCAAAACACTTGCAAACTTGGTACAAATTTATTAAGACCAAGCCAAAACACTTGCAAACTTGGAACAAGTTTAATAAGACCATGCCAAAACACTTGCAAACTTGGTACAAATTTAATAAGACCATGCCAAAACACTTGCAAACTTGGTACAAATTTATTAAGACCAAGCCAAAACACTTGCAAACTTGGAACAAGTTTAATAAGACCATGCCAAAACACTTGCAAACTTGGTACAAATTTAATAAGACCATGCCAAGACACTTGCAAACTTGGTACAAATTTAATAAGACGATGCCAAACACTTGCAAACTTGGAACAAACTTCCTAAGACCATGCCAAAACACTTGCAAACTTGGTACAAATTTGATAAGACCATGCCAAAACACTTGCAAACTTGGTACAAAATTAATAAGACCATGCCAAACACTTGCAAACTTGGAACAAACTTCCTAAGACCATGCCAAAACACTTGCAAACTTGGTACACATTTAATAAGACCATGCCAAAACACTTGCAAACATGGAACAAACTTCCTAAGACCATGCCAAAACACTTGCAAACTTGGTACAAATTTAATAAGACCAAGCCAAAACACTTGCAAACTTGGAACAAGTTTAATAAAACCATGCCAAAACACTTGCAAACTTGGTACAAATTTAATAAGACCATGCCAAAACACTTGCAAACTTGGTACAAATTTAATAAGACCATACCGAAACCCTTGCAAACTTGGTACAAATTTAATAAGACCATGCCAAAACACTTGCAAACTTGGTACAAAATTAATAAGACCATGCCAAACACTTGCAAACTTGGAACAAACTTCCTAAGACCATGCCAAAACACTTGCAAACTTGGTACAAATTTAATAAGACCATACCGAAACCCTTGCAAACTTGGTACAAATTTAATAAGACCATGCCAAAACACTTGCAAACTTGGTACAAAATTAATAAGACCATGCCAAACACTTGCAAACTTGGAACAAACTTCCTAAGACCATGCCAAAACACTTGCAAACTTGGTACAAATTTAATAAGACCATGCCAAAACACTTGCAAACTTGGTACAAATTTAATAACACCATGCCAAAACACTTGCAAATTTGGTACAAATTTAATAAAACCATGCCAAAACACTTGCAAACTTGGTACAAATTTAATAAGACCATACCGAAACCCTTGCAAACTTGGTACAAATTTAATAAGACCATGCCAAAACACTTGCAAACTTGGTACAAAATTAATAAGACCATGCCAAACACTTGCAAACTTGGAACAAACTTCCTAAGACCATGCCAAAACACTTGCAAACTTGGTACAAATTTAATAAGACCATGCCAAAACACTTGCAAACTTGGTACAAATTTAATAAGACCATGCCAAAACACTTGCAAACTTGGTACAAATTTATTAAGACCATGCCAAAACACTTGCAAACTTGGTACAAATTTAATAAGACCATACCGAAACCCTTGCAAACTTGGTACAAATTTAATAAGACCATGCCAAAACACTTGCAAACTTGGTACAAAATTAATAAGACCATGCCAAACACTTGCAAACTTGGAACAAACTTCCTAAGACCATGCCAAAACACTTGCAAACTTGGTACAAATTTAATAAGACCATGCCAAAACACTTGCAAACTTGGTACAAATTTAATAACACCATGCCAAAACACTTGCAAATTTGGTACAAATTTAATAAAACCATGCCAAAACACTTGCAAACTTGGTACAAATTTAATAAGACCATGCCAAAACACTTGCAAACATGGAACAAACTTCCTAAGACCATGCCAAAACACTTGCAAACTTGGTACAAATTTAATAAGACCAAGCCAAAACAATTGCAAACTCGGAACAAATTTAACAAGACCATGCCAAAACACTTGCAAACTTGGTACAAATTTTATAAGACCAAGCCAAAACACTTGCAAACTTGGAACAAGTTAAATAAGACCATGCCAAAACACTTGCAAACTTGGTACAAATTTTATAAGACCATGCCAAAACACTTGCAAACTTGGTACAAATTTTATAAGACCATGCCAAAACACTGGCAAACTTGGAAAAAACTTCCTAAGACCATGCCAAAACACTTGCAAACTTGGTACAAATTTAACAAGACCATGCCAAAACACTTTCAAACTTGGTACAAATTTAATAAGACGATGCCAAACACTTGCAAACTTCGAACAAACTTCCTAAGACCATGCCAAAACACTTGCAAACTTGGTACAAATTTAAGATGACCATGCCAAACACTTGCAAATTTGGAACAAACTTCCTAAGACCATGCCAAATCACTTGCAAACTTGGTACAAATTTAATAAGACCATGCCAAACACTTGCAAACTTTGAACAAACTTCCTAAGACCATGCCAAAACACTTGCAAACTTGGTACAAATTTAATAAGATCAAGCCAAAACACTTGCAAACTTGGTACAAATTTAATAAGACCATGCCAAACACTTGCAAACTTGGAACAAACTTCCTAAGACCATGCCAAAACACTTGCAAACTTGGTACAAATTTAATGAGACTATGCCAAACACTTGCAAACTTGGAACAAACTTCCTAAGACCATGCCAAAACACTTGCAAATTTGGTACAAATTTAATAAGACCATGCCAAAACACTTGCAAACTAGGTACAAATTTAATAAGACGATGCCAAACACTTGCAAACTTGGAACAAACTTCCTAAGACCATGCCAGAACACTTGCAAACTTGGTACAAATTTAATAACACCATGCCCAAACACTTGCAAACTTGGTACAAATTTATTTAAACCATGCCAAAACACTTGCAAACTTGGTACAAATTTTTTAAGACTGTTAAGTATTGAACTATCAGCTTTAGCCTTGATATAGGAGCGTGAATGTAAGAATACTCTGATTGTAAATGTATTAGTGTTAAGAATAAAATTAAGTCAATCGCAAACCAACCTCCGGACGGTGTACAACTATTTTTTTGTTAGAGCAATTTTCGCTACATAAAAATTGGTCCTTCGAACCTGATCGATAGCCGATCGTTTAGCTAATTACTGGTAGTTGTAACCGTTAATAGATAGTGTTCGTAGTGATATTTGGGAATAATGTCGAGCCCCGAAATCACTTTTAGTGACGTGCAAGGTGCATCGAGCCCAAAGGAAGTGGCGTCCGTGCCAAGTATGTTCGCACGTTACCATGCGCATATGATGCGTAGACTAGAATCGTTGGCAAACGCAATAAGTGCAAGTGAGAATACGGATCCGAGCTATTTTCAGGAATGTTCGGAACAATTAGCATCTATTTCGTCCGCATTTGAAGCTAGACATTCAGCGTGCCTGGAGACGATGGTGCTTGAACAAGTAGAAGAGGAAGAGAGACAGTACGAGGAGTTCGAGCGGCGTCGATTCGAGCTCTCTCTCACGCTAAAAAGGCGCCAGGCTGCGTGGTGTGCGTCAACTCTTAGTGCAACGCACGCACAAAAGGTGTCGAACCCGAATGTGTGCTTACCCGAAATACCGTTACCAAAATTTGATGGAACATTAGAATCCTGGCCCGCGTTTCGGGACGCTTTTCGGAGTATGATTGACGGGCATAAAAGTTTATCGGAAGTAGATAAACTCACCTATTTAAAACGTGTGGTATCAAAAGAAGCAGCTTTAGTGATCGAATCGGTAGAAATTACAGCTGCCAATTACAGTGTAGCGTGGGAACTGTTAAAAACGCGATACGAAAATAAAAAGGTGTTAGTGCGGCGGTATTTAGACGAACTTTTCGCTATTCCTTCAGTGAAGCGAGAAGCGTACGAGGAGATCACCATTTTGTTGGATGGTTTTGAGCGAACAATCAAAATGGTGGAAAAAATTGGCGTTCCGACCGCAGGATGGAGTGTACTGTTGGCGCATATGCTGTGTGCCAAATTAGATGCAAACACCCTAAAACAATGGGAAATGTTTCACCGAAGTGGTGAAGTGGCGGAATATACCGATTTAGTCAAATTCTTAAGGGAACATGCATCAGTGTTGCAAGCGTTGCCACGCACGAAAGGAAAAACTATAGATGCTCCTACGACTCCTGGAAGAAAATGGAGTCAAGCGTGTGCAACCATTAGTGCGGGTGATAGTGTTGGTCAAAAGAATTGCGTATTCTGTAATAAGGTCATGCACTCGGCCTTTCAGTGTAATGTGTTCCGGAACCACTCAGTACTACAGCGATATGCGATGGCGAAAGAATTGAAGGTGTGCTTAAATTGCTTATCACCCGAACACCAAGTGAGAGATTGTGCAGCGAGTGGTTGTCGTGTTTGTAAAATGAAGCATCACACGATGCTTCACAGGTCCAACAATGAACAGTATCCAGCCGGTAGTGGAACCACTCCCGGAGCTTCAGTTAATGTGGGTTCCACTCGTACCTCAGTTGTCAGTGAAAGACCAGCCAACGCAGTCATGTTGGCGCCAACTGACGTTCAGCCAGCCACTTCTGTATTGCTGCCAACGGTATTGGTGACAGTGAAGGCATCAAATGGCAACACGACGATAGCCCGAGCCGTGCTTGATGGAGGGGCACAGATCAACCTGGTTACGGAAAGATTAGTGCAGAGACTGCAAGCATCGAAGAGACGGGATCATATACCCATCGGAGGAGTTGGAAAAGGCTGTCAAACTTCCTTATTTTCCGTAAGCTTGGTCGTGAATGCCAAATGCACTAATGTTGACTTTCGTTTAAGGTTGCACATCCTTCCTGAGATTATGTGGAATCTTCCCCCGGCTAAAGTTGATCACATCGAACTACCAAACGACATCTGCCTGGCTGATCCAACCTGGGCGGAGGTTGGAAACATCGATATGCTGCTCGGCAGAGAACTATACAATGATATACTTTTAGACGGTGTGATTAGACTTAAATCGGAGAGGGAAAACATATTGCTTCAAAACACGCAATTCGGTTGGATAGTTTCGGGAAAGGCCACGGTAGAGCAACTAGAACATAGGAGGAGGATAGTAAACTTAGCTGGCAACGAACTGTCATTAGATGAGCAGTTAACTAAATTCTGGGAAATCGAACAATGCCAAACCTCAAGTATTTTATCTCCCGTGGAAACTGAATGTGAAGAAAATTTTGAGCGTACCACTACTAGAGGGCCGGAGGGTAGATTCATAGTAACGTTACCAAAAGATTCAGCGAAAATCAAAACATTAGGAGCCTCATACAACATAGCGAAACGTCGCCTTCAATCGTTGAGCCGCCGGCTAAGAGCAAATCCTGAATTGAAACGTCAATACCAGGAATTTTTGAGCGAGTATTTAGAGTTAGGGCATATGCAAGAAATCACTCCCAACCCCAATGATGAATCGTTTGCCTACTACATGCCACACCATTGTATTGTCCGTCCCGAAAGCCTTACTACAAAACTACGGGTAGTCTTCGACGCATCTTGTGCCACAGAATCCGGTGTATCTCTGAACGATGCTCTTTTAGTTGGTCCAGTCATACAAGACGATCTCGTTAGTCTTACCATGCGGTTTCGAATACCTAGATATGCTGTGACAGCAGATATAGAGAAGATGTATCGTCAGATATGGATAGCAGAAGCAGACCGTCCTTGGCAACGAATCCTTTGGGAAGATGAAGAACAAGGCGGAATTAAAGCATTTGAACTAAAAACGGTTACATATGGCACAGCCTCGGCGCCATACTTAGCCACAAAGACATTACAAACTCTAGCAAATGAGGCCAAACACTCACATCCCATAGCGTCACAGATTTTGGCATCTGACTTTTACATGGATGATATGATAAGCGGAGCAGACACGATTGAACAAGGAGAGTTGTTATGTGCGCAAATTACGGACTTACTCGAATCAGCTGGCTTCAAATTACGCAAATGGGCATCTAACTCTAAGCAGTTATTGAACACGCTTCCAAACGAACTTTGCGAAATGGGAGAGGAATTGTTACTGGACCCAACGAAATCCATTAAAGCGCTTGGGTTAAAATGGAATCCTAGTGAAGACCAACTGGGTTTTGACGTACCATGCTGGCCTGTAGAAGGAATGGTTTGTAAACGAAGTGCTGTATCAGATGCTGCTCGCTTATTTGATCCTTTGGGATTGATCGGACCGGTAATTGTCTTGGCCAAATGCTTCTTACAAGAAGTATGGCAGAAAGAGGTGGATTGGGATGAGCCATTGGACGACGAGATGAGCAAACGATGGCTAAACCTTAAGCAAGAGATGGTATATGTTGCTGAAATAGCAGTTCCACGTCGCGTGGTGGGTGAAAGAGCACAGCTAGTTGAGCTACACGGGTTTAGCGATGCTTCTCAAAAAGCGTATGGTGCATGTATTTATGTGCGATCGATTATGGCAGATGGCAACACAAAGGTCGAACTCTTATGCGCTAAATCCAAAGTAGCACCTATTGACACCAGCAAGAAAAAGAAAAGCGTAACAACACCTCGATTAGAGTTGTCAGCCGCGTTACTGTTATGTCACTTATGGCAAAAGGTGAAGAGTAGCATCAAGAGAGAATTTAAAGCAATATTTTGGGTAGATTCGACCATTGTCTTACACTGGATTGATGGACATCCTTCGCGCTGGAAACCCTTTGTAGCGAATCGGGTTTCGGAGATACAGCATCTCACAGAAAAGGAGCAATGGTTTCACGTTCCTGGCGAAGAAAATCCTGCCGATATTTTATCAAGAGGAATGCTTCCATGCCAATTGAAGAAGAATGAAGTATGGTGGCATGGACCGAAATGGCTTAGCCAGTCGATAGATTATACATCACGAACGACAATCCCACATTCGCGTTTTACATCAGAGGAACTAGAAGAGCGTCAGATAGTGCTTGCCGTAAGAACCCAGACAACAAACCCATTATTTTCGCTACGATCATCATATCCCGCTTTAGTTCAGTTGGTAGCATACCTGTTAAGGTTTAGAGTAAATAGCCAGAAGAAAAATCGAACTAATCGACGAAAAGGAGTTCTCTCGATATTAGAACTGCGCCAAGCAACAGAGACTCTTATACGATTAGCGCAAGCAGAAACATTTGCCGAAGAAATAACGTCTTTACAAAGCGAGGGAGAAGTCAAACAAAATTCTAAGCTAAAGGCTCTGGCTCCGATTATCCTGAATGGAATTGTGCGCATTGGTGGCAGGCTACGACACGCTCCGGTCACCGAAAACCGAAAACATCCAATAATACTCGATTCAAAACATCCTCTTACCATCATGATCATGCAGTCTTACCATCGCCAATTTTTGCATGCCGGACCACAATTGCTTATCTCTATGATTCGTGAACGATTCTGGCCATTACGTGTACGTAACCTTGCCCGAAAAACTTTACACGAATGCGTAAAATGTTTTAGAAGAAAGCCAACATGTGTAGAGCAGATTATGGGTGACTTGCCGCCAGAAAGAGTAACTCCAACCTACCCATTCTTAAATACTGGAGTGGACCTCTGTGGACCCTTTTGGTATCGCCTCGCACCACGAAAAGGCGTTCCGGTTAAATGTTTTGTAGCTGTTTTTATATGCCTTGTCACAAAGGCAGTACATGTGGAACTCGTCGCTGATTTGTCCACCAGCTCGTTCATTGCCGCTCTTAAACGATTCGTGGCAAGACGCGGTAAACCAACCAGAATCGAATGCGACAACGCAAAAAACTTTAGAGGAGCTGAACGCGCACTGAAGGAGTTGTACGATCTATTTCGAACTCAACAAGCCGAAAATACCATATCGTCTCATTGCCATTCGGAAGGAATCGAGTTTAAGTTTATCCCGCCACGATCGCCGAACTTTGGCGGTTTATGGGAAGCAGCGATTAAAAGCTTAAAGAACCATCTGAAATCCACAATCGGGGCAGAAGTACTGTTGAAGGACGATCTCGAAACGTTGCTGATTCAAATCGAAGCCTGCTTAAACTCACGACCGCTAACTCAACTAACGTCAGATCCGGAGGACTTAGAAGTCTTGACGCCTGGACATTTTCTCGTCCATCGAACCTTGGTGTCAATTCCCGAACCTTCATACGAAGATTTAAACGTAAATCGGCTTGATCGTTTCCAGAAAAACCAGGAATTCTTGCGTCGAATCTGGAAACGTTGGACAACGGATTACTTATCGGGATTGCAACCGCGGACGAAGTGGACGAACCGACGGAACAATATAGAGGTTGGTACAATGGTCCTGTTAAAGGAAGATAACTTACCACCTTTGAAATGGGCAATGGGAAGAGTAGTACAAACATTTAAAGGCAAAGACGGAAATATACGCGTTGTTGAGGTTCGCACAAAAGAGGGAGTATATCGCCGAGCGATTTCAAAAATTTGTATTTTGCCAGTTCAACCTTAGACATATATAGGCTCATTAAAAATGAATTTTTGAATTACTTGTAGAAAGTTACCTTTCCACGGGGGGCGGTATGTTAAGTATTGAACTATCAGCTTTAGCCTTGATATAGGAGCGTGAATGTAAGAATACTCTGATTGTAAATGTATTAGTGTTAAGAATAAAATTAAGTCAATCGCAAACCAACCTCCGGACGGTGTACAACTATTTTTTTGTTAGAGCAATTTTCGCTACAAAGACCAAGCCAAAACACTTGCAAACTTGGAACAAGTTTATTAAGACCATGCCAAAACACTTGCAAACTTGGTACAAATTTAATAAGACCATGCCAAAACACTTGCAAACTTGGTACAAATTTAATAAGACCATGCCAAAACACTTGCAAACTTGGAAAAAACTTCCTAAGACCATGCCAAAACACTTGCAAACTTGGTACAAATTTAATAAGACCATGTCAAAACACTTGCAAACTTGGTACAAATTTAATAAGACGATGCCAAACACTTGCAAACTTCGAACAAACTTCCTAAGACCATGCCAAAACACTTGCAAACTTGGTACAAATTTAAGAAGACCATGCCAAACACTTGCAAACTTGGAACAAACTTCCTAAGACCATGCCAAAACACTTGCAAACTTGGTACAAATTTAATAAGACCATGCCAAACACTTGCAAACTTGGAACAAACTTCCTAAGACCATGCCAAAACACTTGCAAACTTGGTACAAATTTAATAAGACCATGCCAAAACACTTGCAAACTTGGTACAAATTTAATAAGACGATGCCAAACACTTGCAAACTTCGAACGAACTTCCTAAAACCATGCCAAAACACTTGCAAACTTGGTACAAATTTAATAAGACCATGCAAAAACACTTGCAAACTTGGTACAAATTTAAGAAGACCATGCCAAACACTTGCAAACTTGGAACAAAATTAATAAGACCATGCCAAAACACTTGCGAACTTGGTACAATTTTAATAAGACCTTGCCAAACACTTGCAAACTTGGTACAAATTTAATAAGACCATACCAAAACACTTGCAAACTTGGTACAAATTTAATAAGACCATGCCAAAACACTTGCAAACTTGGTACAAATTTAATAAGACCATGCCAAAACACTTGCAAACTTGGAACATACTTCCTAAGACCATGCCAAAACACTTGCAAACTTGGTACAAAATTAATAAGACCATGTCAAAACACTTGCAAACTTGGTACATATTTAATTGGTACATGGTATTGCATGCCAAAACACTTGCAAACGTGGTACAAATTTAATAAGACCATGCCAAAACACTTGCAAACTTGTTACAAATTTAATAAGACCATGCCAAAACACTTGCAAACTTGGAAAAAACTTCCTAAGACCATGCCAAAACACTTGCAAGCTTGGTACAAATTTAATAAGACCATGGCAAAACACTTGCAAACTTGGTACAAATTTAATAAGACGATGCCAAACACTTGCAAACTTCTAACAAACTTCCTAAAACCATGCCAAAACACTTGCAAACTTGGTACAAATTTAATAAGACCATGCAAAAACACTTGCAAACTTGGTACAAATTTAAGAAGACCATGCCAAACACTTGCAAACTTGGAACAAACTTCCTAAGACCATTTAAAAACACTTGCAAACTTGGTACAAATTTAATAAGACCATGCCAAACACTTGCAAACTTGGAACAAACTTCCTAAGACCATGCCAAAACACTTGCAAACTTGGTACAAATTTAATAAGACCATGCCAAAACACTTGCAAACTTGGAACAAACTTCCTAAGACCATGCCAAAACACTTGCAAACTTGGAACAAATTTAATAAGACCATGCCAAAACACTTGCAAACTTGGTACAAATTTAATAAGACCATACCAAAACACTTGCAAACTTGGTACAAATTTAATAAGACCATGCCAAAACACTTGCAAACTTGGTACAAATTTAATAAGACCATGCCAAACACTTGCAAACTTGGAACAAACTTCCTAAGACCATGCCAAAATACTTGCAAACTTGGTACAAATTTAATAAGACCATGCCAAAACACTTGCAAACTTGGTAGAAATTTAATAACACCATGCCAAAACACTTGCAAACTTGGTACAAATTTAATAAAACCATGCCAAAACACTTGCAAACTTGGTACAAATTTAATAAGACCAAGCCAAAACACTTGCAAACTTGGAACAAATTTAATAAGACCATACCGAAACACTTGCAAACTTGGTACAAATTTAATAAGACCATGCCAAAACACTTGCAAACTTGGGTCAAATTTAATAAGACCATGCCAAAACACTTGCAAACTTGGAACAAACTTCCTAAGACCATGCCAAAACACTTGCAAACTTTGTACAAATTTAATAAGACCATGCCAATACACTTGCAAACTTGGTACAAATTTAATAAGACGATGCCAAACACTTGCAAACTTGGAACAAACTTCCTAAGACCATGCCAAAACACTTGCAAACTTGGTACAAATTTAATAAGACCATGCCAAAACACTTGCCAACTTGGTACAAATTAATAAGACCATGCCAAACACTTGCAAACTTGGAACAAACTTCCTAAGATCATGCCAAAACACTTGCAAACTTGGTACAAATTTAATAAGACCATGCCAAACACGTGCAAACTTGGAACAAACTTCCTAAGACCATGCCAAAACACTTGCAAACTTGGTACAAATTTAATAAGACCATGCCAAAACACTTGCAAGCTTGGAACAAACTTCCTAAGACCATGCCAAAACACTTGCAAACTTGGTTTAAATTTAATAAGACCAAGCCAAAACACTTGCAAACTTGGTACAAATTTAATAAGACCATGCCAAAACACTTGCAAACTTGGTACAAATTTAATAAGACCATGCCAAAACACTTGCAAACTTGGTACAAATTTAATAAGACCATGCCAAAACACTTGCAAACTTGGTACAAATTTAATAAGACCATGCCAAAACACTTGCAAACTTGGTACAAATTTAATAAGACCATGCCAAAACACTTGCAAACTTGGTACAAATTTAATAAGACCATGCCAAAACACTTGCAAACTTGGAACAAATTTAATAAGACCATGCCAAAACACTTGCAAACTTGGTACAAATTTTGGAACTTGGAACAAACTTCCTAAGATCATGCCAAAACACTTGCAAACTTGGTACAAATTTACTAAGACCATGCCAAACACTTGCAAACTTGGAACAAAATTCCTAAGACCATGCCAAAACACTTGCAAACTTGGTACAAATTTAATAAGACGATGCCAAACACTTGCAAACTTGGAACAAACTTCCTAAGACCATGCCAAAACACTTGCAAACTTGGTACAAATTTAATAAGACCATGCCAAAACACTTGCAAACTTGGAACAAATTTAATCAGACCAAGCCAAAACACTTGCAAACTTGGAACAAATTTAATAAGACCATGCCAAAACACTTGCAAACTTGGTACAAATTTAATAAGACCAAGCTAAAACACTTGCAAACTTTGTACACATTTAATAAGACCATGCCAAAACACTTGCAAACTTGGAACAAAATTCCTAAGACCATGCCAAAACACTTGCAAACTTGGTACAAATTTAATAAGACCATGCCAAAACACTTGCAAACTTGGTACAAATTTAATAAGACGTTGCCAAACACTTGCAAACTTGGAACAAACTTCCTAAGACCATGCCAAAACACTTGCAAACTTGGTACAAATTTAATAAGACCATGCCGAACACTTGCAAACTTGGAACAAACTTCCTAAGACCATGCCAAAACACTTGCAAACTTGGTACAAATTTAATAAGACGATGCCAAACACTTGCAAACTTGGAACAAACTTCCTAAGACCATGCCAAAACACTTGCAAACTTGGTACAAATTTAATAAGACCATGCCAAAACACTTGCAAACTTGGAACAAATTTAATCAGACCAAGCCAAAACACTTGCAAACTTGGAACAAATTTAATAAGACCATGCCAAAACACTTGCAAACTTGGTACAAATTTAATAAGACCAAGCTAAAACACTTGCAAACTTTGTACACATTTAATAAGACCATGCCAAAACACTTGCAAACTTGGAACAAAATTCCTAAGACCATGCCAAAACACTTGCAAACTTGGTACAAATTTAATAAGACCATGCCAAAACACTTGCAAACTTGGTACAAATTTAATAAGACGTTGCCAAACACTTGCAAACTTGGAACAAACTTCCTAAGACCATGCCAAAACACTTGCAAACTTGGTACAAATTTCATAAAACCATGCCAAAAAACTTGCAAACTTGGAACAAACTTCCTAAGACCATGCCAAAACACTTGCAACCTTGATACAAATTTAATAAGACCATGCCAAAACACTTGCAAACTTGGTACAAATTTAAGAAAACCATGCCAAACACTTGCAAACTTGGAACAAACTTCCTAAGACCACGCCAAAACACTTGCAAACTTGGTACAAATTTAATAAGACCATGCCAAACACTTGCAAACTTGGAACAAACTTCCTTAGACCATGCCAAAACACTTGCAAACTTGGTACAAATTTAATAAGACCATGCCAAAACACTTGCAAACTTGGTACAAATTTAAAAACACCATGCCAAAACACTTGCAAACTTGGTACAAATTTAAAAATACCATGCCAAAACACTTGCAAACTTGTTACAAATTTAATCAGACCATGCCAAAACACTTGCAAACTTGGAACAAATTTAATAAGACCATGCCAAAACACTTGCAAACTTGGTACAAATTTAATAAGACCCTGCCAAAACACTTGCAAACTTGGTACAAATTTAATAAGACAATGCCAAAACACTTGCAAACTTGGAACAAACTTCCTAAGACCATGCCAAAACACTTGCAAACTTGGTACAAATTTAATAAGACCATGCCAAAACACTTGCAAACTTGATACACATATAATAAGACGATGCCAAACACTTGCAAACTTGGAACAAACTTCCTAAGACCATGCCAAAACACTTTCAAACTTGGTACAAATTTAATAAGACCATGCCAAAACACTTGCAAACTTGGTACAAATTTAATAAGACCATGCCAAACACTTGCAAACTTGGAACACACTTCCTAAGACCATGCCAAAACACTTGCAAACTTGGTACAATTTTAGTAAGACCATGCCAAACATTTGCAAACTTGGAACAAACTTCCTAAGACCATGCCAAAACACTTGCAAACTTGGTACAAATTTAATAAGACCATGCCAAAACACTTGCAAACTTGGAACAAACTTCCTAAGACCATGCCAAAACACTTGCAAACTTGGTACAAATTTAATAAGACCAAGCCAAAACACTTGCAAACTTGGAACAAATTTCATAAGACCATGCCAAAACACTTGCATACTTGGTACAAATTTAATAAGACCATGCCAAAACACTTGCAAACTTAGTACAAATTTAATAAGACCATGCCAAAACACTTGCAAACTTGGAACAAACTTCCTAAGACCATGCCAAAACACTTGCAAACTTGGTACAAATTTAATAAGACCATGCCAAAACACTTGCAAACTTGGTACAAATTTAATACGACCATGCCAAACACTTGCAAACTTGGAACAAACTTCCTAAGACCATGCCAAAACACTTGCAAACTTGGTACAAATTTAATAAGACCATGCCAAACACTTGCAAACTTGGAACAAACTCCCTTAGACCATGCCAAAACACTTGCAAACTTGGTACAAATTTAATAAGACCATGCAAAAACACTTGCAAACTTGGTACAAATTTAATAAAACCATGCCAAAACACTTGCAAACTTGATACAAATTTAATAAGACCAAGCCAACACACTTGCAAACTTGGAACAAATTTAATAAGACCATGCCAAAACACTTGCAAACTTGGTACAAATTTAATAAGACCATGCCAAAACACTTGCAAACTTGGTACAAATTTAATAAGATCATGCCAAAACACTTGCAAACTTGGAACAAACTTCCTAAGACCATGCCAAAACACTTGCAAACTTGGTACAAATTTAATAAGACCAAGCCAAAACACTTGCAAACTTGGAACAAATTTAATAAGACCCTGCCAAAACACTTGCAAACTTGGAACAAACTTCCTAAGACCATGCCAAAACACTTGCAAACTTGGTACAAATTTAATAAGACCATGCCAAAACACTTGCAAACTTGGTACAAATTTAATAAGAACCTGCCAAAACACTTGCAAACTTGGAACAAATTTCATAAGACCATGCCAAAACACTTGCAAACTTGGTACAAATTTACTAAGACCATGCCAAACACTTGCAAACTTGGAACAAACTTCCTAAGACCATGCCAAAACACTTGCAAACTTGGTACAAATTTAATAAGACCAAGCCAAAACACTTGCAAACTTGGAACAAATTTAATAAGACCATGCCAAACACTTGCAAACTTGGAACAAACTTCCTAAGACCATGCCAAAACACTTGCAAACTTGGTAAAAATTTATTAAGACCATGCAAAACACTTGCAAACTTGGAATAAACTTCCTAAGACCATGCCAAAACACTTGCAAACTTGGTACAAATTTAATAAGACCATGCCAAACACTTGCAAACTTGGTACAAATTTAATAAGACCATGCCAAAACACTTGCAAACTTGGTACAAATTTAATAAGACCATGCCAAAACACTTGCAAACTGGGTACAAATTTAATAAGACCATGCCAAACACTTGCAAACTTGGAACAAATTTAATAAGACCATGCCAAAACACTTGCAAACTTGGTACAAATTTAATAAAACCATGCCAAAACACTTGCAAACTTGGTACAAAATTAATAAGACCATGCCAAACACTTGCAAACTTGGAACAAACTTCCTAAGACCATGCCAAAACACTTGCAAACTTGGTACAAATTTAATAAGACCATGCCAAACACTTGCAAACTTGGAACAAACTTCCTAAGACCATGCCAAAACACTTGCAAACTTGGTAAAAATTTAATAAGACCATGCAAAACACTTGCAAACTTGGAATAAACTTCCTAAGACCATGCCAAAACACTTGCAAACCTGGTACAAATTTAATAAGACCATGCCAAACACTTGCAAACTTGGTACAAATTTAATAAGACCATGCCAAAACACTTGCAAACTTGGTACAAATTTAATAAGACCATGCCAAAACACTTGCAAACTTGGTACAAATTTAATAAGACCATGCCAAACACTTGCAAACTTGGAACAAACTTTCTAAGACCATGCCAAAACACTTGCAAACTTGGTACACATTTAATAAGACCATGCCAAAACACTTGCAAACTTGGAACAAACTTCCTAAGACCATGCCAAAACACTTGCAAACTCGGTACAAATTTAATAAGACCATGCCAAAACACTTGCAAACTTGGTACAAATTTAATAAGACCATGCCAAACACTTGCAAACTTGGAACAAACTTCCTAAGACCATGCCAAAACACTTGCAAACTTGGTACAAATTTAATAAGACCATGCAAAACACTTGCAAACTTGGAATAAACTTCCTAAGACCATGCCAAAACACTTGCAAACTTGGTACAAATTTAATAAGACCATGCCAAACACTTGCAAACTTGGTACAAATTTAATAAGACCATGCCAAAACACTTGCAAACTTGGTACAAATTTAATAAGACCATGCCAAAACACTTGCAAACTTGGTACACATTTACTAAGACCATGCCAAACACTTGCAAACTTGGAACAAACTTCCTAAGACCATGCCAAAACACTTGCAAACTTGGTACAAATTTAAGAAGGACATGCCAAAACACTTGCAAACTTGGTACAAATTTAATACGACCATGCCAAAAACTTGCAAACTTGGAACAAACTTCCTTAGACCATGCCAAAACATTTGCAAACTTGGTACAAATTTAATAAGACCATGCCAAAACACTTGCAGACTTGGTACAAATTTAATAAGACCATGCCAAAACACTTGCAAACTTGGTACAAATTTAAAAATACCATGCCAAAACACTTGCAAACTTGGTACAAGTTTAATAAGACCATGCCAAACACTTGCAAACTTGGAACAAACTTCCTAAGACCATGCCAAAACACTTGCAAACTTGGTACAAATTTAATAAGACCATGCCAAAACACTTGCAAACATGGAACAAACTTCCTAAGACCATGCCAAAACACTTGCAAACTTGGTACAAATATAAAAAGACCAAGTCAAAACACTTGCAAACTTGGAACAAATTTAATAAGACCATGCCAAAACACTTGCAAACTTGGTACAAATTTACTAAGACCATGCCAAACACTTGCAAACTTGGAACAAACTTCATAAGACCATGCCAAAACACTTGCAAACTTGGTACACATTTAATAAGACCATGCCAAAACACTTGCAAACATGGAACAAACTTCCTAAGACCATGCCAAAACACTTGCAAACTTGGTACAAATATAATAAGACAAAGCCAAAACACTTGCAAACTTGGAACAAATTTTATAAGACCATGCCAAAACACTTGCAAACTTGGTACAAATTTAATAAGACCATGCCAAAACACTTGCAAACTTGGTACAAAATTAATAAGACCATGCCAAACACTTCAGTTCCTCTCCGAGACTCGCAACGATCGGACGTTCTTTTCACGAAGCAGAACAAATATATTTCGTGCTATAGAGCAAGCCACAGCATGGAAGCTTTGAGAAGCACCCTTCGGGTGGACTTCTCAAAGCTACCCAGAAGGCCACCAGCGATGGAGGCCACCACCTTCGCCATGACCAAGCTGGGTCTAAGCAACAACAACATCAGCTCCTTGCGTTTGAAGCCAACATCATCCGTGATCTTCATTCGTACGAAGGAGTAGAGCCTCGCCCTGAAAACCGTCGAGCAACACGATGGAAAGCATTCGATAGAATGCGACGGGAAGCTTTTCCCGATCCCGATCAGCATGGTCGACAACTCCGTGGTCGTAAAGATCCACGACTTGTCCGATGACATTACGGACAAGACAATCTGCGACTTCTTCTCGCGCTACGGAGAGGTTCGCGCGGTCCGTACCGGTGCATGGACAAAGGGATTCCCATGTGCCGGAGTTTCGGACGGATTCCGGTATGTAACGGCGGTTATTTCGAAGCCGGTGCCCTCCTTTGTGACGATAGGAGGAGAAGAGACGTTGGTCACCTACCGGGGCCAACAGCAAACGTGCCGTACATGCGGACTGTCTGTGCACCACGGAATAACCTGCACCCAGGGCAGAAAACTCGTAGCACAAAAAACGAGCGTCAACGAGCGGTTGACCTACGCATCAGCGGTGCAAGGCAAACACGGCGTAAATACGCCAACTGCCCCAGCACTAGCGCCAGCCGTCCCGGCTAGCACAAAGACCGTCCCGGCAAGCAAAACGATCGTATCCACAAGCGCACCGACGGTCCCGGCAAGTGCACCGACCGCCCCGCCAAGCACAACGATCGTTGCGACAAGCGCATCGACCGTCCCGACAAGCGCACCGACCGTCCCGGCTAGCGCACCGACCGTCCCGGCTAGCGCACCGACCGTCCCGGCCGTACAGACAATACCCCCGAGCGCCCGGACTGGTGCACCTATTGTCTTGACCGACACACCGAACGGCCGATCACCAGCACCAAGCGTCCAGCCGATCACCAGCACCAATTGGAGGAATACATACATACGTACTACAGGGAGTTGTACGCCAACGAGACAATAGACAAGGACGATTCCTTTGCCTGTCACCGTGTAATCCCCGAGTATTGCGAAACCAACAACAGCTGCATGGATGAGATTACCTATGGAGATGTCCTTCATGCAGTTGGAAAATCGGCACCTCGGAAGTCTCCTGGACCGGATGGAATTCCAATCGATTTTTATCAGAGAACGTTTGAGATAATCTGGAGAGAAATCATACTGATTCTCAACGAGGCCCTCAACGGTCAATTTCCGAAAAAGTTCGTCGACGGGGTCATAGTGCTTGTGAGGAAGAAGGGGGATGGGTGCACACTCTCTTCCTACCGTCCGATCTCTCTCCTTAACACGGACTACAAACTACTTTCGAGGATAATTCAACGACGGCTTGAAACCATAATCGACAAGTGGCAAATCATCTCGAATGCACAAAATTGCTCCAATAAACCAGGCAATATTTTTCAAGCTGTTCTGTCTGTTAAGGAGAGAATCATCGATCTTAAACGGAGGAAGAAGTGTGGTAAGCTCGTTTCCTTCGATCTCTCTCAGGCGTTTGACCGCGTCGACAGGGGTTTTCTGTTTGAAACGATGGGTTCATTGGGGTTCAATCCCGATCTAGTACGACTTTTGAGGACAATTGGTGGAAAATCCTCGTCCCGTGTGCTTGTAAACGGCTCCCTATCCCACGCCTTTCCCATCCAACGTTCCGTGCGACAAGGAGACCCCTTGTCAATGCACTTGTTCATCCTTTACCTCCATCCCCTCATCACTAGACTTGAAGGCATCTGCTGCGATCCGGATGACCTGATCAATGCTTATGCTGACGACGTCTCAGTGGTGAGTACTTCCCCATCCACAATCGAGCGAGTTCGGGCGGCCATTGAGGCTTATGGCGTCTGCTCTGGTGCTAGGTTGAATGTTGAAAAGACCACGGCTTTGGACATTGGCAAGATAACGCTGGAAAACAGGATTTCCGTACCTTGGCTGCACACCGTGGAACGTCTCCGGCTTCTTGGGATCCTGTTCACCAATAACGTTCGAGAGGTGGCCAGTCACAACTGGGACACGGTGATTCAGCACTTCCGGCAGCTGGTGTGGCTCCACAGAGTGAGAGATCTGAACCTTATGCAGAAGATAGTTCTGCTCAACACATTTTTACTGCCAAAGCTACGGTTCATTGCGTGGGTATGTGGCGCCCGGTCAAAGGACATAGCATCAAGAGCATCATCGGTTCTCTCCTCTGGAACGGCTCCGGAGGCATACGCATCCCGATCCTGCAGCTAGCGTTACCTCGCAACCGTGGAGGACTCAACCTCCATATTCCCTCCATCAACACAACAGCATTGCTGACCAACCGGTATGTGGCGGAGCAAAGGAGCCTCCGGGTCGGTGCCCAGCACATTTCGTGTGCTGGAAACCCCCCCGATATTGCTTCTATTCCGGCCTCATACCCATGTCTGAGAAGCGTCATACTGCAGATGGCGTACATTCCTCCCTCATTTGGGAAAAATCCTTCCACCCGAACCCTTCGACGTCTACTGGTGGACCGCCTCCCCGCACCCAAAGTGGAGACGTCATACCGGGGGATCAACTGGAGAAGAGTTTGGGGGAACATCAATAGCGGCAAACTCTCATCTGAGCAGCGTTCGACGCTTTATTTACTGGCGAACGGCAAGATAGCACACGGTGAGCTTCTTTCTCGGATGAGCCGGTTACCCGATGCATCCTGTTCACACTGCACCAATGCTGACACCTTGGAGCACAAATTCACCTCATGCACTCGCGTGATTGCGGCCTGGAACGTGCTGCAGCAATACATCAGGAAGGAAGCTCCAGGGTGTCAACCTTCGTTTCAATGTCTCCGCTTACCGATGCTAAGCGAAATGAGCGCCACCAAAGGGATAAATGTCCTGCGTCTTTTTTCAAACTATATCATCCACATCATTGGCAACAACGATGCTGCGATCGATTTAGAAGTCCTTAAATGTGCCCTGTTTGTTTAACTCTAGACATTAAGAAAAAGTTTGTTATTTATGTTCGCTTTTCATTAAATAAATAGTTATGTTTTATAAAAAAAAAAAACTTGGAACAAACTTCCTAAGACCATGCCAAAACACTTGCAAACTTGGTACACATTTAATAAGACCATGCCAGAACACTTGCAAACTTGGTACAAATTTAATAAGACCAAGCCAAAACACTTGCAAACTTGGAACAAATTTAATAAGACCATGCCAAAACACTTGCAAACTTGGTACAAATTTGATAAGACCATGCCAAAACACTTGCAAACTTGGTACAAATTTAATAAAACCATGCCAAAACACTTGCAAACTTGGTACAAAATTAATAAGACCATGCCAAACACTTGCAAACTTGGAACAAACTTCCTAAGACCATGCCAAAACACTTGCAAACTTGGTACAAATTTAATAAGACCATGCCAAACACTTGCAAACTTGGAACAAACTTCCTAAGACCATGCCAAAACACTTGCAAACTTGGTACACATTTAATAAGACCATGCCAAAACACTTGCAAACATGGGACAAACTTCCTAAGACCATGCCAAAACACTTGCAAACTTGGTACAAATTTAATAAGACCAAGCCAAAACACTTGCAAACTTGGAACAAATTTAATAAGACCATGCCAAAACACTTGCAAACTTGGTACAAATTTAATAAGACCATGCCAAAACACTTGCAAACTTGGTACAAATTTAATAAGACCATGCCAAACATTTGCAAACTTGGAACAAACTTCTTAAGACAATGCCAAAACACTTGCAAACTTGGTACAAACTTAATAAGACCATGCCAAAACACTTGCAAACTTGGTACAAATTTCATAAGACCATGCCAAAACACTTGCAAACTTGGTACAAATTTACTAAGACCATGCCAAACACTTGCAAACTTGGAACAAACTTCCTAAGACCATGCCAAAACACTTGCAAACTTGGTACAAATTTAATAAGACCAAGCCAAAACACTTGCAAACTTGGAACAAATTTTATAAGACCATGCCAAAACACTTGCAAACTTGGCACAAATTTAATAAGACCATGCCAAAACACTTGCAAACTTGGTACAAATTTAATAAGACCATGCCAAAACACTTGCAAACTTGGTACAAATTTACTAAGACCATGCCAAACACTTGCAAACTTGGAACAAACTTCCTAAGACCATGCCAAAACACTTGCAAACTTGGTACAAATTTAATAAGACCATGCCAAAACACTTGCAAACTTGGTACAAATTTAATAAGACCATGCCAAAACACTTGCAAACTTGGTACAAATTTAATAAGACCATGCCAAACACTTGCAAACTTTGAACAAACTTTCTAAGACCATGCCAAAACACTTGCAAACTTGGTACACATTTAATAAGACCATGCCAAAACACTTGCAAACTTGGAACAAACTTCCTAAGACCATGCCAAAACACTTGCAAACTTGGTACAAATTTAATAAGACCAAGCCCAAACACTTGCAAACTTGGAACAAATTTAATAAGACCATGCCAAAACACTTGCAAACTTGGTACAAATTTAATAAGACCATGCCAAAACACTTGCAAACTTGGTACAAATTTAATAAGACCATGCCAAAACACTTGCAAACTTGGAACAAACTTCCTAAGACCATGCCAAAACACTTGCAAACTTGGTACAAATTTTATAAGACCATGCCAAAACACTTGCAAACTTGGTACAAATTTAAGAAAACCATGCCAAACACTTGCAAACTTGGAACAAACTTCCTAAGACCATGCCAAAACACTTGCAAACTTGGTACAAATTTAACAAGACCTTGCCAAAACACTTGCAAACTTGGTACAAATTTAATAAGACCATGCCAAACACTTGCAAACTTGGAACAAACTTCCTTAGACCATGCCAAAACACTTGCAAACTTGGTACAAATTTAATAAGACCATGCCAAAACACTTGCAAACTTGGTACAAATTTAATAACACCATGCCAAAACACTTGCAAACTTGGTACAAATTTAAAAATACCATGCCGAAACACTTGCAAACTTGGTACAAATTTAATCAGGCCATGCCAAAACACTTGCAAACTTGGAACAAATTTAATAAGATCATGCCAAAACACTTGCAAACTTGGTACAAATTTAATAAGACCATGCCAAAACACTTGCAAACTTGGTAAAAATTTAATAAGACCATGCCAAAACACTTGCAAACTTGGAACAAACTTTCTAAGACCATGCCAAAACACTTGCAAACTTGGTACAAATTTAATAAGACCATGCCAAAACACTTGCAAACTTGGTACACATTTAATAAGACGATGCCAAACACTAGCAAACTTGGAACAAACTTCCTAAGACCATGCCAAAACGCTTCCAAACTTGGTACAAATTTAATCAGACCATGCCAAAACACTTGCAAACTTTGTACAAATTTACTAAGACCATGCCAAACACTTGCAAACTTGGAACACACTTCCTAAGACCCTGCCAAAACACTTGCAAACTTGGTACAATTTTAAGAAGACCATGCCAAACACTTGCAAACTTGGAACAAACTTCCTAAGACCATGCCAAAACACTTGCAAACTTGGTACAAATTTAATAAGACCATGCCAAAACACTTGCAAACTTGGAACAAACTTCCTACGACCATGCCAAAACACTTGCAAACTTGGTACAAATTTAATAAGACCAAGCCAAAACACTTGCAAACTTGGAACAAATTTCCTAAGACCATGCCAAAACACTTGCAAACTTGGTACAAATTTAATAAGACCATGCCAAAACACTTGCAAACTTAGTTCAAATTTAATAAGACCATGCCAAAACACATGCAAACTTGGAACAAACTTCCTAAGACCATGCCAAAACACTTGCAAACTTGGTACAAATTTAATAAGGACATGCCAAAACACTTGCAAACTTGGTACAAATTTAATACGACCATGCCAAACACTTGCAAACTTGGAACAAACTTCCTTAGACCATGCCAAAACATTTGCAAACTTGGTACAAATTTAATAAGACCATGCCAAAACACTTGCAGACTTGGTACAAATTTAATTAGACCATGCCAAAACACTTGCAAACTTGGTACAACTTTAATAAGACCATGCCAAACACTTTCAAACTTGGAACAAACTTCCTTAGACCATGCCAAAACACTTGCAAACTTGGTACAAATTTAATAAGACCATGCCAAAACACTTGCAAACTTGGTACAAATTTAATAAGACCATGCCAAAACACTTGCAAACTTGGTACAAATTTAATAAGACCATGCCAAACACTTGCAAACTTGGAACAAACTTCCTAAGCCCATGCCAAAACACTTGCAAACTTGGTACAAATTTAATAACACCATGCCAAAACACTTGCAAACTTGGTACAAATTTAATAAAACCATGCCAAAACACTTGCAAACTTTGTACAAATTTAATAAGACCAAGCCAAAACACTTGCAAACTTGGAACAAATTTAATAAGACCACGGAAAAACACTTGCAAACTTGGTACAAATTTAATAAGACCATGCCAAAACACTTGCAAACTTGGTACAAATTCAATAAGACCATGCCAAAAAAATTGCAAACTTGGAACAAACTTCCTAAGACCATGCCAAAACACTTGCAAACTTGGTACATATTTAATAAGACCATGCCAAAACAATTGCAAACTTGGTACAAATTTAATAAGACGATGCCAAACACTTGCAAACTTGGAACAAATTTAAAAAGACCATGCCAAAACACTTGCAAACTTGGAACAAACTTCCTAAGACCATGCCAAAACACCTGCAAACTTGGTACAAATTTAATTAGACCATGCAAAAACACTTGCAAACTTGGAACAAACTTCCTAAGACCATGCCAAAACACTTGCAAACTTGGTACAAATTTAATAAGACCATGCCAAAACACTTGCAAACTTGGTACAAATTTAATAAGACCATGCCAAACACTTGCAAACTTGGAACAAACTTCCTAAGACCATGCCAAAACACTTGCAAACTTGGTAAAAATTTAATAAAACCATGCAAAACACTTGCAAACTTGGAATAAACTTCCTAAGACCATGCCAAAACACTTGCAAACTTGGTACAAATTTAATAAGACCATGCCAAACACTTGCAAACTTGGTACAAATTTAATAAGACCATGCCAAAACACTTGCAAACTTGGTACAAATTTAATAAGACCATGCCAAAACACTTGCAAACTTGGTACAAATTTAATAAGACCATGCCAAACACTTGCAAACTTGGAACAAACTTTCTAAGACCATGCCAAAACACTTGCAAACTTGGTACACATTTAATAAGACCATGCCAAAACACTTGCAAACTTGGAACAAACTTCCTAAGACCATGCCAAAACACTTGCAAACTTGCTACAAATTTAATAAGACCATGCAAAACACTTGCAAACTTGGAACAAACTTCCTAAGACCATTCCAAAACACTTGCAAACTTGGTACAAATTTAATCAGACCATGCCAAAACACTTGCAAACTTGGTACAAATTTAATAACACCATGCCAAAACACTTGCAAACTTGGTACAAATTTAAAAATACCATGCCAAACACTTGCAAACTTGGTACAAATTTAATCAGACCATGCCAAAACACTTGCAAACTTGGAACAAATATAATAAGACCATGCCAAAACACTTGCAAACTTGGAACAAATTTAATAAGACCATGCCAAAACACTTGCAAACTTGGTACAAATTTAATAAGACCATGCCAAAACACTTGCAAACTTGGTACAAATTTAATAAGACCATGCCAAAACACTTGCAAAGTTGGAACAAACTTCCTAAGACCATGCCAAAACACTTGCAAACTTGGTACAAATTTAATAAGACCATGCCAAAACACTTGCAAACTTGGTACAAATTTAAGAAAACCATGCCAAACACTTGCAAACTTGGAACAAACTACCTAAGACCATGCCAAAACACTTGCAAACTTGGTACACATTTAATAAGACCATGCCAAAACACTTGCAAACTTGGTACAAATTTAATAAGACCATGCCAAAACACTTGCTAACTTGGAACAAACTTCCTAAGACCATGCCAAAACACTTGCAAACTTGGTACAAATTTAATAAGACCATGCCAAAACACTTGCAAACTTGGTACAAATTTAAGAAAACCATGCCAAACACTTGCAAACTTGGAACAAACTACCTAAGACCATGCCAAAACACTTCCAAACATGGTACAAATTTAATCAGACCATGCCAAACACTTGCAAACTTGGAACACACTTCCTAAGACCACGCCAAAACACTTGCAAACTTGGTACAATTTTAAGAAGACCATGCCAAACACTTGCAAACTTGGAACAAACTTCCTAAGACCATGTCAAAACACTTGCAAACTTGGTACAAATTTAATAAGACCATGCCAAAACACTTGCAAACTTGGAACAAACTTCCTAAGACCATGCCAAACACTTGCAAACTTGGAACAAACTTCCTAAGACCATGCCAAAACACTTTCAAACTTGGTACAAATTTAATAAGACCATGCCAAAACACTTGCAAACTTGGTACAAATTTAATAAGACCATGCCAAACACTTGCAAACTTGGAACACACTTCCTAAGACCATGCCAAAACACTTGCAAACTTGGTACAATTTTAGTAAGACCATGCCAAACATTTGCAAACTTGGAACAAACTTCCTAAGACCATGCCAAAACACTTGCAAACTTGGTACAAATTTAATAAGACCATGCCAAAACACTTGCAAACTTGGAACAAACTTCCTAAGACCATGCCAAAACACTTGCAAACTTGGTACAAATTTAATAAGACCAAGCCAAAACACTTGCAAACTTGGAACAAATTTCATAAGACCATGCCAAAACACTTGCATACTTGGTACAAATTTAATAAGACCATGCCAAAACACTTGCAAACTTAGTACAAATTTAATAAGACCATGCCAAAACACTTGCAAACTTGGAACAAACTTCCTAAGACCATGCCGAAACACTTGCAAACTTGGTACAAATTTAATAAGACCATGCCAAAACACTTGCAAACTTGGTACAAATTTAATACGACCATGCCAAACACTTGCAAACTTGGAACAAACTTCCTAAGACCATGCTAAAACACTTGCAAACTTGGTACAAATTTAATAAGACCATGCCAAACACTTGCAAACTTGGAACAAACTCCCTTAGACCATGCCAAAACACTTGCAAACTTGGTACAAATTTAATAAGACCATGCAAAAACACTTGCAAACTTGGTACAAATTTAATAAAACCATGCCAAAACACTTGCAAACTTGATACAAATTTAATAAGACCAAGCCAACACACTTGCAAACTTGGAACAAATTTAATAAGACCATGCCAAAACACTTGCAAACTTGGTACAAATTTAATAAGACCATGCCAAAACACTTGCAAACTTGGTACAAATTTAATAAGATCATGCCAAAACACTTGCAAACTTGGAACAAACTTCCTAAGACCATGCCAAAACACTTGCAAACTTGGTACAAATTTAATAAGACCAAGCCAAAACACTTGCAAACTTGGAACAAATATAATAAGACCATGCCAAAACACTTGCAAACTTGGAACAAATTTAATAAGACCATGCCAAAACACTTGCAAACTTGGAACAAACTTCCTTAGACCATGCCAAAATACTTGCAAACTTGGTACAAATTTAATAAGACCATGCCAAAACACTAGCAAACTTGGTACAAATTTAATAAGACCATGCCAAAACACTTGCAAACTTGGAACAAACTTCCTAAGACCATGCCAAAACACTTGCAAACTTGGTACAAATTTAATAAGACCAAGCCAAAACACTTGCAAACTTTGAACAAATTTAATAAGACCATGCCAAAACACTTGCACACTTGGTACAAATTTAATAAGACCATGCCAAAACACTTGCAAACTTGGTACAAATTTAATAAGACCATGCCAAAACACTTGCAAACTTGGAACAAACTTCCTAAGACCATGCCAAAACACTTGCAAACTTGGTACAAATTTAATAAGACCATGTCAAAACACTTGCAAACTTGGTACAAATTTAAGAAAACCATGCCAAACACTTGCAAACTTGGAACAAACTTCCTAAGACCACGCCAAAACACTTGCAAACTTGGTACAAATTTAATAAGACCATGCCAAAACACTTGCAAACTTGGTACTAATTTAATAAGACCATGCCAAACACTTGCAAACTTGGAACAAACTTCCTTAGACCATGCCAAAACACTTGCAAACTTGGTACAAATTTAATAAGACCATGCCAAAACACTTGCAAACTTGGTACAAATTTAAAAACACCATGCCAAAACACTTGCAAACTTGGTACAAATTTAAAAATACCATGCCAAAACACTTGCAAACTTGTTACAAATTTAATCAGACCATGCCAAAACACTTGCAAACTTGGAACAAATTTAATAAGACCATGCCAAAACACTTGCAAACTTGGTACAAATTTAATAAGACCATGCCAAAACACTTGCAAACTTGGTACAAATTTAATAAGACAATGCCAAAACACTTGCAAACTTGGAACAAACTTCCTAAGACCATGCCAAAACACTTGCAAACTTGGTACAAATTTAATAAGACCATGCCAAAACACTTGCAAACTTGATACACATTTAATAAGACGATGCCAAACACTTGCAAACTTGGTACAAATTTAATAACTTGGTACAAATTTAAAAATACCATGCCAAACACTTGCAAACTTGGTACAAATTTAATCAGACCATGCCAAAACCTAAGACCATGCCAAAACACTTGCAAACTTGGTACAAATTTAAGAAAACCATGCCAAACACTTGCAAACTTGGAACAAACTACCTAAGACCATGCCAAAACACTTGCAAACTTGGTACACATTTAATAAGACCATGCCAAAACACTTGCAAACTTGGTACAAATTTAATAAGACCATGCCAAAACACTTGCTAACTTGGAACAAACTTCCTAAGACCATGCCAAAACACTTGCAAACTTGGTACAAATTTAATAAGACCATGCCAAAACACTTGCAAACTTGGTACACATTTAATAAGACGATGCCAAACACTAGCAATGTTGGAACAAACTTCCTAAGACCATGCCAAAACACTTCCAAACATGGTACAAATTTAATCAGACCATGCCAAAACACTTGCAAACTTGGTACAAATTTAATAAGACCATGCCAAACACTTGCAAACTTGGAACACACTTCCTAAGACCACGCCAAAACACTTGCAAACTTGGTACAATTTTAAGAAGACCATGCCAAACACTTGCAAACTTGGAACAAACTTCCTAAGACCATGCCAAAACACTTGCAAACTTGGTACAAATTTAATAAGACCATGCCAAAACACTTGCAAACTTGGAACAAACTTCCTAAGACCATGCCAAAACACTTGCAAACTTGATACACATTTAATAAGACGATGCCAAACACTTGCAAACTTGGAACAACCTTCCTAAGACCATGCCAAAACACTTTCAAACTTGGTACAAATTTAATAAGACCATGCCAAAACACTTGCAAACTTGGTACAAATTTAATAAAACCATGCCAAACACTTGCAAACTTGGAACACACTTCCTAAGACCATGCCAAAACACTTGCAAACTTGGTACAATTTTAGTAAGACCATGCCAAACATTTGCAAACTTGGAACAAACTTCCTAAGACCATGCCAAAACACTTGCAAACTTGGTACAAATTTAATAAGACCATGCCAAAACACTTGCAAACTTGGAACAAACTTCCTAAGACCATGCCAAAACACTTGCAAACTTGGTACAAATTTAATAAGACCAAGCCAAAACACTTGCAAACTTGGAACAAATTTCATAAGACCATGCCAAAACACTTGCATACTTGGTACAAATTTAATAAGACCATGCCAAAACACTTGCAAACTTAGTACAAATTTAATAAGACCATGCCAAAACACTTGCAAACTTGGAACAAACTTCCTAAGACCATGCCGAAACACTTGCAAACTTGGTACAAATTTAATAAGACCATGCCAAAACACTTGCAAACTTGGTACAAATTTAATACGACCATGCCAAACACTTGCAAACTTGGAACAAACTTCCTAAGACCATGCCAAAACACTTGCAAACTTGGTACAAATTTAATAAGACCATGCCAAACACTTGCAAACTTGGAACAAACTCCCTTAGACCATGCCAAAACACTTGCAAACTTGGTACAAATTTAATAAGACCATGCAAAAACACTTGCAAACTTGGTACAAATTTAATAAAACCATGCCAAAACACTTGCAAACTTGATACAAATTTAATAAGACCAAGCCAACACACTTGCAAACTTGGAACAAATTTAATAAGACCATGCCAAAACACTTGCAAACTTGGTACAAATTTAATAAGACCATGCCAAAACACTTGCAAACTTGGTACAAATTTAATAAGATCATGCCAAAACACTTGCAAACTTGGAACAAACTTCCTAAGACCATGCCAAAACACTTGCAAACTTGGTACAAATTTAATAAGACCAAGCCAAAACACTTGCAAACTTGGAACAAATTTAATAAGACCATGCCAAAACACTTGCAAACTTGGAACAAATTTAATAAGACCATGCCAAAACACTTGCAAACTTGGAACAAACTTCCTTAGACCATGCCAAAATACTTGCAAACTTGGTACAAATTTAATAAGACCATGCCAAAACACTAGCAAACTTGGTACAAATTTAATAAGACCATGCCAAAACACTTGCAAACTTGGAACAAACTTCCTAAGACCATGCCAAAACACTTGCAAACTTGGTACAAATTTAATAAGACCAAGCCAAAACACTTGCAAACTTTGAACAAATTTAATAAGACCATGCCAAAACACTTGCACACTTGGTACAAATTTAATAAGACCATGCCAAAACACTTGCAAACTTGGTACAAATTTAATAAGACCATGCCAAAACACTTGCAAACTTGGAACAAACTTCCTAAGACCATGCCAAAACACTTGCAAACTTGGTACAAATTTAATAAGACCATGTCAAAACACTTGCAAACTTGGTACAAATTTAAGAAAACCATGCCAAACACTTGCAAACTTGGAACAAACTTCCTAAGACCACGCCAAAACACTTGCAAACTTGGTACAAATTTAATAAGACCATGCCAAAACACTTGCAAACTTGGTACTAATTTAATAAGACCATGCCAAACACTTGCAAACTTGGAACAAACTTCCTTAGACCATGCCAAAACACTTGCAAACTTGGTACAAATTTAATAAGACCATGCCAAAACACTTGCAAACTTGGTACAAATTTAAAAACACCATGCCAAAACACTTGCAAACTTGGTACAAATTTAAAAATACCATGCCAAAACACTTGCAAACTTGTTACAAATTTAATCAGACCATGCCAAAACACTTGCAAACTTGGAACAAATTTAATAAGACCATGCCAAAACACTTGCAAACTTGGTACAAATTTAATAAGACCATGCCAAAACACTTGCAAACTTGGTACAAATTTAATAAGACAATGCCAAAACACTTGCAAACTTGGAACAAACTTCCTAAGACCATGCCAAAACACTTGCAAACTTGGTACAAATTTAATAAGACCATGCCAAAACACTTGCAAACTTGATACACATTTAATAAGACGATGCCAAACACTTGCAAACTTGGAACAAACTTCCTAAGACCATGCCAAAACACTTTCAAACTTGGTACAAATTTAATAAGACCATGCCAAAACACTTGCAAACTTGGTACAAATTTAATAAGACCATGCCAAACACTTGCAAACTTGGAACACACTTCCTAAGACCATGCCAAAACACTTGCAAACTTGGTACAATTTTAGTAAGACCATGCCAAACATTTGCAAACTTGGAACAAACTTCCTAAGACCATGCCAAAACACTTGCAAACTTGGTACAAATTTAATAAGACCATGCCAAAACACTTGCAAACTTGGAACAAACTTCCTAAGACCATGCCAAAACACTTGCAAACTTGGTACAAATTTAATAAGACCAAGCCAAAACACTTGCAAACTTGGAACAAATTTCATAAGACCATGCCAAAACACTTGCATACTTGGTACAAATTTAATAAGACCATGCCAAAACACTTGCAAACTTAGTACAAATTTAATAAGACCATGCCAAAATACTTGCAATCTTGGAACAAACTTCCTAAGACCATGCCAAAACACTTGCAAACTTGGTACAAATTTAATAAGACCATGCCAAAACACTTGCAAACTTGGTACAAATTTAATACGACCATGCCAAACACTTGCAAACTTGGAACAAACTTCCTAAGACCATGCCAAAACACTTGCAAACTTGGTACAAATTTAATAAGACCATGCCAAACACTTGCAAACTTGGAACAAACTCCCTTAGACCATGCCAAAACACTTGCAAACTTGGTACAAATTTAATAAGACCATGCAAAAACACTTGCAAACTTGGTACAAATTTAATAAAACCATGCCAAAACACTTGCAAACTTGATAAAAATTTAATAAGACCAAGCCAAAACACTTGCAAACTTGGAACAAATTTAATAAGACCATGCCAAAACACTTGCAAACTTGGTACAAATTTAATAAGACCATGCCAAAACACTTGCAAACTTGGTACAAATTTAATAAGATCATGCCAAAACACTTGCAAACTTGGAACAAACTTCCTAAGACCATGCCAAAACACTTGCAAACTTGGTACAAATTTAATAAGACCAAGCCAAAACACTTGCAAACTTGGAACAAATTTAATAAGACCCTGCCAAAACACTTGCAAACTTGGAACAAACTTCCTAAGACCATGCCAAAACACTTGCAAACTTGGTACAAATTTAATAAGACCATGCCAAAACACTTGCAAACTTGGTACAAATTTAATAAGAACCTGCCAAAACACTTGCAAACTTGGAACAAACTTCCTAAGACCATGCCAAAACACTTGCAAACTTGGTACAAATTTAATAAGACCATGCCAAACACTTGCAAACTTGGAACAAACTTCCTAAGACCATGCCAAAACACTTGCAAACTTGGTACAAATTTAATAAGACCATGCCAAAACACTTGCCAACTTGGAACAAACTTCCTAAGACCATGCCAAAACACTTGCAAACTTGGTACAAATTTGATAAGACCAAGCCAAAACACTTACAAACTTGGAACAAATTTAATAAGACCATGCCAAAACACTTGAAAACTTGGTACAAATTTAATAAGACCATGCCAAAACACTTGCAAACTTGGTACAAATTTAATAAGACCATGCCAAAACATTTGCAAACTTGGTACATATTTAATAAGACCATGCCAAAACACTTGCAAACTTGGTACAAATTTAATAAGATCATGCCAAATACTTGCAAACTTGGTGCAAATTTAATAACACCATGCCAAAACACTTGCAAACTTGGTACAAATTTAATAAGACCATGCCAAAACACTTGCAAACTTGGTACAAATTTAATAAGACCATGCCAAAACACTTGCAAACTTGGAACAAACTTCCTGAGACCATGCCAAAACACTTGCAAACTTGGTACAAATTTAATAAGACCAAGCCAAAACACTTGCAAACTTTGAACAAATTTAATAAGACCATGCCAAAACACTTGCAAACTTGGTACAAATTTAATAAGAACATGCCAAACACTTGCAAACTTGGAACAAACTTCCTAAGACCATGCCAAAACACTTGCAAACTTGGTACAAATTTAATAAGACCATGCCAAAACACTTGCAAACTTGGTACAAATTTAAGAAAACCATGCCAAACACTTGCAAACTTGGAACAAACTTCCTAAGACCATGCCTAAACACTTGCAAACTTGGTACACATTTAAAAGACCATGCCAAAACACTTGCAAACTTGGTACAAATTTAATAAGACCATGCCAAACACTTGCAAACTTGGAACAAACTTCCTTAGACCATGCCAAAACACTTGCAAACTTGGTACAAATTTAATAAGACCATGCCAAAACACTTGCAAACTTGGTACAAATTTAATAACACCATGCCAAAACACTTGCAAACTTGGTACAAATTTAAAAATACCATGCCAAAACACTTGCAAACTTGTTACAAATTTAATCAGACCATGCCAAAACACTTGCAAACTTGGAACAAATTTAATAAGACCATGACAAAACACTTGCAAACTTGGTACAAATTTAATAAGACCATGCCAAAACACTTGCAAACTTGGTACAAATTTAATAAGACAATGCCAAAACACTTGCAAACTTGGAACAAACTTCCTAAGACCATGCCAAAACACTTGCAAACTTGGTACAAATTTAATAAGACCATGCCAAAACACTTGCAAACTTGATACACATTTAATAAGACGATGCCAAACACTTGCAAACTTGGAACAAACTTCCTAAGGCCATGCCAAAACACTTGCAAACTTGGTACAAATTTAATAAGACCATGCCAAAACACTTGCAAACTTGGAACAAACTTCCTGAGACCATGCCAAAACACTTGCAAACTTGGTACAAATTTAATAAGACCAAGCCAAAACACTTGCAAACTTTGAACAAATTTAATAAGACCATGCCAAAACACTTGCAAACTTGGTACAAATTTAATAAGAACATGCCAAAACACTTGCAAACTTGGAACAAACTTCCTAAGACCATGCCAAAACACTTGCAAACTTGGTACAAATTTAATAAGACCATGCCAAAACACTTGCAAACTTGGTACAAATTTAAGAAAACCATGCCAAACACTTGCAAACTTGGAACAAACTTCCTAAGACCATGCCTAAACACTTGCAAACTTGGTACACATTTAAAAGACCATGCCAAAACACTTGCAAACTTGGTACAAATTTAATAAGACCATGCCAAACACTTGCAAACTTGGAACAAACTTCCTTAGACCATGCCAAAACACTTGCAAACTTGGTACAAATTTAATAAGACCATGCCAAAACACTTGCAAACTTGGTACAAATTTAATAACACCATGCCAAAACACTTGCAAACTTGGTACAAATTTAAAAATACCATGCCAAAACACTTGCAAACTTGTTACAAATTTAATCAGACCATGCCAAAACACTTGCAAACTTGGAACAAATTTAATAAGACCATGACAAAACACTTGCAAACTTGGTACAAATTTAATAAGACCATGCCAAAACACTTGCAAACTTGGTACAAATTTAATAAGACAATGCCAAAACACTTGCAAACTTGGAACAAACTTCCTAAGACCATGCCAAAACACTTGCAAACTTGGTACAAATTTAATAAGACCATGCCAAAACACTTGCAAACTTGATACACATTTAATAAGACGATGCCAAACACTTGCAAACTTGGAACAAACTTCCTAAGGCCATGCCAAAACACTTTCAAACTTGGTACAAATTTAATAAGACCATGCCAAAACACTTGCAAACTTGGTACAAATTTAATAAGAACCTGCCAAAACACTTGCAAACTTGGAACAAATTTCCTAAGACCATGCCAAAACACTTGCAAACTTGGTACAAATTTAATAAGACCATGCCAAACACTTGCAAACTTGGAACAAACTTCCTAAGACCATGCCAAAACACTTGCAAACTTGGTACAAATTTAATAAGACCATGCCAAAACACTTGCCAACTTGGAACAAACTTCCTAAGACCATGCCAAAACACTTGCAAACTTGGTACAAATTTGATAAGACCAAGCCAAAACACTTACAAACTTGGAACAAATTTAATAAGACCATGCCAAAACACTTGAAAACTTGGTACAAATTTAATAAGACCATGCCAAAACACTTGCAAACTTGGTACATATTTAATAAGACCATGCCAAAACATTTGCAAACTTGGTACAAATTTAATAAGACCATGCCAAAACACTTGCAAACTTGGTACAAATTTAATAAAACCATGCCAAAACACTTGCAAACTTGGTACAAATTTCATAAGACCATGCCAAAACATTTGCAAACTTGGTACAAATTTAATAAGACCATGCCAAAACACTTGCAAACTTGGTACAAATTTAATAAGATCATGCCAAATACTTGCAAACTTGGTGCAAATTTAATAACACCATGCCAAAACACTTGCAAACTTGGTACAAATTTAATAAAACCATGCCAAAACACTTGCAAACTTGGTACAAATTTAATAAGACCATGCCAAAACACTTGCAAACTTGGAACAAACTTCCTAAGACCATGCCAAAACACTTGCAAACTTGGTACAAATTTAAAAGACCATGCCAAAACACTTGCAAACTTGGTACAAATTTAATAAGACCATGCCTAAACACTTGCAAACTTGGTACACATTTAAAAGACCATGCCAAAACACTTGCAAACTTGGTACAAATTTAATAAGACCATGCCAAAACACTTGCCAACTTGGAACAAACTTCCTAAGACCATGCCAAAACACTTGCAAACTTGGTACAAATTTGATAAGACCAAGCCAAAACACTTACAAACTTGGAACAAATTTAATAAGACCATGCCAAAACACTTGAAAACTTGGTACAAATTTAATAAGACCATGCCAAAACACTTGCAAACTTGGTACATATTTAATAAGACCATGCCAAAACATTTGCAAACTTGGTACAAATTTAATAAGACCATGCCAAAACACTTGCAAACTTGGTACAAATTTAATAAAACCATGCCAAAACACTTGCAAACTTGGTACAAATTTAATAAGACCATGCCAAAACATTTGCAAACTTGGTACAAATTTAATAAGACCATGCCAAAACACTTGCAAACTTGGTACAAATTTAATAAGATCATGCCAAATACTTGCAAACTTGGTGCAAATTTAATAACACCATGCCAAAACACTTGCAAACTTGGTACAAATTTAATAAAACCATGCCAAAACACTTGCAAACTTGGTACAAATTTAATAAGACCATGCCAAAACACTTGCAAACTTGGAACAAACTTCCTAAGACCATGCCAAAACACTTGCAAACTTGGTACAAATTTAAAAGACCATGCCAAAACACTTGCAAACTTGGTACAAATTTAATAAGACCATGCCAAACACTTGCAAACTTGGAACAAACTTCCTTAGACAATGCCAAAACACTTGCAAACTTGGTACAAATTTAATAAGACCATGCCAAAACACTTGCAAACTTAGAACAAATTTAATAACACCATGCCAAAACACTTGCAAACTCGGTACAAATTTAAAAATACCATGCCAAAACACTTGCAAACTTGTTACAAATTTAATCAGACCATGCCAAAACACTTGCAAACTTGGAACAAATTTAATAAGACCATGAAAAAACACTTGCAAACTTGGTACAAATTTAATAAGACCATGCCAAAACACTTGCAAACTTGGTGCAAATTTAATAAGACAATGCCAAAACACGTGCAAACTTGGTACAAATTTAATAAGACCATGCCAAAACACTTGCAAACTTGATACACATTTAATAAGACGATGCCAAACACTTGCAAACTTGGAACAAACTTCCTAAGACCATGCCAAAACACTTTCAAACTTGGTACAAATTTAATAAGACCATGCCAAAACACTTGCAAACTTGGTACAAATTTAATAAGACCATGTCAAACACTTGCAAACTTGGAACACACTTCCTAAGACCATGCCAAAACACTTGCAAACTTGGTACAATTTTAGTAAGACCATGCCAAACATTTGCAAACTTGATACACATTTAATAAGACCATGCCAAAACACTTGCAAACTTGTTACAAATTTAATCAGACCATGCCAAAACACTTGCAAACTTGGTACAAATTTAATAAGACCATGACAAAACACTTGCAAACTTGGTACAAATTTAATAAGACCATGCCAAAACACTTGCAAACTTGGTACAAATTTAATAAGACAATGCCAAAACACGTGCAAACTTGGTACAAATTTAATAAGACCATGCCAAAACACTTGCAAACTTGATACACATTTAATAAGACGATGCCAAACACTTGCAAACTTGGAACAAACTTCCTAAGACCATGCCAAAACACTTTCAAACTTGGTACAAATTTAATAAGACCATGCCAAAACACTTGCAAACTTGGTACAAATTTAATAAGACCATGCCAAACACTTGCAAACTTGGAACACACTTCCTAAGACCATGCCAAAACACTTGCAAACTTGGTACAATTTTAGTAAGACCATGCCAAAACACTTGCAAACTTGGTACACATTTAATAAGACCATGCCAAAACACTTGCAAACTTGGTACAAATTTAATAAGACAATGCCAAACACTTGCAAACTTGGTACAAATTTAATAAGACCATGCCAAAACACTTGCAAACTTGGTACAAATTTAATAACACCATGCCAAAACACTTGCAAACTTGGTACAAATTTAAAAATACCATGCCAAAACACTTGCAAACTTGTTACAAATTTAATCAGACCATGCCAAAACACTTGCAAACTTGGAACAAATTTAATAAGACAATGCCAAAACACGTGCAAACTTGGTACAAATTTAATAAGACCATGCCAAAACACTTGCAAACTTGGTACAAATTTAATAAGACAATGCCAAAACACGTGCAAACTTGGTACAAATTTAATAAGACCATGCCAAAACACTTGCAAACTTGATACACATTTAATAAGACGATGCCAAACACTTGCAAACTTGGAACAAACTTCCTAAGACCATGCCAAAACACTTTCAAACTTGGTACAAATTTAATAAGACCATGCCAAAACACTTGCAAACTTGGTACATATTTAATAAGACCATGTCAAACACTTGCAAACTTGGAACACACTTCCTAAGACCATGCCAAAACACTTGCAAACTTGGTACAATTTTAGTAAGACCATGCCAAACATTTGCAAACTTGATACACATTTAATAAGACCATGCCAAAACACTTGCAAACTTGTTACAAATTTAATCAGACCATGCCAAAACACTTGCAAACTTGGAACAAATTTAATAAGACCATGACAAAACACTTGCAAACTTGGTACAAATTTAATAAGACCATGCCAAAACACTTGCAAACTTGGTACAAATTTAATAAGACAATGCCAAAACACTTGCAAACTTGGTACAAATTTAATAAGACCATGCCAAAACACTTGCAAACTTGGTACAAATTTAATCAGACCATGCCAAACACTTGCAAACTTGGAACAAACTTCCTTAGACCATGCCAAAACACTTGCAAACTTGGTACAAATTTAATAAGACCATGCCAAAACACTTGCAAACTTGGTACAAATTTAATAACACCATGCCAAAACACTTGCAAACTTGGTACAAATTTAATAAAACCATGCCAAAACACTTGCAAACTTGGTACAAATTTAATAAGACCATGCCAAAACATTTGCAAACTTGGTACAAATTTAATAAGACCATGCCAAAACACTTGCAAACTTGGTACAAATTTAATAAGATCATGCCAAATACTTGCAAACTTGGTGCAAATTTAATAACACCATGCCAAAACACTTGCAAACTTGGTACAAATTTAATAAAACCATGCCAAAACACTTGCAAACTTGGTACAAATTTAATAAGACCATGCCAAAACACTTGCAAACTTGGAACAAACTTCCTAAGACCATGCCAAAACACTTGCAAACTTGGTACAAATTTAAAAGACCATGCCAAAACACTTGCAAACTTGGTACAAATTTAATAAGACCATGCCAAACACTTGCAAACTTGGAACAAACTTCCTTAGACAATGCCAAAACACTTGCAAACTTGGTACAAATTTAATAAGACCATGCCAAAACACTTGCAAACTTAGAACAAATTTAATAACACCATGCCAAAACACTTGCAAACTTGGTACAAATTTAAAAATACCATGCCAAAACACTTGCAAACTTGTTACAAATTTAATCAGACCATGCCAAAACACTTGCAAACTTGGAACAAATTTAATAAGACCATGAAAAAACACTTGCAAACTTGGTACAAATTTAATAAGACCATGCCAAAACACTTGCAAACTTGGTGCAAATTTAATAAGACAATGCCAAAACACGTGCAAACTTGGTACAAATTTAATAAGACCATGCCAAAACACTTGCAAACTTGATACACATTTAATAAGACGATGCCAAACACTTGCAAACTTGGAACAAACTTCCTAAGACCATGCCAAAACACTTTCAAACTTGGTACAAATTTAATAAGACCATGCCAAAACACTTGCAAACTTGGTACAAATTTAATAAGACCATGTCAAACACTTGCAAACTTGGAACACACTTCCTAAGACCATGCCAAAACACTTGCAAACTTGGTACAATTTTAGTAAGACCATGCCAAACATTTGCAAACTTGATACACATTTAATAAGACCATGCCAAAACACTTGCAAACTTGTTACAAATTTAATCAGACCATGCCAAAACACTTGCAAACTTGGAACAAATTTAATAAGACCATGACAAAACACTTGCAAACTTGGTACAAATTTAATAAGACCATGCCAAAACACTTGCAAACTTGGTACAAATTTAATAAGACAATGCCAAAACACGTGCAAACTTGGTACAAATTTAATAAGACCATGCCAAAACACTTGCAAACTTGATACACATTTAATAAGACGATGCCAAACACTTGCAAACTTGGAACAAACTTCCTAAGACCATGCCAAAACACTTTCAAACTTGGTACAAATTTAATAAGACCATGCCAAAACACTTGCAAACTTGGTACAAATTTAATAAGACCATGCCAAACACTTGCAAACTTGGAACACACTTCCTAAGACCATGCCAAAACACTTGCAAACTTGGTACAATTTTAGTAAGACCATGCCAAAACACTTGCAAACTTGGTACACATTTAATAAGACCATGCCAAAACACTTGCAAACTTGGTACAAATTTAATAAGACAATGCCAAACACTTGCAAACTTGGTACAAATTTAATAAGACCATGCCAAAACACTTGCAAACTTGGTACAAATTTAATAACACCATGCCAAAACACTTGCAAACTTGGTACAAATTTAAAAATACCATGCCAAAACACTTGCAAACTTGTTACAAATTTAATCAGACCATGCCAAAACACTTGCAAACTTGGAACAAATTTAATAAGACAATGCCAAAACACGTGCAAACTTGGTACAAATTTAATAAGACCATGCCAAAACACTTGCAAACTTGGTACAAATTTAATAAGACAATGCCAAAACACGTGCAAACTTGGTACAAATTTAATAAGACCATGCCAAAACACTTGCAAACTTGATACACATTTAATAAGACGATGCCAAACACTTGCAAACTTGGAACAAACTTCCTAAGACCATGCCAAAACACTTTCAAACTTGGTACAAATTTAATAAGACCATGCCAAAACACTTGCAAACTTGGTACAAATTTAATAAGACCATGTCAAACACTTGCAAACTTGGAACACACTTCCTAAGACCATGCCAAAACACTTGCAAACTTGGTACAATTTTAGTAAGACCATGCCAAACATTTGCAAACTTGATACACATTTAATAAGACCATGCCAAAACACTTGCAAACTTGTTACAAATTTAATCAGACCATGCCAAAACACTTGCAAACTTGGAACAAATTTAATAAGACCATGACAAAACACTTGCAAACTTGGTACAAATTTAATAAGACCATGCCAAAACACTTGCAAACTTGGTACAAATTTAATAAGACAATGCCAAAACACTTGCAAACTTGGTACAAATTTAATAAGACCATGCCAAAACACTTGCAAACTTGGTACAAATTTAATCAGACCATGCCAAACACTTGCAAACTTGGAACAAACTTCCTTAGACCATGCCAAAACACTTGCAAACTTGGTACAAATTTAATAAGACCATGCCAAAACACTTGCAAACTTGGTACAAATTTAATAACACCATGCCAAAACACTTGCAAACTTGGTACAAATTTAAAAATACCATGCCGAAACACTTGCAAACTTGGTACAAAGTTAATCAGACCATGCCAAAACACTTGCAAACTTGGAACAAATTTAATAAGACCATGCCAAAACACTTGCAAACTTGGTACAAATTTAATAAGACCATGCCAAAACACTTGCAAACTTGGTACAAATTTAATAAGACCATGCCAAAACACTTGCAAACTTGGAACAAACTTTCTAAGACCATGCCAAAACACTTGCAAACTTGGTACAAATTTAATAAGACCATGCCAAAACACTTGCAAACTTGGTACACATTTAATAAGACGATGCCAAACACTAGCAAACTTGGAACAAACTTCCTAAGACCATGCCAAAACGCTTCCAAACTTGGTACAAATTTAATCAGACCATGCCAAAACACTTGCAAACTTGGTACAAATTTACTAAGACCATGCCAAACATTTGCAAACTTGGAACACACTTCCTAAGACCATGCCAAAACACTTGCAAACTTGGTACAATTTTAAGAAGACCATGCCAAACACTTGCAAACTTGGAACAAACTTCCTAAGACCATGCCAAAACACTTGCAAACTTGGTACAAATTTAATAAGACCATGCCAAAACACTTGCAAACTTGGAACAAACTTCCTACGACCATGCCAAAACACTTGCAAACTTGGTACAAATTTAATAAGACCATGCCAAAACACTTGCAAACTTGGTACAAATTTAATAAGACAATGCCAAAACACTTGCAAACTTGGTACAAATTTAATAAGACCATGCCAAAACACTTGCAAACTTGGTACAAATTTAATCAGACCATGCCAAACACTTGCAAACTTGGAACAAACTTCCTTAGACCATGCCAAAACACTTGCAAACTTGGTACAAATTTAATAAGACCATGCCAAAACACTTGCAAACTTGGTACAAATTTAATAACACCATGCCAAAACACTTGCAAACTTGGTACAAATTTAAAAATACCATGCCGAAACACTTGCAAACTTGGTACAAATTTAATCAGACCATGCCAAAACACTTGCAAACTTGGAACAAATTTAATAAGACCATGCCAAAACACTTGCAAACTTGGTACAAATTTAATAAGACCATGCCAAAACACTTGCAAACTTGGTACAAATTTAATAAGACCATGCCAAAACACTTGCAAACTTGGAACAAACTTTCTAAGACCATGCCAAAACACTTGCAAACTTGGTACAAATTTAATAAGACCATGCCAAAACACTTGCAAACTTGGTACACATTTAATAAGACGATGCCAAACACTAGCAAACTTGGAACAAACTTCCTAAGACCATGCCAAAACGCTTCCAAACTTGGTACAAATTTAATCAGACCATGCCAAAACACTTGCAAACTTGGTACAAATTTACTAAGACCATGCCAAACATTTGCAAACTTGGAACACACTTCCTAAGACCATGCCAAAACACTTGCAAACTTGGTACAATTTTAAGAAGACCATGCCAAACACTTGCAAACTTGGAACAAACTTCCTAAGACCATGCCAAAACACTTGCAAACTTGGTACAAATTTAATAAGACCATGCCAAAACACTTGCAAACTTGGAACAAACTTCCTGCGACCATGCCAAAACACTTGCAAACTTGGTACAAATTTAATAAGACCAAGCCAAAACACTTGCAAACTTGGAACAAATTTCCTAAGACCATGCCAAAACACTTGCAAACTTGGTACAAATTTAATAAGACCATGCCAAAACACTTGCAAACTTAGTTCAAATTTAATAAGACCATGCCAAAACACATGCAAACTTGGAACAAACTTCCTAAGACCATGCCAAAACACTTGCAAACTTGGTACAAATTTAATAAGGACATGCCAAAACACTTGCAAACTTGGTACAAATTTAATACGACCATGCCAAACACTTGCAAACTTGGAACAAACTTCCTTAGACCATGCCAAAACATTTGCAAACTTGGTACAAATTTAATAAGACCATGCCAAAACACTTGCAGACTTGGTACAAATTTAATAAGACCATGCCAAAACACTTGCAAACTTGGTACAACTTTAATAAGACCATGCCAAACACTTTCAAACTTGGAACAAACTTCCTTAGACCATGCCAAAACACTTGCAAACTTGGTACAAATTTAATAAGACCATGCCAAAACAATTGCAAACTTGGTACAAATTTAATAAGACGATGCCAAACACTTGCAAACTTGGAACAAACTTCCTAAGACCATGCCAAAACACTTGCAAACTCGGTACAAATTTAATAAGACCATGCCAAAACACTTGCAAACTTGGTACAAATTTAATAAGACCATGCCACACACTTGCAAACTTGGAACAAACTTCCTAAGACCATGCCAAAACACTTGCAAACTTGGTAAAAATTTAATAAGACCATGCAAAACACTTGCAAACTTGGAATAAACTTCCTAAGACCATGCCAAAACACTTGCAAACTTGGTACAAATTTAATAAGACCATGCAAAACACTTGCAAACTTGGTACAAACTTCCTAAGACCATGCCAAAACACTTGCAAACTTGGTACAAATTTAATAAGACCATGCCAAACACTTGCAAACTTGGTACAAATTTAATAAGACCATGCCAAAACACTTGCAAACTTGGTACAAATTTAATAAGACCATGCCAAAACACTTGCAAACTTGGTACAAATTTAATAAGACCATGCCAAACACTTGCAAACTTGGAACAAACTTTCTAAGACCATGCCAAAACACTTGCAAACTTGGTACACATTTAATAAGACCATGCCAAAACACTTGCAAACTTGGAACAAACTTCCTAAGACCATGCCAAAACACTTGCAAACTTGGTACAAATTTAATAAGACCATGCAAAACACTTGCAAACTTGGTACAAACTTCCTAAGACCATGCCAAAACACTTGCAAACTTGGTACAAATTTAATCAGACCATGCCAAAACACTTGCAAACTTGGTACAAATTTAATAACACCATGCCAAAACACTTGCAAACTTGGTACAAATTTAAAAATACCATGCCAAAACACTTTCAAACTTGGTACAAATTTAATCAGACCATGCCAAAACACTTGCAAACTTGGAACAAATTTAATAAGACCATGCCAAAACACTTGCAAACTTGGAACAAATTTAATAAGACCATGCCAAAACACTTGCAAACTTGGTACAAATTTAATAAGACCATGCCAAAACACTTGCAAACTTGGTACAAATTTAATAAGACCATGCCAAAACACTTGCAAAGTTGGAACAAACTTCCTAAGACCATGCCAAAACACTTGCAAACTTGGTACACATTTAATAAGACCATGCCAAAACACTTGCAAACTTGGTACAAATTTAAGAAAACCATGCCAAACACTTGCAAACTTGGAACAAACTACCTAAGACCATGCCAAAACACTTGCAAACTTGGTACAAATTTAATAAGACCATGCCAAAACACTTGCAAACTTGGTACAAATTTAATAAGACCATGCCAAAACACTTGCTAACTTGGAACAAACTTCCTAAGACCATGCCAAAACACTTGCAAACTTGGTACAAATTTAATAAGACCATGCCAAAACACTTGCAAACTTGGTACAAATTTAATAAGACCATGCAAAACACTTGCAAACTTGGTACAAACTTCCTAAGACCATGCCAAAACACTTGCAAACTTGGTACAAATTTAATCAGACCATGCCAAAACACTTGCAAACTTGGTACAAATTTAATAACACCATGCCAAAACACTTGCAAACTTGGTACAAATTTAAAAATACCATGCCAAAACACTTGCAAACTTGGTACAAATTTAATCAGACCATGCAAAACACTTGCAAACTTGGAATAAACTTCCTAAGACCATGCCAAAACACTTGCAAACTTGGTACAAATTTAATAAGACCATGCCAAACACTTGCAAACTTGGTACAAATTTAATAAGACCATGCCAAAACACTTGCAAACTTGGTACACATTTAATAAGACCATGCCAAAACACTTGCAAACTTGGAACAAACTTCCTAAGACCATGCCAAAACACTTGCAAACTTGGTACAAATTTAATAAGACCATGCAAAACACTTGCAAACTTGGTACAAACTTCCTAAGACCATGCCAAAACACTTGCAAACTTGGTACAAATTTAATCAGACCATGCCAAAACACTTGCAAACTTGGTACAAATTTAATAACACCATGCCAAAACACTTGCAAACTTGGTACAAATTTAAAAATACCATGCCAAAACACTTTCAAACTTGGTACAAATTTAATCAGACCATGCCAAAACACTTGCAAACTTGGAACAAATTTAATAAGACCATGCCAAAACACTTGCAAACTTGGAACAAATTTAATAAGACCATGCCAAAACACTTGCAAACTTGGTACAAATTTAATAACACCATGCCAAACACTTGCAAACTTGGAACAAACTTCCTAAGACCATGCCAAAACACTTGCAAACTTGGTACAAATTTAATAAGACCATGCAAAACACTTGCAAACTTGGTACAAACTTCCTAAGACCATGCCAAAACACTTGCAAACTTGGTACAAATTTAATCAGACCATGCCAAAACACTTGCAAACTTGGTACAAATTTAATAACACCATGCCAAAACACTTGCAAACTTGGTACAAATTTAATCAGACCATGCCAAAACACTTTCAAACTTGGTACAAATTTAATCAGACCATGCCAAAACACTTGCAAACTTGGAACAAATTTAATAAGACCATGCCAAAACACTTGCAAACTTGGTACAAATTTAAGAAAACCATGCCAGACACTTGCAAACTTGGAACAAACTTCCTAAGACCATGCCAAAACACTTGCAAACTTGGTACAAATTTAACAAGACCTTGCCAAAACACTTGCAAACTTGGTACAATTTTAATCAGACCATGCCAAACACTTGCAAACTTGGAACAAACTTCCTTAGACCATGCCAAAACACTTGCAAACTTGGTACACATTTAAAAGACCATGCCAAAACACTTGCAAACTTGGTACAAATTTAATAAGACCATGCCAAACACTTGCAAACTTGGAACAAACTTCCTTAGACCATGCCAAAACACTTGCAAACTTGGTACAAATTTAATAAGACCATGCCAAAACACTTGCAAACTTGGTACAAATTTAATAACACCATGCCAAAACACTTGCAAACTTGGTACAAATTTAAAAATACCATGCCAAAACACTTGCAAACTTGTTACAAATTTAATCAGACCATGCCAAAACACTTGCAAACTTGGAACAAATTTAATAAGACCATGACAAAACACTTGCAAACTTGGTACAAATTTAATAAGACCATGCCAAAACACTTGCAAACTTGGTACAAATTTAATAAGACAATGCCAAAACACTTGCAAACTTGGAACAAACTTCCTAAGACCATGCCAAAACACTTGCAAACTTGGTACAAATTTAATAAGACCATGCCAAAACACTTGCAAACTTGATACACATTTAATAAGACGATGCCAAACACTTGCAAACTTGGAACAAACTTCCTAAGGCCATGCCAAAACACTTTCAAACTTGGTACAAATTTAATAAGACCATGCCAAAACACTTGCAAACTTGGTACAAATTTAATAAGAACCTGCCAAAACACTTGCAAACTTGGAACAAATTTCCTAAGACCATGCCAAAACACTTGCAAACTTGGTACAAATTTAATAAGACCATGCCAAACACTTGCAAACTTGGAACAAACTTCCTAAGACCATGCCAAAACACTTGCAAACTTGGTACAAATTTAATAAGACCATGCCAAAACACTTGCCAACTTGGAACAAACTTCCTAAGACCATGCCAAAACACTTGCAAACTTGGTACAAATTTGATAAGACCAAGCCAAAACACTTACAAACTTGGAACAAATTTAATAAGACCATGCCAAAACACTTGAAAACTTGGTACAAATTTAATAAGACCATGCCAAAACACTTGCAAACTTGGTACATATTTAATAAGACCATGCCAAAACATTTGCAAACTTGGTACAAATTTAATAAGACCATGCCAAAACACTTGCAAACTTGGTACAAATTTAATAAAACCATGCCAAAACACTTGCAAACTTGGTACAAATTTAATAAGACCATGCCAAAACATTTGCAAACTTGGTACAAATTTAATAAGACCATGCCAAAACACTTGCAAACTTGGTACAAATTTAATAAGATCATGCCAAATACTTGCAAACTTGGTGCAAATTTAATAACACCATGCCAAAACACTTGCAAACTTGGTACAAATTTAATAAAACCATGCCAAAACACTTGCAAACTTGGTACAAATTTAATAAGACCATGCCAAAACACTTGCAAACTTGGAACAAACTTCCTAAGACCATGCCAAAACACTTGCAAACTTGGTACAAATTTAAAAGACCATGCCAAAACACTTGCAAACTTGGTACAAATTTAATAAGACCATGCCAAACACTTGCAAACTTGGAACAAACTTCCTTAGACATTGCCAAAACACTTGCAAACTTGGTACAAATTTAATAAGACCATGCCAAAACACTTGCAAACTTAGAACAAATTTAATAACACCATGCCAAAACACTTGCAAACTTGGTACAAATTTAAAAATACCATGCCAAAACACTTGCAAACTTGTTACAAATTTAATCAGACCATGCCAAAACACTTGCAAACTTGGAACAAATTTAATAAGACCATGAAAAAACACTTGCAAACTTGGTACAAATTTAATAAGACCATGCCAAAACACTTGCAAACTTGGTACAAATTTAATAAGACAATGCCAAAACACGTGCAAACTTGGTACAAATTTAATAAGACCATGCCAAAACACTTGCAAACTTGATACACATTTAATAAGACGATGCCAAACACTTGCAAACTTGGAACAAACTTCCTAAGACCATGCCAAAACACTTTCAAACTTGGTACAAATTTAATAAGACCATGCCAAAACACTTGCAAACTTGGTACAAATTTAATAAGACCATGTCAAACACTTGCAAACTTGGAACACACTTCCTAAGACCATGCCAAAACACTTGCAAACTTGGTACAATTTTAGTAAGACCATGCCAAACATTTGCAAACTTGATACACATTTAATAAGACCATGCCAAAACACTTGCAAACTTGTTACAAATTTAATCAGACCATGCCAAAACACTTGCAAACTTGGAACAAATTTAATAAGACCATGACAAAACACTTGCAAACTTGGTACAAATTTAATAAGACCATGCCAAAACACTTGCAAACTTGGTACAAATTTAATAAGACAATGCCAAAACACGTGCAAACTTGGTACAAATTTAATAAGAACATGCCAAAACACTTGCAAACTTGATACACATTTAATAAGACGATGCCAAACACTTGCAAACTTGGAACAAACTTCCTAAGACCATGCCAAAACACTTTCAAACTTGGTACAAATTTAATAAGACCATGCCAAAACACTTGCAAACTTGGTACAAATTTAATAAGACCATGCCAAACACTTGCAAACTTGGAACAAACTTCCTAAGACCATGCCAAAACACTTGCAAACTTGGTACAATTTTAGTAAGACCATGCCAAAACACTTGCAAACTTGGTACACATTTAATAAGACCATGCCAAAACACTTGCAAACTTGGTACAAATTTAATAAGACAATGCCAAACACTTGCAAACTTGGTACAAATTTAATAAGACCATGCCAAAACACTTGCAAACTTGGTACAAATTTAATAACACCATGCCAAAACACTTGCAAACTTGGTACAAATTTAAAAATACCATGCCAAAACACTTGCAAACTTGTTACAAATTTAATCAGACCATGCCAAAACACTTGCAAACTTGGAACAAATTTAATAAGACAATGCCAAAACACGTGCAAACTTGGTACAAATTTAATAAGACCATGCCAAAACACTTGCAAACTTGGTACAAATTTAATAAGACAATGCCAAAACACGTGCAAACTTGGTACAAATTTAATAAGACCATGCCAAAACACTTGCAAACTTGATACACATTTAATAAGACGATGCCAAACACTTGCAAACTTGGAACAAACTTCCTAAGACCATGCCAAAACACTTTCAAACTTGGTACAAATTTAATAAGACCATGCCAAAACACTTGCAAACTTGGTACAAATTTAATAAGACCATGTCAAACACTTGCAAACTTGGAACACACTTCCTAAGACCATGCCAAAACACTTGCAAACTTGGTACAATTTTAGTAAGACCATGCCAAACATTTGCAAACTTGATACACATTTAATAAGACCATGCCAAAACACTTGCAAACTTGTTAAAAATTTAATCAGACCATGCCAAAACACTTGCAAACTTGGAACAAATTTAATAAGACCATGACAAAACACTTGCAAACTTGGTACAAATTTAATAAGACCATGCCAAAACACTTGCAAACTTGGTACAAATTTAATAAGACAATGCCAAAACACGTGCAAACTTGGTACAAATTTAATAAGACCATGCCAAAACACTTGCAAACTTGATACACATTTAATAAGACGATGCCAAACACTTGCAAACTTGGAACAAACTTCCTAAGACCATGCCAAAACACTTTCAAACTTGGTACAAATTTAATAAGACCATGCCAAAACACTTGCAAACTTGGTACAAATTTAATAAGACCATGCCAAACACTTGCAAACTTGGAACACACTTCCTAAGACCATGCCAAAACACTTGCAAACTTGGTACAATTTTAGTAAGACCATGCCAAAACACTTGCAAACTTGGTACACATTTAATAAGACCATGCCAAAACACTTGCAAACTTGGTACAAATTTAATAAGACAATGCCAAACACTTGCAAACTTGGTACAAATTTAATAAGACCATGCCAAAACATTTGCAAACTTGGTACAAATTTAATAAGACAATGCCAAAACACGTGCAAACTTGGTACAAATTTAATAAGACCATGCCAAAACACTTGCAAACTTGATACACATTTAATAAGACGATGCCAAACACTTGCAAACTTGGAACAAACTTCCTAAGACCATGCCAAAACACTTTCAAACTTGGTACAAATTTAATAAGACCATGCCAAAACACTTGCAAACTTGGTACAAATTTAATAAGACCATGCCAAACACTTGCAAACTTGGAACACACTTCCTAAGACCATGCCAAAACACTTGCAAACTTGGTACAAATTTAATAAGACCAAGCCCAAACACTTGCAAACTTGGAACAAATTTAATAAGACCATGCCAAAACACTTGCAAACTTGGTACAAATTTAATAGGACCATGCCAAAACACTTGCAAACTTGGTACAAATTTAATAAGACCATGCCAAAACACTTGCAAACTTGGAACAAACTTCCTAAGACCATGCCAAAACACTTGCAAACTTGGTACAAATTTAATAAGACCATGCCAAAACACTTGCAAACTTGGTACAAATTTAAGAAAACCATGCCAGACACTTGCAAACTTGGAACAAACTTCCTAAGACCATGCCAAAACACTTGCAAACTTGGTACAAATTTAACAAGACCTTGCCAAAACACTTGCAAACTTGGTACAAATTTAATCAGACCATGCCAAACACTTGCAAACTTGGAACAAACTTCCTTAGACCATGCCAAAACACTTGCAAACTTGGTACAAATTTAATAAGACCATGCCAAAACACTTGCAAACTTGGTACAAATTTAATAACACCATGCCAAAACACTTGCAAACTTGGTACAAATTTAAAAATACCATGCCGAAACACTTGCAAACTTGGTACAAATTTAATCAGACCATGCCAAAACACTTGCAAACTTGGAACAAATTTAATAAGACCATGCCAAAACACTTGCAAACTTGGTACAAATTTAATAAGACCATGCCAAAACACTTGCAAACTTGGTACAAATTTAATAAGACCATGCCAAAACACTTGCAAACTTGGAACAAACTTTCTAAGACCATGCCAAAACACTTGCAAACTTGGTACAAATTTAATAAGACCATGCCAAAACACTTGCAAACTTGGTACACATTTAATAAGACGATGCCAAACACTAGCAAACTTGGAACAAACTTCCTAAGACCATGCCAAAACGCTTCCAAACTTGGTACAAATTTAATCAGACCATGCCAAAACACTTGCAAACTTGGTACAAATTTACTAAGACCATGCCAAACACTTGCAAACTTGGAACACACTTCCTAAGACCATGCCAAAACACTTGCAAACTTGGTACAATTTTAAGAAGACCATGCCAAACACTTGCAAACATGGAACAAACTTCCTAAGACCATGCCAAAACACTTGCAAACTTGGTACAAATTTAATAAGACCATGCCAAAACACTTGCAAACTTGGAACAAACTTCCTACGACCATGCCAAAACACTTGCAAACTTGGTACAAATTTAATAAGACCAAGCCAAAACACTTGCAAACTTGGAACAAATTTCCTAAGACCATGCCAAAACACTTGCAAACTTGGTACAAATTTAATAAGACCATGCCAAAACACTTGCAAACTTAGTTCAAATTTAATAAGACCATGCCAAAACACATGCAAACTTGGAACAAACTTCCTAAGACCATGCCAAAACACTTGCAAACTTGGTACAAATTTAATAAGGACATGCCAAAACACTTGCAAACTTGGTACAAATTTAATACGACCATGCCAAACACTTGCAAACTTGGAACAAACTTCCTTAGACCATGCCAAAACATTTGCAAACTTGGTACAAATTTAATAAGACCATGCCAAAACACTTGCAGACTTGGAACAAATTTAATAAGACCATGCCAAAACACTTGCAAACTTGGTACAACTTTAATAAGACCATGCCAAACACTTTCAAACTTGGAACAAACTTCCTTAGACCATGCCAAAACACTTGCAAACTTGGTACAAATTTAATAAGACCATGCCAAAACACTTGCAAACTTGGTACAAATTTAATAAGACCATGCCAAAACACTTGCAAACTTGGTACAAATTTAATAAGACCATGCCAAACACTTGCAAACTTGGAACAAACTTCCTAAGCCCATGCCAAAACACTTGCAAACTTGGTACAATTTTAATAACACCATGCCAAAACACTTGCAAACTTGGTACAAATTTAATAAAACCATGCCAAAACACTTGCAAACTTGGTACAAATTTAATAAGACCAAGCCAAAACACTTGCAAACTTGGAACAAATTTAATAAGACCACGGAAAAACACTTGCAAACTTGGTAAAAATTTAATAAGACCATGCCAAAACACTTGCAAACTTGGTACAAATTCAATAAGACCATGCCAAAAAACTTGCAAACTTGGAACAAACTTCCTAAGACCATGCCAAAACACTTGCAAACTTGGTACAAATTTAATAAGACCATGCCAAAACAATTGCAAACTTGGTACAAATTTAATAAGACGATGCCAAACACTTGCAAACTTGGAACAAACTTCCTAAGACCATGCCAAAACACTTGCAAACTCGGTACAAATTTAATAAGACCATGCCAAAACACTTGCAAACTTGGTACAAATTTAATAAGACCATGCCAAACACTTGCAAACTTGGAACAAACTTCCTAAGACCATGCCAAAACACTTGCAAACTTGGTAAAAATTTAATAAGACCATGCAAAACACTTGCAAACTTGGAATAAACTTCCTAAGACCATGCCAAAACACTTGCAAACTTGGTACAAATTTAATAAGACCATGCCAAACACTTGCAAACTTGGTACAAATTTAATAAGACCATGCCAAAACACTTGCAAACTTGGTACAAATTTAATAAGACCATGCCAAAACACTTGCAAACTTGGTACAAATTTAATAAGACCATGCCAAACACTTGCAAACTTGGAACAAACTTTCTAAGACCATGCCAAAACACTTGCAAACTTGGTACACATTTAATAAGACCATGCCAAAACACTTGCAAACTTGGAACAAACTTCCTAAGACCATGCCAAAACACTTGCAAACTTGGTACAAATTTAATAAGACCATGCAAAACACTTGCAAACTTGGTACAAACTTCCTAAGACCATGCCAAAACACTTGCAAACTTGGTACAAATTTAATCAGACCATGCCAAAACACTTGCAAACTTGGTACAAATTTAATAACACCATGCCAAAACACTTGCAAACTTGGTACAAATTTAAAAATACCATGCCAAAACACTTTCAAACTTGGTACAAATTTAATCAGACCATGCCAAAACACTTGCAAACTTGGAACAAATTTAATAAGACCATGCCAAAACACTTGCAAACTTGGAACAAATTTAATAAGACCATGCCAAAACACTTGCAAACTTGGTACAAATTTAATAAGACCATGCCAAAACACTTGCAAACTTGGTACAAATTTAATAAGACCATGCCAAAACACTTGCAAAGTTGGAACAAACTTCCTAAGACCATGCCAAAACACTTGCAAACTTGGTACACATTTAATAAGACCATGCCAAAACACTTGCAAACTTGGTACAAATTTAAGAAAACCATGCCAAACACTTGCAAACTTGGAACAAACTACCTAAGACCATGCCAAAACACTTGCAAACTTGGTACAAATTTAATAAGACCATGCCAAAACACTTGCAAACTTGGTACAAATTTAATAAGACCATGCCAAAACACTTGCTAACTTGGAACAAACTTCCTAAGACCATGCCAAAACACTTGCAAACTTGGTACAAATTTAATAAGACCATGCCAAAACACTTGCAAACTTGGTACACATTTAATAAGACGATGCCAAACACTAGCAATCTTGGAACAAACTTCCTAAGACCATGCCAAAACACTTCCAAACATGGTACAAATTTAATCAGACCATGCCAAAACACTTGCAAACTTGGTACAAATTTAATAAGACCATGCCAAACACTTGCAAACTTGGAACACACTTCCTAAGACCACGCCAAAACACTTGCAAACTTGGTACAATTTTAAGAAGACCATGCCAAACACTAGCAAACTTGGAACAAACTTCCTAAGACCATGCCAAAACACTTGCAAACTTGGTACAAATTTAATAAGACCATGCCAAAACACTTGCAAACTTGGAACAAACTTCCTTAGACCATGCCAAAACACTTGCAAACTTGGTACAAATTTATTAAGACCAAGCCAAAACACTTGCAAACTTGGAACAAATTTCCTAAGACCATGCCAAAACACTTGCAAACTTGGTACAAATTTAATAAGACCATGCCAAAACACTTAAAAACTTAGTACAAATTTAATAAGACCATGCCAAAACACATGCAAACTTGGAACAAACTTCCTAAGACCATGCCAAAACACTTGCAAACTTGGTACAAATTTAATAAGGACATGCCAAAACACTTGCAAACTTGGTACAAATTTAATACGACCATGCAAAACACTTGCAAACTTAGAACAAACTTCCTAAGACCATGCCAAAACATTTGCAAACTTGGTACAAATTTAATAACACCATGCCAAAACACTTGCAAACTTGGTACAAATTTAATAAGACCATGCCAAAACACTTGCAAACTTGGTACAACTTTAATAAGACCATGCCAAACACTTGCAAACTTGGAACAAACTTCCTAAGACCATGCCAAAACACTAGCAAACTTGGTACAAATTTAATAAGACCATGCCAAAACACTTGCAAACTTGGAACAAACTTCCTAAGACCATGCCAAAACACTTGCAAACTTGGTACAAATTTAATAAGACCAAGCCAAAACACTTGCAAACTTGGAACAAATTTAATAAGACCATGCCAAAACACTTGCAAACTTGGTACAAATTCAATAAGACCATGCCAAAAAACTTGCAAACTTGGAACAAACTTCCTAAGACCATGCCAAAACACTTGCAAACTTGGTACAAATTTAAAAAGACCATGCCAAAACACTTGCAAACTTGGTACAAATTTAATAAGACGATGCCAAACACTTGCAAACTTGGAACAAACTTCCTAAGACCATGCCAAAACACTTGCAAACTTAGTACAAATTTAATAAGACCATGCCAAAACACTTGCAAACTTGGTACAAATTTAATAAGACCATGCCAAACACTTGCAAACTTGGAACAAACTTCCTAAGACCATGCCAAAACACTTGCAAACTTGGTACAAATTTAATAAGACCATGCAAAACACTTGCAAACTTGGAATAAACTTCCTAAGACCATGCCAAAACACTTGCAAACTTGGTACAAATTTAATAAGACCATGGCAAAACACTTGCAAACTTGGAACAAACTTCCTAAGACCATGCCAAAACACTTGCAAACTTGGTACAAATTTAATAAGACCAAGCCAAAACACTTGCAAACTTGGAACAAATTTAATAAGACCATGCCAAAACACTTGCAAACTTGGTACAAATTTAATAAGACCAAGCTAAAACACTTGCAAACTTGGTACAAATTTAATAAGACCATGCCAAAACACTTGCAAACTTGGAACAAACTTCCTAAGACCATGCCAAAACACTTGCAAACTTGGTACAAATTTAATAAGACCAAGCCAAAACACTTGCAAACTTGGAACAAATTTAATAAGACCATGCCAAAACACTTGCAAGCTTGGTACAAATTTAATAAGACCATGCCAAAACACTTGCAAACTTGGAACAAATTTAATAAGACCATGCCAAAACACTTGCAAACTTGGAACAAACTTCCTTAGACCATGCCAAAATACTTGCAAACTTGGTACAAATTTAATAAGACCATGCCAAAACACTAGCACACTTGGTACAAATTTAATAAGACCATGCCAAAACTCTTGCAAACTTGGAACAAACTTCCTAAGACCATGCCAAAACACTTGCAAACTTGGTACAAATTTAATAAGACCAAGCCAAAACACTTGCAAACTTTGAACAAATTTAATAAGACCATGCCAAAACACTTGCACACTTGGTACAAATTTAATAAGACCATGCCAAAACACTTGCAAACTTGGTACAAATTTAATAAGACCATGCCAAAACACTTGCAAACTTGGAACAAACTTCCTAAAACCATGCCAAAACACTTGCAAACTTGGTACAAATTTAATAAGACCATGTCAAAACACTTGCAAACTTGGTACAAATTTAAGAAAACCATGCCAAAACACTTGCAAACTTGGAACAAACTTCCTAAGACCACGCCAAAACACTTGCAAACTTGGTACAAATTTAATAAGACCATGCCAAAACACTTGCAAACTTGGTACTAATTTAATAAGACCATGCCAAACACTTGCAAACTTGGAACAAACTTCCTTAGACCATGCCAAAACACTTGCAAACTTGGTACAAATTTAATAAGACCATGCCAAAACACTTGCAAACTTGGTACAAATTTAAAAACACCATGCCAAAACACTTGCAAACTTGGTACAAATTTAAAAATACCATGCCAAAACACTTTCAAACTTGTTACAAATTTAATCAGACCATGCCAAAACACTTGCAAACTTGGAACAAATTTAATAAGACCATGCCAAAACACTTGCAAACTTGGTACAAATTTAATAAGACCATGCCAAAACACTTGCAAACTTGGTACAAATTTAATAAGACAATGCCATAACACTTGCAAACTTGGAACAAACTTCCTAAGACCATGCAAAAACACTTGCAAACTTGGTACAAATTTAATAAGACCATGCCAAAACACTTGCAAACTTGATACACATTTAATAAGACGATGCCAAACACTTGCAAACTTGGAACAAACTTCCTAAGACCATGCCAAAACACTTTCAAACTTGGTACAAATTTAATAAGACCATGCCAAAACACTTGCAAACTTGGTACAAATTTAATAAGACCATGCCAAACCCTTGCAAACTTGGAACACAATTCCTAAGACCATGCCAAAACACTTGCAAACTTGGTACAATTTTAGTAAGACCATGCCAAACATTTGCAAACTTGGAACAAACTTCCTAAGACCATGCCAAAACACTTGCAAACTTGGTACAAATTTAATAAGACCATGCCAAAACACTTGCAAACTTGGAACAAACTTCCTAAGACCATGCCAAAACACTTGCAAACTTGGTACAAATTTAATAAGACCAAGCCAAAACACTTGCAAACTTGGAACAAATTTCATAAGACCATGCCAAAACTCTTGCATACTTGGTACAAATTTAATAAGACCATGCCAAAACACTTGCAAACTTAGTACAAATTTAATAAGACCATGCCAAAACACTTGCAAACTTGGAACAAACTTCCTAAGACCATGCCGAAACACTTGCAAACTTGGTACAAATTTAATAAGACCATGCCAAAACACTTGCAAACTTGGTACAAATTTAATACGACCATGCCAAACACTTGCAAACTTGGAACAAACTTCCTAAGACCATGCCAAAACACTTGCAAACTTGGTACAAATTTAATAAGACCATGCCAAACACTTGCAAACTTGAAACAAACTCCCTTAGACCATGCCAAAACACTTGCAAACTTGGTACAAATTTAATAAGACCATGCAAAAACACTTGCAAACTTGGTACAAATTTAATAAAACCATGCCAAAACACTTGCAAACTTGATACAAATTTAATAAGACCAAGCCAACACACTTGCAAACTTGGAACAAATTTAATAAGACCATGCCAAAACACTTGCAAACTTGGTACAAATTTAATAAGACCATGCCAAAACACTTGCAAACTTGGTACAAATTTAATAAGATCATGCCAAAACACTTGCAAACTTGGAACAAACTTCCTAAGACCATGCCAAAACACTTGCAAACTTGGTACAAATTTAATAAGACCAAGCCAAAACACTTGCAAACTTGGAACAAATTTAATAAGACCATGCCAAAACACTTGCAAACTTGGAACAAATTTAATAAGACCATGCCAAAACACTTGCAAACTTGGAACAAACTTCCTTAGACCATGCCAAAATACTTGCAAACTTGGTACAAATTTAATAAGACCATGCCAAAACACTAGCAAACTTGGTACAAATTTAATAAGACCATGCCAAAACACTTGCAAACTTGGAACAAACTTCCTAAGACCATGCCAAAACACTTGCAAACTTGGTACAAATTTAATAAGACCAAGCCAAAACACTTGCAAACTTTGAACAAATTTAATAAGACCATGCCAAAACACTTGCACACTTGGTACAAATTTAATAAGACCATGCCAAAACACTTGCAAACTTGGTACAAATTTAATAAGACCATGCCAAAACACTTGCAAACTTGGAACAAACTTCCTAAGACCATGCCAAAACACTTGCAAACTTGGTACAAATTTAATAAGACCATGTCAAAACACTTGCAAACTTGGTACAAATTTAAGAAAACCATGCCAAACACTTGCAAACTTGGAACAAACTTCCTAAGACCACGCCAAAACACTTGCAAACTTGGTACAAATTTAATAAGACCATGCCAAAACACTTGCAAACTTGGTACTAATTTAATAAGACCATGCCAAACACTTGCAAACTTGGAACAAACTTCCTTAGACCATGCCAAAACACTTGCAAACTTGGTACAAATTTAATAAGACCATGCCAAAACACTTGCAAACTTGGTACAAATTTAAAAACACCATGCCAAAACACTTGCAAACTTGGTACAAATTTAAAAATACCATGCCAAAACACTTGCAAACTTGTTACAAATTTAATCAGACCATGCCAAAACACTTGCAAACTTGGAACAAATTTAATAAGACCATGCCAAAACACTTGCAAACTTGGTACAAATTTAATAAGACCATGCCAAAACACTTGCAAACTTGGTACAAATTTAATAAGACAATGCCAAAACACTTGCAAACTTGGAACAAACTTCCTAAGACCATGCCAAAACACTTGCAAACTTGGTACAAATTTAATAAGACCATGCCAAAACACTTGCAAACTTGATACACATTTAATAAGACGATGCCAAACACTTGCAAACTTGGAACAAACTTCCTAAGACCATGCCAAAACACTTTCAAACTTGGTACAAATTTAATAAGACCATGCCAAAACACTTGCAAACTTGGTACAAATTTAATAAGACCATGCCAAACACTTGCAAACTTGGAACACACTTCCTAAGACCATTGCAAAACACTTGCAAACTTGGTACAATTTTAGTAAGACCATGCCAAACATTTGCAAACTTGGAACAAACTTCCTAAGACCATGCCAAAACACTTGCAAACTTGGTACAAATTTAATAAGACCATGCCAAAACACTTGCAAACTTGGAACAAACTTCCTAAGACCATGCCAAAACACTTTCAAACTTGGTACAAATTTAATAAGACCAAGCCAAAACACTTGCAAACTTGGAACAAATTTCATAAGACCATGCCAAAACACTTGCATACTTGGTACAAATTTAATAAGACCATGCCAAAACACTTGCAAACTTAGTACAAATTTAATAAGACCATGCCAAAACACTTGCAAACTTGGAACAAACTTCCTAAGACCATGCCAAAACACTTGCAAACTTGGTACAAATTTAATAAGACCATGCCAAAACACTTGCAAACTTGGTACAAATTTAATACGACCATTCCAAACACTTGCAAACTTGGAACAAACTTCCTAAGACCATGCCAAAACACTTGCAAACTTGGTACAAATTTAATAAGACCATGCCAAACACTTAAAAACTTGGAACAAACTCCCTTAGACCATGCCAAAACACTTGCAAACTTGGTACAAATTTAATAAGACCATGCCAAAACACTTGCAAACTTGGTACAAATTTAATAAAACCATGCCAAAACACTTGCAAACTTGATACAAATTTAATAAGACCAAGCCAACACACTTGCAAACTTGGAACAAATTTAATAAGACCATGCCAAAACACTTGCAAACTTGGTACAAATTTAATAAGACCATGCCAAAACACTTGCAAACTTGGTACATATTTAATAAGATCATGCCAAAACACTTGCAAACTTGGAACAAACTTCCTAAGACCATGCCAAAACACTTGCAAACTTGGTACAAATTTAATAAGACCAAGCCAAAACACTTGCAAACTTGGAACAAATTTAATAAGACCCTGCCAAAACACTTGCAAACTTGGAACAAACTTCCTAAGACCATGCCAAAACACTTGCAAACTTGGTACAAATTTAATAAGACCATGCCAAAACACTTGCAAACTTGGTACAAATTTAATAAGAACCTGCCAAAACACTTGCAAACTTGGAACAAACTTCCTAAGACCATGCCAAAACACTTGCAAACTTGGTACAAATTTAATGAGACCATGCCAAACACTTGCAAACTTGGAACAAACTTCCTAAGACCATGCCAAAACACTTGCAAACTTGGTACAAATTTAATAAGACCATGCCAAAACACTTGCCAACTTGGAACAAACTTCCTAAGACCATGCCAAAACACTTGCAAACTTGGTACAAATTTGATAAGACCAAGCCAAAACACTTACAAACTTGGTACAAATTTAATAAGACCATGCCAAAACACTTGAAAACTTGGTACAAATTTAATAAGACCATGCCAAAACACTTGCAAACTTGGTACAAATTTAATAAGACCATGCCAAAACATTTGCAAACTTGGTACATATTTAATAAGACCATGCCAAAACACTTGCAAACTTGGTACAAATTTAATAAGATCATGCCAAATACTTGCAAACTTGGTGCAAATTTAATAACACCATGCCAAAACACTTGCAAACTTGGTACAAATTTATTAAAACCATGCCAAAACACTTGCAAACTTGGAACAAATTTAATAAGACCATGCTAAAACACTTGCAAACTTGGTACAAACTTCCTAAGACCATGCCAAAACACTTGCAAACTTGGTACAAATTTAATAAGACCATGTCAAAACACTTGCAAACTTGGTACAAATTTAAGAAAACCATGCCAAACACTTGCAAACTTGGAACAAACTTCCTAAGACCACGCCAAAACACTTGCAAACTTGGTACAAATTTAATAAGACCATGCCAAAACACTTGCAAACTTGGTACTAATTTAATAAGACCATGCCAAACACTTGCAAACTTGGAACAAACTTCCTTAGACCATGCCAAAACACTTGCAAACTTGGTACAAATATAATAAGACCATGCCAAAACACTTGCAAACTTGGTACAAATTTAAAAACACCATGCCAAAACACTTGCAAACTTGGTACAAATTTAAAAATACCATGCCAAAACACTTGCAAACTTGTTACAAATTTAATCAGACCATGCCAAAACACTTGCAAACTTGGAACAAATTTAATAAGACCATGCCAAAACACTTGCAAACTTGGTACAAATTTAAGAAAACCATGCCAAACACTTGCAAACTTGGAACAAACTTCCTAAGACCACGCCAAAACACTTGCAAACTTGGTACAAATTTAATAAGACCATGCCAAAACACTTGCAAACTTGGTACTAATTTAATAAGACCATGCCAAACACTTGCAAACTTGGAACAAACTTCCTTAGACCATGCCAAAACACTTGCAAACTTGGTACAAATTTAATAAGACCATGCCAAAACACTTGCAAACTTGGTACAAATTTAAAAACACCATGCCAAAACACTTGCAAACTTGGTACAAATTTAAAAATACCATGCCAAAACACTTGCAAACTTGTTACAAATTTAATCAGACCATGCCAAAACACTTGCAAACTTGGAACAAATTTAATAAGACCATGCCAAAACACTTGCAAACTTGGTACAAATTTAATAAGACCATGCCAAAACACTTGCAAACTTGGTACAAATTTAATAAGACAATGCCAAAACACTTGCAAAATTGGAACAAACTTCCTAAGACCATGCCAAAACACTTGCAAACTTGGTACAAATTTAATAAGACCATGCCAAAACACTTGCAAACTTGATACACATTTAATAAGACGATGCCAAACACTTGCAAACTTGGAACAAACTTCCTAAGACCATGCCAAAACACTTTCAAACTTGGTACAAATTTAATAAGACCATGCCAAAACACTTGCAAACTTGGTATAAATTTAATAAGACCATGCCAAACACTTGCAAACTTGGAACACACTTCCTAAGACCATGCCAAAACACTTGCAAACTTGGTACAATTTTAGTAAGACCATGCCAAACATTTGCAAACTTGGAACAAACTTCCTAAGACCATGCCAAAACACTTGCAAACTTGGTACAAATTTAATAAGACCATGCCAAAACACTTGCAAACTTGGAACAAACTTCCTAAGACCATGCCAAAACACTTTCAAACTAGGTACAAATTTAATAAGACCAAGCCAAAACACTTGCAAACTTGGAACAAATTTCATAAGACCATGCCAAAACACTTGCATACTTGGTACAAATTTAATAAGACCATGCCAAAACACTTGCAAACTTAGTACAAATTTAATAAGACCATGCCAAAACACTTGCAAACTTGGAACAAACTTCCTAAGACCATGCAAAAACACTTGCAAACTTGGTACAAATTTAATAAGACCATGCCAAAACACTTGCAAACTTGGTACAAATTTAATACGACCATTCCAAACACTTGCAAACTTGGAACAAACTTCCTAAGACCATGCCAAAACACTTGCAAACTTGGTACAAATTTAATAAGACCATGCCAAACACTTAAAAACTTGGAACAAACTCCCTTAGACCATGCCAAAACACCTGCAAACTTGGTACAAATTTAATAAGACCATGCCAAAACACTTGCAAACTTGGTACAAATTTAATAAAACCATGCCAAAACACTTGCAAACTTGATACAAATTTAATAAGACCAAGCCAACACACTTGCAAACTTGGAACAAATTTAATAAGACCATGCCAAAACACTTGCAAACTTGGTACAAATTTAATAAGACCATGCCAAAACACTTGCAAACTTGGTACAAATTTAATAAGATCATGCCAAAACACTTGCAAACTTGGAACAAACTTCCTAAGACCATGCCAAAACACTTGCAAACTTGGTACAAATTTAATAAGACCAAGCCAAAACACTTGCAAACTTGGAACAAATTTAATAAGACCCTGCCAAAACACTTGCAAACTTGGAACAAACTTCCTAAGACCATGCCAAAACACTTGCAAACTTGGTACAAATTTAATAAGACCATGCCAAAACACTTGCAAACTTGGTACAAATTTAATAAGAACCTGCCAAAACACTTGCAAACTTGGAACAAACTTCCTAAGACCATGCCAAAACACTAGCAAACTTGGTACAAATTCAATGAGACCATGCCAAACACTTGCAAACTTGGAACAAACTTCCTAAGACCATGCCAAAACACTTGCAAACTTGGTACAAATTTAATAAGACCATGCCAAAACACTTGCCAACTTGGAACAAACTTCCTAAGACCATGCCAAAACACTTGCAAACTTGGTACAAATTTGATAAGACCAAGCCAAAACACTTACAAACTTGGTACAAATTTAATAAGACCATGCCAAAACACTTGAAAACTTGGTACAAATTTAATAAGACCATGCCAAATACTTGAAAACTTGGTGCAAATTTAATAACACCATGCCAAAACACTTGCAAACTTGGTACAAATTTATTAAAACCATGCCAAAACACTTGCAAACTTGGAACAAATTTAATAAGACCATGCTAAAATACTTGCAAACTTGGTACAAATTTAATAAGACCATGCCAAAACACTTGCAAACTTGGTAAAAATTAAATAAGACCATGCCAAAACACTTGCAAACTTGGTAAAAATTTAATAAGACCATGCCGAACACTTGCAAACATGGTACAAATTTAATAAGACCATGCCAAAACACTTGCAAACTTGGTACAAATTTAATAAGATCATGCCAAATACTTGAAAACTTGGTGCAAATTTAATAACACCATGCCAAAACACTTGCAAACTTGGTACAAATTTAATAAGACCATGCCAAAACACTTGCAAACTTGGAACAAATTTAATAAGACCATGCTAAAACACTTGCAAAATTGGTACAAATTTAATAAGACCAAGCCAAAACACTTGCAAACTTGGTGCAAATTTAATAACACCATGCCGAACATTTGCAAACTTGGTACATATTTAATAAGACCATGCCAAAACACTTGCAAACTTGGTACAAATTTAATAAGATCATGCCAAATACTTGAAAACTTGGTGCAAATTTAATAACACCATGCCAAAACACTTGCAAACTTGGTACAAATTTATTAAAACCATGCAAAAACACTTGCAAACTTGGAACAAATTTAATAAGACCATGCTAAAACACTTGCAAACTTGGTACAAATTTAATAAGACCATGCCAAAACACTTGCAAACTTGGTAAAAATTAAATAAGACCATGCCAAAACACTTGCAAACTTGGTAAAAATTTAATAAGACCATGCCGAACACTTGCAAACATGGTACAAATTTAATAAGACCATGCCAAAACACTTGCAAACTTGGTACAAATTTAATAAGAACATGCCTAAACACTTGCAAACTTGGAACAAACTTCCTAAGACCATGCCAAAACACTTGCAAACTTGGTACAAATGTAATAAGACCATGCCAAAACACTTGCAAACTTGGTACAAATTTAAGAAAACCATGCCAAACACTTGCAAACTTGGAACAAACTTCCTAAGACCATGCCTAAACACTTGCAAACTTGGTACAAATTTAAAAGACCATGCCAAAACACTTGCAAACTTGGTAAAAATTTAATAAGACCATGCCAAACACTTGCAAACTTGGAACAAACTTCCTTAGACCATGCCAAAACACTTGCAAACTTGGTACAAATTTAATAAGACCATGCCAAAACACTTGCAAACTTGGTACAAATTTAATAACACCATGCCAAAACACTTGCAAACTTGGTACAAATTTAAAAATACCATGCCAAAACACTTGCAAACTTGTTACAAATTTAATCAGACCATGCCAAAACACTTGCAAACTTGGAACAAATTTAATAAGACCATGACAAAACACTTGCAAACTTGGTACAAATTTAATAAGACCATTGTTGGAAATAGCCAACTTTCTTTATAATTTCAAACACGTAAAAAATCTACTTCAGGCAACTTATTAGCGAGTTAGCAACTTATTAGCGAGTGCCGAAATATTCGTTTATTTTTTCCGTCGTTTTACAATTTTCCGATTAAAAAACCTTACCGGTTCAGTCCCTCTGTTTTATATGCCTACTCGCGTTCCGCCTATCTCGTCTTACTCTTTTCCTCGGACCCAGATGAACCTCACTGGTCCGACAACTAACGTCAAAACCTAGTGTTCACTCACACACACTACCGGCTCGGGTCGCATTTCCGACATTCTCCCGGCCGATACGACATTTAGTGAAATTTCTTATCCTGTGTTGAGCCGGTGTTTTGTGATCCACTTGCCGGTTGCGTTTGGACATCAAGGACGGCAATTTTAGTCGCGGGACGCTCCAAAATCCCGTTCGCGGTACGCACCCGTGCGCGTCGCACCTGTCCGTCTTGGGCCCGGACCACTTCGATGACGCGACCTTTTGGCCATGTGTTCCGAGGAAACCTGCCATCCACGATCACCACCACGTCCCCTTCCTCAATTGGTCGCACTGGGTGGAACCATTTAGAACGTCTGGTTAGTGTTGGCAAGTAATCTGCAATCCATTTCTTCCAGAAAATATCTGCCAATAGTTGCGAAGATTTCCACGATGTCTTCAGGGCTGTCGAACCATCATCAAATGTGGGCAGGGGTTTACTGCCATCCGCGCTGCCGAGCAAAAAGTGGTTTGGTGTTAGTGGCGGTTCTGATGCATCATCCAGGGCTACGTAGGTAAGTGGTCGAGAGTTGATAATCATCTCTACTTCCTTCAGCGCAGAATCCAGGACTTCGTCGGTAGGAAGACGGGGTAAGTGTAGCTCTCCGATTATTTTTTTCACCGATTGTACTAATCTCTCCCACGATCCTCCAAAATGCGGTGCACCCGGAGGGTTGAAGATCCATTTCAGCTCGGGAGATGTCAGCTCTTCAGTTAATCTACGGTGATCGACTTTCTCCCACGCCTCTCGCAGCTCGCGCGACGCCCCCACAAAATTTGTTCCGCAGTCCGATACTATTTGCGCAGGCGTGCCGCGTCGATTCATGAAGCGCCGAATCGCAAGGATGCACGAGCTAGTGCTCAGACTATGAGCCACTTCGAGATGTATCGCTCTAGTCGTTAAGCAAGTAAACAAGACTCCCCATCTCTTTTCAGTTCGTCTGCCAACAGATACAACCATCGGCCCGAAAAAGTCGACTCCAGTGAATGTAAAGGGACGTTGGTATACTGCTAACCGAACTTCAGGCACGTCTCCCATCAAAGGTGCTTCGGGGTTTGCATCCCGGTTTTTACAGTGCTGACAACCGTGCCGTACGCGATTAAACTCAGCACGAAGGCGTGGAACATGGTATTTTGCTCGTATTTGATTCAGAGCAGTTTGATGATTCAAATGATGATACCTGAGATGATAGTGGCCAAGCAGAAGATTCGTCACGTGATGCCCTCTCGGCAATATAATGGGTCGCTTGGTATTTTCATCAACCCAGGGACAGCTGCTTAGGCGACCTCGGACTCTCATAACGCCATGAGCATCGATCTCCGGGAATAGCTGGTAGAGTGGGCCACCCTTCAGACACTCTACACTCCCACGTTTGTCGGTGTTTGCGTTCTGCAGCTTTCTGCTCTCGGTGGGGTAAGCCTGCCTTTGCACCGCTCGGAAAATTATCTGCTCAGCTTTGCGCAGCTCTTCTTGGGTAAGTGATCCATCGTTTCCTGGTTTCTTTTTAGCTTTCAGCTGCAAATTCGAAACAAATCGCTGCACGTGTCCTACCACTCGAAGCAACCTAGTCCACTCCGAGAAACGGTCAAATAGAATGAACGGTTCCAGAATTGAATGGTGCATCACCGTATGTCGAAGTTCTTCGGTAGTTTCTCCTACATCTGACACTGATGCTGGCCAGTCATCTTCCGGTCTCCAGAGAAAGGTAGGCCCCCGAAACCATGTACTGGAAGGGCTCAAGTCCGGTGAGCTGTGCCATTTGGTACCCTCGTCGGCTACGTTGATTTTCGTCGATATCCATCGCCAGTCTTTCACGTTGGTATTTTCAACAATCTCACCGATGCGGAAAGCTACGTATTGACTAAATCGTCGGTGGTCGGAACGTAGCCAACATATCACGTTACGCGAGTCCGTCCAGAAGCATATTCGTGAGAGGTTAATACGGTGCGCCTTCACAATACTATTCGCCAATCTCGACCCAATTACGGCGGCTTGGAGTTCGAGACGAGGAATCGACTTAAAGTTTAGTGGTGTCACACGCGTTTTCGAACCAACAAAGGCGCATTCTACGTTTTCTCCATCTTCGAAACGAAAGTATGCCACCGCTGCCATAGCGCTTTCGCTAGCGTCGCAGAACACATGAAGTTGCACGTTGCTGCAATTGATGGAGATATTATTCCGATAGCATCGTGGAACACTTACGTTTTGGACATCAGGTAACGCTCGTATCCACCGTTTCCAGTTGTCTGCGATGCTTCCGCTGATCTGCTCATCCCATCCCAGGCCGACACGCCATGTCTCTTGGAGGAGTATCTTTAGGTAGGATAAAAAATTGCCCAGGAGCCCAATCGGATCGTAGATACTCATAAGTGTTCTAAGAACCTCTCTCTTTGTAGGTAGCCTCGCTCCGGTTAGCAGCTCTGTGTCGTGCTTTGGAGACAACCGAAATGTAAAGTTGTCCGTCGACGTGTCCCACCACATGCCAAGGACCTTTTCTGTTCCTAGCTCCGTCTGCATATCCTTCTCTGCAAGTGCACTGTTCTCGGAGGGTACGAGCTGAGCTACGACTGCTTTCGAATTCGACAACCAGTTGCGGATATCAAACCCTCCTTGTGCATGCACATATTTGACCTGTTGCGCCAGATCTACTGCTTCCTCCTCCGTTTCAACACTGGATAACATGTCGTCCACATAATGTTCACTAAAGATGCATTCTACCGCCCTTGGGAACTCCCTGCGGTATCGTTCGGCGTTGGTGTTTTTAACATATTGAGCGCAGCTGGGAGAACAGGCGGCTCCGAATGTCATCGCCGTTACTGCATAGACGGTTGGCGGTCCGTTTAGATTCGTACCAGCTTCGTCCCACATGATCAGCTGGGATCGCTGATCTTCTTGTTTCATCATGACTTGATGAAACATTTCGCGAATATCTCCAACGACGGCCACACGAAACTCACGAAATTTGAAAAGTACGGACAGTAAATTCGTCAGTTGATCAGGTCCGGCCAACAAATGGGAGTTAAGGCTGACTCCTTGTACCTCAGCCGCCGCGTCGAACACGATTCTAATCTTCCCGGGCTTGTTGATATTGATAACAGGGAAAATGGGCAAGTACCAATCTCTGGGACCAACTTGCGATAGCTCTGAATCTGACACGCGCCTAAGGTAACCCTTTTCCATGTAATCGTTGATTTTACCGTTCATCGCCTGTGCTAACTGCTTTTCTCTATCCATTCTTTTTCGTAAGCACGAATATCTTTTTAGCGCCATCGATCGATTATTCGGAAGACGGACATCATCGAACTTCCACAGCAGCCCGGTTTCGTAGCGGGTCCCCTTCAACTGCGTTTCTGTGGCAAGAAGCTTAAGGGCCCTTTCATCGTCCTTCGATTTAAGTACTCTGCTCGAGACGCCCAAAGACTCGATGGTGAAAAACTGCCGAACAGCGGCATCCAGAGCATTGTCCCGATCCTTGCTACAAGCACAAATGTGAACGTTATTGTAAATGGAATTGGAGTGAGTGTTCTGCGCACCTAGGCATGGGCCATACACGGTCCATCCAAGGCGAGTTTTGGAGGCTCTGATGCAGAAACCGACTGCTCCGGAAGAGCCAACTTTCGAAGAGTGTGCACCTTTGGTATCACGTACGTTCTCTGCCGCTCGTTCGCACCAGACACTACCAAAGAAAGCCGCACCGATGATCTTTCTTCTCGCCCAGTATCGCCGGTCCATTTGAGACAGAGTGGATATGGCGTTCCCCTCAAACCAAGTTCGTCCACCAACCCTTGTTCGACGAACGTTGCTGACGATCCGTCGTCAAAGAAGGCGTACGTTTGGATGGACCTTCCGTTTCCGTGCACCATCACCGGCACGTAGCGGAAAAGGACATCTCGGCACTCGGTTGTATGGGCATTACATCTTAATTGTTGCACTGGCGCTGACTCGACCACGTCGTCATGCAACAGGTTGTGGTGCATCGCTTGACAACCATTCTTCCCGCACGGTTTTTTCATGCGACATATTCCGGGATGGTGTCCCAAACAGTGCCGACACAATCTGCGCTCCTTCACCATCAACCATCTTCCTTCAACGTCCATCGCGATGAATTGGCTGCAGTTATTAAGTTTATGGCCATGTTCGTGGCAAACAGTGCAGTTCGTGTGTTGTGCAGTTGCTTTCGGTTTTGGTGCCGGTCTATCTGGAACGAGTGTGTGTGCGTTTAACCGGCTTACCTGCCCGTGACGATTGTGCCTTTCTGTGTTTGCGCCGTGAACGATAACGGATAAACTCGACGCCCTCACTAGTCGATCCAGCCACTGCTCGAACTCCGCAAACGTCGCTTTCGGGAGATCCAAGCGGTGGTCGTTCCAGCGCATCCGCTCCGTCGGTGGTAGCTTCTCCACGATTTCCTGCAGCAAAGTCGCGTTGCACTGGTAATCGTCCAATCCGGTTGCCTTTATCGTCGCACACATATTCAAGACTGCTACGCCGAAATCTACAATCGTTTCCGGCCTCTCAGAAACCGGAGCATGCATCTTCCGTATTTTGCGCACCAATGTGTTAACAACGATCTCCGGGCGGCCGAAGAGCGTTCTCAACATTTCTATGGCTCCGTCCAGGCACGCGGGTAACAAAAGGCGATGGCGAACCGCCTCCAGTGCCTTTCCCTTTAGTGCTTTCTGCAATCGCAACATGTTTTCTTCCCTGGTAAAGCCACAGAGCGCCGTCGAGCTCTCGTAGCTCGCGATGAATATCGGCCATTCTTCAGGATCCCCAGTAAAAACGGGCAACGTCGATCCACGGCCGGTGCCTTGCCTGGCCGCGACCTGGCTCTGGCTTAGTGTTGTGTTAGTGCGTGTTTCATTGAATGGCGCGCCCGCCATTGATGATGCTGCTGGCATCCATGTTACAGCTGCTCCCGCCATCGGCTGAGTCAGCTGATTTGCCGGTGTCATCGACCTTGGTGGCGATGGCGCGCTCGCCATCATCGGCGGCGCTTGCGTGCTCGTCAACATCGGCGGTGCGAGCGAGTACGCGTGATTTTTTTGGCCAACCGATTGTGCCCTGGCGATCGTCTGTGGCGCTGACGCTCCCGCCACGATCGGAGGAGCCCACCTTTCAGCCAACGAAAGAGGCTGCGATCCTCCCGGCACAAATTGGTGGCTCGTTTGCTGTGCTGACGCCGGTATGTAGGATGTCACTCGGCCGCCTATTTGAAAACCAGATGTGCCCGGCACATACTTCTGGATGCTAGCGGCCAGAGCCCCTCTCTCAAGCGCCAAACACTTACGTTCGAGTTCGAGCTCTCGTCGCTCGAGCTCCAATGATCTTCTTTCAATATCGTGAAGCGCTTCCCGCGCATTGCGATCCTCCGCTTGCGATCGTAGTGAAGTGGAATTCGCCGTGGGGTGCCGATCTTCCAGTCCTGCTGCTGCCGCTTGCCGCTGTTCAGCGTATCCAGGCTGGTCCTCCGCCGCTTCGCGCGTTCCGGTGGTCAGGCTTCTCACGGACATTTTCACTTTTCAACTTCGATTTAATCGCGCGAACCCAATTTATTTTACGATACTACCGAAAAAAGAATATTTCGGAATGTTGGAAATAGCCAACGTTCTTTATAATTTCAAACACGTAAAAAATCTACTTCAGGCAACTTATTAGCGAGTGCCGAAATATTCGTTTATTTTTTCCGTCGTTTTACAATTTTCCGATTAAAAAACCTTACCGGTTCAGTCCCTCTGTTTTATATGCCTACTCGCGTTCCGCCTATCTCGTCTTACTCTTTTCCTCGGACCCAGATGAACCTCACTGGTCCGACAACTAACGTCAAAACCTAGTGTTCACTCACACACACTACCGGCTCGGGTCGCATTTCCGACAACCATGCCAAAACACTTGCAAACTTGGTACAAATTTAATAAGACAATGCCAAAACACTTGCAAACTTGGAACAAACTTCCTAAGACCATGCCAAAACACTTGCAAACTTGGTACAAATTTAATAAGACCATGCCAAAACACTTGCAAACTTGATACACATTTAATAAGACGATGCCAAACACTTGCAAACTTGGAACAAACTTCCTAAGACCATGCCAAAACACTTTCAAACTTGGTACAAATTTAATAAGACCATGCCAAAACACTTGCAAACTTGGTACAAATTTAATAAGACCATGCCAAACACTTGCAAACTTGGAACAAACTTCCTAAGACCATGCCAAAACACTTGCAAACTTGGTACAAATTTAATAAGACCATGCCAAAACACTTGCCAACTTGGAACAAACTTCCTAAGACCATGCCAAAACACTTGCAAACTTGGTACAAATTTGATAAGACCAAGCCAAAACACTTACAAACTTGGAACAAATTTAATAAGACCATGCCAAAACACTTGAAAACTTGGTACAAATTTATTAAGACCATGCCAAAACACTTGCAAACTTGGTACAAATTTAATAAGACCATGCCAAAACATTTGCAAACTTGGTACAAATTTAATAAGACCATGCCAAAACACTTGCAAACTTGGTACAAATTTAATAAGATCATGCCAAATACTTGCAAACTTGGTGCAAATTTAATAACACCATGCCAAAACACTTGCAAACTTGGTACAAATTTAATAAAACCATGCCAAAACACTTGCAAACTTGGTACAAATTTAATAAGACCATGCCAAAACACTTGCAAACTTGGAACAAACTTCCTAAGACCATGCCAAAACACTTGCAAACTTGGTACAAATTTAAAAGACCATGCCAAAACACTTGCAAACTTGGTACAAATTTAATAAGACCATGCCAAACACTTGCAAACTTGGAACAAACTTCCTTAGACCATGCCAAAACACTTGCAAACTTGGTACAAATTTAATAAGACCATGCCAAAACACTTGCAAACTTGGTACAAATTTAATAACACCATGCCAAACACTTGCAAACTTGGAACAAATTTAATAAGACCATGACAAAACACTTGCAAACTTGGTACAAATTTAATAAGACCATGCCAAAACACTTGCAAACTTGGTACAAATTTAATAAGACAATGCCAAAACACGTGCAAACTTGGTACAAATTTAATAAGACCATGCCAAAACACTTGCAAACTTGATACACATTTAATAAGACGATGCCAAACACTTGCAAACTTGGAACAAACTTCCTAAGACCATGCCAAAACACTTTCAAACTTGGTACAAATTTAATAAAACCATGCCAAAACACTTGCAAACTTGGTACAAATTTAATAAGACCATGCCAAACACTTGCAAACTTGGAACACACTTCCTAAGACCATAACAAAACACTTGCAAACTTGGTACAATTTTAGTAAGACCATGCCAAACATTTGCAAACTTGATACACATTTAATAAGACCATGCCAAAACACTTGCAAACTTGTTACAAATTTAATCAGACCATGCCAAAACACTTGCAAACTTGGAACAAATTTAATAAGACCATGACAAAACACTTGCAAACTTGGTACAAATTTAATAAGACCATGCCAAAACACTTGCAAACTTGGTACAAATTTAATAAGACAATGCCAAAACACGTGCAAACTTGGTACAAATTTAATAAGACCATGCCAAAACACTTGCAAACTTAATACACATTTAATAAGACGATGCCAAACACTTGCAAACTTGGAACAAACTTCCTAAGACCATGCCAAAACACTTTCAAACTTGGTACAAATTTAATAAGACCATGCCAAAACACTTGCAAACTTGGTACAAATTTAATAAGACCATGCCAAACACTTGCAAACTTGGAACACACTTCCTAAGACCATGCCAAAACACTTGCAAACTTGGTACAATTTTAGTAAGACCATGCCAAAACACTTGCAAACTTGGTACACATTTAATAAGTCCATGCCAAAACACTTGCAAACTTGGTACAAATTTAATAAGACAATGCCAAACACTTGCAAACTTGGTACACAATTAATAAGACCATGCCAAAACATTTGCAAACTTGGTCCAAATTTAATAAGACAATGCCAAAACACGTGCAAACTTGGTACAAATTTAATAAGACCATGCCAAAACACTTGCAAACTTGATACACATTTAATAAGACGATGCCAAACACTTGCAAACTTGGAACAAACTTCCTAAGACCATGCCAAAACACTTTCAAACTTGGTACAAATTTAATAAGACCATGCCAAAACACTTGCAAACTTGGTACAAATTTAATAAGACCATGCCAAACACTTGCAAACTTGGAACACACTTCCTAAGACCATGCCAAAACACTTGCAAACTTGGTACAATTTTAGTAAGACCATGCCAAAACACTTGCAAACTTGGTACACATTTAATAAGACCATGCCAAAACACTTGCAAACTTGGTACAAATTTAATAAGACAATGCCAAACACTTGCAAACTTGGTACAAATTTAATAAGACCATGCCAAAACATTTGCAAACTTGGTACAAATTTAATAAGACAATGCCAAAACACGTGCAAACTTGGTACAAATTTAATAAGACCATGCCAAAACACTTGCAAACTTGATACACATTTAATAAGACGATGCCAAACACTTGCAAACTTGGAACAAACTTCCTAAGACCATGCCAAAACACTTTCAAACTTGGTACAAATTTAATAAGACCATGCCAAAACACTTGCAAACTTGGTACAAATTTAATAAGACCATGCCAAACACTTGCAAACTTGGAACACACTTCCTAAGACCATGCCAAAACACTTGCAAACTTGGTACAATTTTAGTAAGACCATGCCAAACATTTGCAAACTTGGAACAAACTTCCTAAGACCATGCCAAAACACTTGCAAACTTGGTACAAATTTAATAAGACCATGCCAAAACACTTGCAAACTTGGAACAAACTTCCTAAGACCATGCCAAAACACTTGCAAACTTGGTAAAATTAAATAAGACCAAGCCAAAACACTTGCAAACTTGGAACAAACTTCATAAGACCATGCCAAAACACTTGCATACTTGGTACAAATTTAATAAGACCATGCCAAAACACTTGCAAACTTGGTACAAATTTAATAAGACCATGCCAAATACGTGCAAACTTGGAACAAACTTCCTTAGACCATGCCAAAACACTTGCAAACTTGGTACAAATTTAATAAGACCATGCCAAAACACTTGCAAACTTGGTACAAATTTAATAACACCATGCCAAAACACTTGCAAACTTGGTACAAATTTAATAAAACCATGCCAAAACACTTGCAAACTTGGTACAAATTTAATAAGACCAAGCCAAAACACTTGCAAACTTGGAACAAATTTAATAAGACCATGCCAAAACACTTGCAAACTTGGTACAAATTTAATAAGACCATGCCAAAACACTTGCAAACTTGGTACAAATTTAATAAGATCATGCCAAATACTTGCAAACTTGGTACAAATTTAATAACACCATGCCAAAACACTTGCAAACTTGGTACAAATTTAATAAAACCATGCCAAAACACTTGCAAACTTGGTACAATTTAATAAAACCAAGCCAAAACACTTGCAAACTTGGAACAAATTTAATAAGACCATGCCAAAACACTTGCAAACTTGGTACAAATTCAATAAGACCATGCCAAAACACTTGCAAACTTGGTACAAATTTAATAAGACCATGCCAAAACACTTGCAAACTTGGAACAAACTTCCTAAGACCATGCCAAAACACTTGCAAACTTGGTAAAAATTTAATAAGACCATGCCAAAACACTTGCAAACTTGGTACAAATTTAATAAGACCATGCCAAAACACTTGCAAACTTGGAACAAACTTCCTAAGACCATGCCAAAACACTTGCAAACTTGGTACAAATTTAATAAGACCATGCCAAAACTCTTGCAAACTTGGTACAAATTTAATAAGACGATGCCAAACACTTGCAAACTTGGAACAAACTTCTTAAGACCATACCAAAACACTTGCAAACTTGGTACAAATTTTATAAGACCATGCCAAAACACTTGCAAACTTGGTACAAATTAAATAAGACCATGCCAAACACTTGCAAACTTGGAACAAACTTCCTAAGACCATGCCAAAACACTTGCAAACTTGGTACAAATTTAATAAGACCATGCCAAACACTTGCAAACTTGGAACAAACTTCCTAAGACCATGCCAAAACACTTGCAAACTTAGTACAAATTTAATAAGACCATGCCAAAACACTTGCCAACTTGGAACAAACTTCTTAAGACCATGCCAAAACACTTGCAAACTTGGTACAAATTTGATAAGACCAAGCCAAAACACTTTATTATTATTATTATTATTATTTATTATGTTTAAGTTCGCCTCTAGGGCTAGACAAAGTACTTAAAAACTAGTTAACAAAGAAAGCATACATAAGTAACACGAGGAAACACTGGTGAGGAAAACAATTAGAGAAAGGAGTCAAGGATATGAGAGCGGAAGGAAGAAGCAGGAAGATGAAAGTCAAACAGGTTGGCCGAGGCATTGAAAGCGGACATAGCGCGAAGAAACGGGTCGTTCTGGGCGAAACGCGAGCGACAGCTCGGAACGAGGAGAGGAGGCCTGTCGCGTAAGCGGCGGGAGGGAGCATATAAGGGTAGAGAGGAGAGAAGGGATGGAGCATCAATATTGTTAAGGATAAGGTTTGCGATAAATAGGGATTTTGCCGCCGAATGTCGGTCCTCAATGCTCTGGAGGCGTAACATCCGGCAGCGGACCGGATAAGGAGGACATGCAGAGGAATGGGACCCGAGCAGCCGGCGAACAGCAACTCGGGTGAACCTCCTCTGGACCCGTTCCAACCGTCCCGCAGCAACAGACCCAGACGGCGACCAGACAATGCAGGCATACTCAAGAATGGGGCGGACCCAGCAGCAGTACAGTGCCCTAAGGCACCAGGGATCACGAATATCGGAGGCCATACGCGTAATAAGGCCGAGCGTTCTGTTCGCCTTAGCTAGAGTAGCCTCAATCTGGGGCGCGAATGATAGCGACTCGTCCAGGAGGACACCCAAGTCCTTTACTGAGGTCACCCGGGCCAGTGGGGCGCCACCCAACGTGTAACTCCAAAACAGCTTGGGCCTAGAGCGACTGTACGTAATCACGCAGCATTTCGGAGGGCACAGAGCAAGACCATTAGAAACAGCCCAGGCAGCGAAGTCATCAATAACTTTTTGGAGAGCGACTGCGTCACGGGAAGAGGAGATGGGGAGGAAGAACTTCACATCATCAGCGTACAGGAGGAAAGAGTCACGGGGGAGGACCGAAGAGCAGTCATTTACAAACAGGGAAAAAAGAAGCGGACTAAGGACGCTGCCTTGAGGGACCCCGGAGGGATTTGGGAAAGGGGAGGAGAGCGAGTTGCCAACTTTAACTCTGGCTATACGACCAGAGAGGAAGGAATTGAGCCAGGACAGGAGGGGATGTTCGAAGCCGAGGCGGCTGAGCTTGGCAATCAGGAGAGAGTGGGGGATGCAATCAAATGCGGCGCTGAAGTCAGTGTAGATTACATCGACTTGTCGGCCGGAGGATAGGTGGGGGTGGACACGACGAAGGAGACACATAAGGTTAGAGGAGGTGGAGCGGTTGGGCATAAAGCCGTGCTGATGGGGGGAAATGAGTGGCCTAGAAAGGGGTAAAAGGAAGGAGTGGACAATGGATTCGAAGATTTTGGAAGGAGCACAGAGAAGGGAGATACCTCGGTAGTTAGATGCCGAGTTACGGCAGCCCTTCTTATATATAGGTACCAGCAGAGCAGATTTCCAGATGGCTGGAAATAGCCCTTCGCGCAGCGACCTCGCAAAGAGGCGGGCAAGGACGGGTGCAAAGGCGCTCATGCAGCCCTTTAATACCGAGGAAGGGATACCGTCGGGTCCGGGGGAGAAGGAAAGTTTCAGATTCTTCAAAGCAGCAAGGACAGCAGGTTCCTCAATGGGGATGCAAGTGCACGAGAACTCTGCGGATGGTACAGAAGCAAAACCCAGCGGGAGAGGCACAGGGCCGCTGGTCGGGTCCGTGAAAACTCCAGAGAAGTGCCTCGCAAATAGATCGCTCATACCAGAGCTTGAGGACGATGAAAGGCCGCGAAGGGAGATGGAAGAGGGGATTCGAGGGAGACCGCGGCGCAAGTTCACATGTTTCCAGAACGACCTCGGGTCCGTCGTGAAACGGGCTTGAATAAGCGCGGAATAGGACCTATATCTAGCCCGGTTGTATGACCGGTAGGCCACCGCGGCAAGTTTGTATACTTGGCGGTTGAACACGGTGGGCGAACGTCGATAGGCCCGGACCGCTCTCTTAGAGTCAGCCTTCAATACCCGAAGATGCCTGTCTGACCATGGAGGGGAAGGAGGAGGTCTGAGGAGAGGACAACACAGGGGAAGTAGGGAGCGTACAATATTAGAGAACGATGAGGCAGCGTCGTCGACGGAAGCGGTGTCCAAGAAGGACCAGTCGGTGTCGCGCAACAGTCGCGAGAGTCTACCGTAATCGCACTTGCGGAAGCAAAGGCGACCGGGGTTAGCTGACGAGCGCTGAATGCTGGTCCTTGGAGCTGGAGGCGGAGCGGAGAGGCTGATCTCCAGCGCAGGGTGGTAGTTGTCTTCGGCAACGAGAGGTAGTGGTGAGGAGTGTACAGGAGAGCAAGAAGCACGAGCAACGGGGTTTGCAAAAATAAGGTCAAGCTGGCGATCGAGTGTGTTAGACACCTCTGAGATTTGCTGCAATCCATTGAAGGCAAACCCGTCCGTAAATGCCAGGGCGGTCGGGCCGCCGGACGGAGAGAGGCTTCCAGATGAGTCGGCTTTCCAGGCGATGGTTGGCATATTGAAGTCGCCGAAGAGAAGCATGCCCTCACTCGGCTTAAGTCGTTCGGCGATCCAGCCGATACACTCGTGCAGCGAGTCGATGGTGATGCGGTCCACGCTTTTGTCTGGAGGTAAATACACGACCCCGATAGTGAACGCTGAGTTCCAGTAACTCACGCGCACCCACAGCATCTCAAGCGACGAGAAAGGATGCGGCACGCGCTTGGCGGTTACTGACGATGCGCAAGCAATTAGCACTCCACCGTCGCGGGAGCGGGAGCTATTATCACTACAGCGGTCACAGCGTTCCACGTAGAAGCCATCGTCCAACAGCAGGGAAGACGGAATATCGTCAGCGAGCCATGTTTCCGTAAGTATTATTATGTCGAAACCCGAAGCGGAGGCGGCCAGGCGGAAATCCTCTGTTTTGGTGCGGAGGCCTCTGGCGTTTTGGTAGTATAGAGTCAGTGAAATGCGCTGAAGTGCGGGTGTATTGAGCGGCCCGGGTGGTGACGAGCCCGTAGCGTTGCGGTGCAGTGTGCGAGTGTAGTGGGCGGTAGTGGCGGGTGGCGGTGGTGAAACGAGCAATGGAACGGATAACGGTGCAGGCAGTGATTGTTCACCATCATGGTACGGGCTCCGGTCGCGCGGATGATGGGGCCGGCAGCGAGGGCTGCGGGTCGGGTGCATCGGCGTTTCGGGTGCGAAAACTATCCACGGCGGTGGAGCTGGTGTCCGAAAATTCCCGGAACACTATTCCACAAGGCCAAGTACTGGGAGCCAGGGCTTTATCGCGAAGCTCGGGCGACATCCCAACCTTGTAAGAAACAAAGCTGAGCGTGCTAAGATCGCGGCCCTTGGCGAGCAGGCGGACCACAGTGACATCGTCAGTGCCGAGTTGCTCTCCGACGAAGGCCTCGACCTCGGACGATGGGACCGAGGGGGCAATACGGGTCAGGTAGAGCCAGAACTTTGCCTCCGTCGGTGGCACCGTTAACACGGCACGAGATGAGGAGTGGCCCGTGCCAGTGAGTAGTGGGGCGGTGTAAGCGGGCAGCGGCGGGGAGCGATCAATTAGCCTCCGTTTCGTGCTCGGAGTTTGAGCCGAACCAGGCGGGGGTGGATGGGTGCGGGGCGAATATTGGCTGCGTACTCGCCTCACTCGGTACATGAGCAAGGTTCGCCGGCGGGCCAGCAGATGAGAGCGCAGATCTCAGCTCGCCGAGAAATTCGCCTCTCAGCAGTGAGAAGCATGGCGCTATTTCGGCCGGCAGATCGCAGCGCAGCTGATCGATCGCCTTATCCTGCACGGGGGCACGGGCCTCGTCCTCGGCCGCGGTGCACTCGCTGCAATGCCATCTGAGCTGGGGATTGCGCCTCAGCTCCTTGATGCATTCACGGTGTAGTGCCAGGCAGGACACATGGAAGCGGGCCTTGCACGGGCCGCTGCAGGCGATGGCGTCGTCCCCGACGATCAGCTGGCAAGCGCGGCACGACATGTAACTGGTGGAGGTGTGCGTGAGAGCGGCGGTCGAGTAGCTGAGTAGCGATGGACGAAAGCTAAGACGCTGACACAGGTGACGAAGCACAAATGAAAAATAGTGCCGAAATAAGGAGCGTCTCGCGAAAAAGCACAGGGACAGTACACCAGAAGCACGCTAGCACTTGCTAGTAACAAACGAAGCGGGAAATCGCGAGTGCAGATAACGGTGGAAACGGGACAGTGCAGGACGAGCAACAGCGTGAAGATTGATGCGACCGACCGGTTTGACTGTCAGACTGGACTTACAAACTTGGAACAAATTTAATAAGACCATGCCAAAACACTTGGAAACTTGGTACAAATTTAATAAGACCATGCCAAAACACTTGCAAACTTGGTACAAACTTCCTTAGACCATGCCAAAATACATGCAAACTTGGTACAAATTTAATAAGACCATGCCAAAACACTAGCCAACTTGGTACGAAGTTAATAAGACCATGCCAAAACACTTGCAAACTTGGTACAAACTTCCTAAGACCATGCCAAAACACTTGCAAACTTGGTACAAATTTAATAAGACCAAGCCAAAACACTTGCAAACTTTGAACAAATTTAATAAGACCATGCCAAAACACTTGCAAACATGGTACAAATTTAATAAGACCATGCTTAAACACTTGCAAACTTGGTACAAATTTAATAAGACCATGCCAAAACACTTGCAAACTTGGAACAAACTTCCTAAGACCATGCCAAAACACTTGCAAACTTGGTACAAATTTCCTAAGACCATGCCAAAACACTTGCAAACTTGGTACAAATTTAAGAAAACCATGCCAAACACTTGCAAACTTGGAACAAACTTCCTAAGACCATGCCAAACACTTGCAAACTTGGAACAAACTTCCTAAGACCATGCCAAAACACTTGCAAACTTGATACAAATTTAATAAGACCATGCCAAAACTCTTGCAAACTTGGTACAAATTTAATAAGACGATGCCAAACACTTGCAAACTTGGAACAAACTTCCTAAGACCATGCCAAAACACTTGCAAACTTGGTACAAATTTTATAAGACCATGCCAAAACACTTGCAAACTTGGTACAAATTAAATATGACCATGCCAAACACTTGCAAACTTGGAACAAACTTCCTAAGACCATGCCAAAACACTTGCAAACTTGGTACAAATTTAATAAGACTATGCCAAACACTTGCAAACTTGGAACAAACTTCCTAAGACCATGCCAAAACACTTGCAAACTTGGTACAAATTTAATAAGACCCTGCCAAAACACTTGCAAACTTGGAACAAACTTCCTAAGACCATGCCAAAACACTTGCGAACTTGGTACAAATTTAATAAGACCAAGCCAAAACACTTGCAAACTTGGAACAAATTTAATAAGAGCATGCCAAAACACTTGCAAGCTTGGTACAAATTTAATAAGACCATGCCAAAACACTTGCAAACTTGGAACAAATTTAATAAGACCATGCCAAAACACTTGCAAACTTGGAACAAACTTCCTTAGACTATGCCAAAATACTTGCAAACTTGGTACAAATTTAATAAGAGCATGCCAAAACACTAGCAAACTTGGTACAAATTTAATAAGACCATGCCAAAACACTTGCAAACTTGGAACAAACTTCCTAAGACCATGCCAAAACAGTTGCAAACTTGGTACAAATTTAATAAGACCAAGCCAAAACACTTGCAAACTTTGGACAAATTCAATAAGACCATGCCAAAACACTTGCAAACATGGTACAAATTTAATAAGACCATGCCAAAACACTTGCAAACTTGGCACAAATTTAATAAGACCATGCCAAAACACTTGCAAACTTGGAACAAACTTCCTAAGACCATGCCAAACACTTGCAAACTTGGTACAAATTTAATAAGACCATGCCAAACACTTGCAAACTTGGCACAAATTTAATAAGACCATGCCAAAACACTTGCAAACTTGGTACAAATTTAATAAGACCATGCCAAAACACTTGCAAACTTGGTACAAATTTAAGAAAACCATGCCAAACACTTGCAAACCTGGAACAAACTTCCTAAGACCATGCCAAAACACTTGCAAACTTGGTACAAATTTAATAAGACCATGCCAAAACACTTGCAAACTTGGTACAAATTTAATAAGACCATGCCAAACACTTGCAAACTTGGAACAAACTTCCTTAGACCATGCCAAAACACTTGCAAACTTGGTACAAATTTAATAAGACCATGCCAAAACACTTGCAAACTTGGTACAAATTTAATAACACCATGCCAAAACACTTGCAAACTTGGTACAAATTTAATAAAACCATGCCAAAACACTTGCAAACTTGGTACAATTTAATAAGACCAAGCCAAAACACTTGCAAACTTGGAACAAATTTAATAAGACCATGCCAAAACACTTGCAAACTTGGTACAAATTCAATAAGACCATGCCAAAACACTTGCAAACTTGGTACAAATTTAATAAGACCATGCCAAAACACTTGCAAACTTGGAACTAACTTCCTAAGACCATGCCAAAACACTTGCAAACTTGGTACAAATTTAATAAGACCATGCCAAAACACTTGCAAACTTGGTACAAATTTAATAGGACCATGCCAAAACACTTGCAAACTTGGAACAAACTTCCTAAGACCATGCCAAAACACTTGCAAACTTGGTACAAATTTAATAAGACCATGCCAAAACTCTTGCAAACTTGGTACAAATTTAATAAGACGATGCCAAACACTTGCAAACTTGGAACAAACTTCCTAAGACCATGCCAAAACACTTGCAAACTTGGTACAAATTTTATAAGACCATGCCAAAACACTTGCAAACTTGGTACAAATTAAATAAGACCATGCCAAACACTTGCAAACTTGGAACAAACTTTCTAAGACCATGCCAAATCACTTGCAAACTTGGTACAAATTTAATAAGACCATGCCAAACACTTGCAAACTTGGTACAAACTTCCTAAGACCATGCCAAAACACTTGAAAACTTGGTACAAATTTAATAAGACCATGCCAAAACACTTGCAAACTTGGTACAAACTTCCTTAGACCATGCCAAAATACTTGCAAACTTGGTACAAATTTAATAAGACCATGCCAAAACACTAGCAAACTTGGTACAAATTTAATAAGACCATGCCAAAACACTTGCAAACTTGGTACAAACTACCTAAGACCATGCCAAAACACTTGCAAACTTGGTACAAATTTAATAAGACCAAGCCAAAACACTTGCAAACTTTGAACAAATTTAATAAGACCATGCCAAAACACTTGCAAACATGGCACAAATTTAATAAGACCATGCTTAAACACTTGCAAACTTGGTACAAATTTAATAAGACCATGCCAAAACACTTGCAAACTTGGAACAAACTTCCTTAGACCATGCCAAAATACTTGCAAACTTGGTACAAATTTAATAAGACCATGCCAAAACACTTGCAAACTTGGAACAAACTTCCTAAGACCATGCCAAAACACTTGCAAACTTGGTACAAATTTAATAAGACCATGCCAAAACTCTTGCAAACTTGGTACAAATTTAATAAGACGATGCCAAACACTTGCAAACTTGGAACAAACTTCCTAAGACCATGCCAAAACACTTGCAAACTTGGTACAAATTTTATAAGACCATGCCAAAACACTTGCAAACTTGGTACAAATTAAATAAGACCATGCCAAACACTTGCAAACTTGGAACAAACTTTCTAAGACCATGCCAAATCACTTGCAAACTTGGTACAAATTTAATAAGACCATGCCAAACACTTGCAAACTTGGTACAAACTTCCTAAGACCATGCCAAAACACTTGAAAACTTGGTACAAATTTAATAAGACCATGCCAAAACACTTGCAAACTTGGTACAAACTTCCTTAGACCATGCCAAAATACTTGCAAACTTGGTACAAATTTAATAAGACCATGCCAAAACACTAGCAAACTTGGTACAAATTTAATAAGACCATGCCAAAACACTTGCAAACTTGGTACAAACTTCCTAAGACCATGCCAAAACACTTGCAAACTTGGTACAAATTTAATAAGACCAAGCCAAAACACTTGCAAACTTTGAACAAATTTAATAAGACCATGCCAAAACACTTGCAAACATGGCACAAATTTAATAAGACCATGCTTAAACACTTGCAAACTTGGTACAAATTTAATAAGACCATGCCAAAACACTTGCAAACTTGGAACAAACTTCCTAAGACCATGCCAAAAGACTTGCAAACTTGGTACAAATTTCCTCAGACCATGCCAAAACACTTGCAAACTTGGTAAAAATTTAAGAAAACCATGCCAAACACTTGCAAACTTGGAACAAACTTCCTAAGACCATGCCAAACACATGCAAAATTGGAACAAACTTCCTAAGACCATGCCAAAACACTTGCAAACTTGGTACAAATTTAATAAGACCATGCCAAAACTCTTGCAAACTTGGTACAAATTTAATAAGACGATGCCAAACACTTGCAAACTTGGAACAAACTTCCTAACACCATGCCAAAACACTTGCAAACTTGGTACAAATTTTATAAGACCATGCCAAAACACTTGCAAACTTGGTACAAATTAAATAAGACCATGCCAAACACTTGCAAACTTGGAAAAAACTTCCTAAGACCATGCCAAAACACTTGCAAACTTGGTACAAATTTAATAAGACCATGCCAAACACTTGCAAACTTGGAACAAACTTCCTAAGACCATGCCAAAACACTTGCAAACTTGGTACAAATTTAATAAGACCCTGCCAAAACACTTGCAAACTTGGAACAAACTTCCTAAGACCATGCCAAAACACTTGCAAACTTGGTACAAATTTAATAAGACCAAGCCAAAACACTTGCAAACTTGGAACAAATTTAATAAGACCATGCCAAAACACTTGCAAGCTTGGTACAAATTTAATAAAACCATGCCAAAACACTTGCAAACTTGGAACAAATTTAATAAGACCATGCCAAAACACTTGCAAACTTGGAACAAACTTCCTTAGACTATGCCAAAATACTTGCAAACTTGGTACAAATTTAATAAGACCATGCCAAAACACTAGCAAACTTGGTACACATTTAATAAGACCATGCCAAAACACTTTGTTGAAATATTTCGTTGCGGTAATATGTCAACGGTCCGCACTGCCGGCATCACTGGCCGAGTGTCACTCGTGAGTGACCATAATAGGTTATAAAAGGACGCGACCGCGTCCAAAATGGCCTTTCCCCCGCCAGAAGTAAAGAAATAAAACACTAATTTTGTGATTCTCGGCAAGCCCGAGTATCGACGAAATTGATTTCTTTTTCGTACGTTACATTTGTAACATTTCACAAAATTATTATTTGTGATTACTGGCGGGGAACTCGATATGTACACGGTTGTGATATTGTGATCGGAAAACCAGCGAAAGTGCAACATAGTGATGGAGGTATTCGGAGGTTGGAGCAAAGCAGTGCCCCAATTACAATTGGCGGGTAAACCGGTGAGACGCGATGGCGTATGCGCGATTGACGCTGTACCGGGCCCGAGACGCACGTTCCCGTCCGCAAATATACGCTCCGAGCATGCGCTGGGCCAGCCGTGGCTAAGACTGGAGCCGAGCCAAGACGAGGGCCGTCCAAGAGACCAGAGCCCGTTGGCGAACTCGTACCAATCGAGTCGGCAGTCTGCCCCTAGATACAGGGAGCCTGAGCTGGAGCAATTACATCAGCAACTGTGGCAAAAAAGGATCGAAGTGGAAAAGAAAGAAAAGGAAATGCTTGAAGCAAGGCTCGCTTACGAGCAAGTGCGCTCAACCCGCACCCAATCTCGCGAAACAGCCACATCGCGAGAACGTACTTTGCCGGAGCATTTCTTCTTCACCGCGGACAAAAGGTGCGAAGCGGTGATCGATCAATGGCAAGAGGCGCCAATGACACAGCGCAGCCATTGAAAATGGGTCGGTGACACAAGTAAGAGGGGTCACTCCACTATGGCCGACCACACCGCACGCGACGCGTACCGCGACATCATCGATAACAGCTATCGACAACAACACAATTTCGGTGAAATTTCGCCTCGTCCAGTTTCTGGAACCCTTTCTACAGGACCGGAGGGACACTTCACTGCACCGACGCACACTTCACTCGCGTTTCACACGTACACGGACACTAGCAGGAGGTTGACGGATGAAGATTCCTTGCATCGGAAGTGTTTCGAGTACAGCGAGTCAATGATGCGGGCTGCATTCGAGGACGTTAAGTCACTAAGGGAACAGAGAAACGATGCGATCGGTAAGCTCAATACTGCAAACCAGCAGTTACACCAGGTGCGCAAAGAAAACGAGCTGCTTAAGATAGAAAACGATAAGCAGACGTTGCGTTTCGAAAAGGCACGAACTGATGCGGAGCGGGAAAGCAGAGGAGCTATCGCCCAGCTGAAGCAGCGAAATGAGCAATTGTCAATTTACTTGAATTTGCTTATCGATAATTTTGGGCTGCAGCAAGCGGGCAAGCCGAGTGAGATCGGGAACGGCGCTTCGGAGAAGCCGATAGGTGAAGTTCGCCGGACGGCGATCTTGAAACCGGGTGCCGCGAAAAAAACCTATTGCGATCGCACTGAGTCAATCGAGCAGGATGGTCAGAGGCACGCGGGAGAGCGGCAGCAACAGCCACAGCCAAAACAAAAGCTGCCTCTGAACAAAGGCCGAGGAGATGATGACGGCAGCGAGGGCAGTTCGGACGATTGCAGTGTCCAAGATGGTTGCGGCAACGATGACGACGACGAAAGCTTCAGCGATCACAGCGATCATGTTCATCTGCGGTCGCAACAACAAATGCAGCAGTCACAACTTCAGCACCAGAACATGCAGCAACCATCGAAACGGCAAGCTGCTCCGCCAGCACATCGATCGATCGGCGAGCAGCCGACGGATCAGCCGCCGGAGCAGGCGCAGGCGGACGCGCCGGTGCAGCAACAGCAATTGGTGCAGCAGCAGCCGCAGCTTCCGCTGCATTCGCACCATCAGCAGCCACGGTCGGAGCCGTCACAGCCGCCAAAGGAGATGCAGTCGGCGCATCTGCAACAAACGCAGCTTGCGCGACCACTGCAGCATCACCACCAGCCGCAGCTGCAACAACTGCGACAACAGCAGCAGCAGTTAGAGCAACCGCGACAGCAGCAGCAGCGGGAGCCACCACGGCGGCAGCAGCAGCAGCGCGAGCATCCGCCACAGCAGCGGCAATCGCAGCAACAACCACATAAGCAACAGTGCCACCAGCGTTTGCTGCCTACGCCAGACCACCAGCACCAGGAGAAGACGCAAAACCAGCAGGAGGACTGCAACAATCCCCTTGATCGATGGTTGTCCCGGGTGAGGGTAAGGTGGAAGCCGTTGATTGCGGAGGTGTCTTCGGAGGTGGTAATTTTCTTTCCAGGTCCCGAATGCATTTGTGGCGTCTGCGAAGTGAGACCGGAGCAGCTGCGCGAGCTGCGCACTTTCAGCCATGCACTATGGGAAGAATTTCGCTAATCGAAGAAGTGCCCCCACCATTCTGTGCTGCGATTCTGGACATGGAAACAACGCGATACGTGAAGGCAACGTCCTGAAAAGGCAGAAAGTATAAGTAGGGATCCGCGGTCGAAATTAAGTAGGGAAATAGCTTACCACACCAGTTAGAAAAGCAGGTATTAATTGCGCTGGTAAAACTTCAGATTGAACGCAGTTGAGCAGACAAGCGGTTACGATTGAAATCTGAAAAAAGGAAGGTTTTAATGCAGTTCGAAGGAGTAGTAACTTACCGGAATGCGTTAGGTAAACAGAATATCAAAATACTCCGCGGTTCTAAGTATTGATTGCCAGATTAGTGTTTGTAGTGTGGGTGATAGGTACTCGTACCAGCCGTGCGGATTAGTGGTAGAGTGAGATGACCCAAGTAGACATCACACTGCGGGAGAGAATGTTGAAATATTTCGTTGCGGTAATATGTCAACGGTCCGCACTGCCGGCATCACTGGCCGAGTGTCACTCGTGAGTGACCATAATAGGTTATAAAAGGACGCGACCGCGTCCAAAATGGCCTTTCCCCCGCCAGAAGTAAAGAAATAAAACACTAATTTTGTGATTCTCGGCAAGCCCGAGTATTGACGAAATTGATTTCTTTTTCGTACGTTACATTTGTAACACACTTGCAAACTTGGAACAAACTTCCTAAGACCATGCCAAAACACTTGCAAACTTGGTACAAATTTAATAAGACCAAGCCAAAACACTTGCAAACTTTGGACAAATTTAATAAGACCATGCCAAAACACTTGCAAACATGGTACAAATTTAATAAGACCATGCCAAAACACTTGCAAACTTGGTACAAATTTAATAAGACCATGCCAAAACACTTGCAAACTTGGAACAAACTTCCTAAGACCATGCCAAAACACTTGCAAACTTGGTACAAATTTAATAAGACCATGCCAAAACACTTGCAAACTTGGTACAAATTTAAGAAAACCATGCCAAACACTTGCAAACTTGGAACAAACTTCCTAAGACCATGCCAAAACACTTGCAAACTTGGTACAAATTTAATAAGACCATGCCAAAACACTTGCAAACTTGGTACAAATTTAATAAGACCATGCCAAACACTTGCAAACTTGGAACAAACTTCCTTAGACCATGCCAAAACACTTGCAAACTTGGTACAAATTTAATAAGACCATGTTAAAACACTTGCAAACTTGGTACAAATTTAATAACACCATGCCAAAACACTTGCAAACTTGGTACAAATTTAATAAAACCATGCCAAAACACTTGCAAACTTGGTACAATTTAATAAGACCAAGCCAAAACACTTGCAAACTTGGAACAAATTTAATAAGACCATGCCAAAACACTTGCAAACTTGGTACAAATTCAATTAGACCATGCCAAAACACTTGCAAACTTGGTACAAATTTAATAAGACCATGCCAAAACACTTGCAAACTTGGAACAAACTTCCTAAGACCATGCCAAAACACTTGCAAACTTGGTACAAATTTAATAAGACCATGCCAAACACTTGCAAACTTGGAACAAACTTCCTAAGACCATGCCAAAACACTTGCAAACTTGGTACACATTTAATAAGACCATGCCAAAACACTTGCAAAAATGGAACAAACTTCCTTAGACCATGCCAAAACACTTGCAAACTTGGTACAAATTTAATAAGACCATGCCAAAACACTTGCAAACTTGGTACAAATTTAATAAGACCATGCCAAAACACTTGCAAACTTGGTACAAATTTAATAAGACCATGCCAAAACACTTGCAAACTTGGTACAAATTTACTAAGACCATGCCAAACACTTGCAAACCTGGAACAAACTTCCTAAGACCATGCCAAAACACTTGCAAACTTGGTACAAATTTAATAAGACCATGCCAAAACAGTAACAAACTTGGTACAAATTTAATAAGACCATGCCAAAACACTTGCAAACTTGGTACAAATTTAATAAGACCATGCCAAACACTTGCAAACTTGGAACAAACTTCATAAGACCATGCCAAAACACTTGCAAACTTGGTACACATTTAATAAGACCATGCCAAAACACTTGCAAAAATGGAACAAACTTCCTTAGACCATGCCAAAACACTTGCAAACTTGGTACAAATTTAATAAGACCATGCCAAAACACTTGCAAACTTGGTACAAATTTAATAAGACCATGCCAAAACACTTGCAAACTTGGTACAAAATTAATAAGACCATGCCAAACACTTGCAAACTTGGAAAAAACTTCCTAAGACCATGCCAAAACACTTACAAACTTGGTACAAATTTAATAAGACCATGCCAAACACTTGCAAACTTGGAACAAACTTCCTAAGACCATGCCAAAACACTTGCAAACTTGGTACACATTTAATAAGACCATGCCAAAACACTTGCAAAAATGGAACAAACTTCCTTAGACCATGCCAAAACACTTGCAAACTTGGTACAAATTTAATAAGACCATGCCAAAACACTTGCAAACTTGGTACAAATTTAATAAGACCATGCCAAAACACTTGCAAACTTGGTACAAATTTAATAAGACCATGCCAAAACACTTGCAAACTTGGTACAAATTTACTAAGACCATGCCAAACACTTGCAAACCTGGAACAAACTTCCTAAGACCATGCCAAAACACTTGCAAACTTGGTACAAATTTAATAAGACCATGCCAAAACACTTGCAAACTTGGTACAAATTTAACAAGACCATGCCAAAACACTTGCAAACTTGGTACAAATTTAATAAGACGATGCCAAACACTTGCAAACTTGGAACAAACTTCCTAAGACCATGCCAGAACACTTGCAAACTTGGTACAAATTTAATAACACCATGACAAAACACTTGCAAACTTGGTACAAATTTAATAAAACCATGCCAAAACACTTGCAAACTTGGTACAAATTTAATAAGACCAAGCCAAAACACTTGCAAACTTGGAACAAGTTTAATAAGACCATGCCAAAACACTTGCAAACTTGGTACAAATTTAATAAGACCATGCCAAAACACTTGCAAACTTGGAAAAAACTTTCCTAAGACCATGCCAAAACACTTGCAAACTTGGTACAAATTTAATAAGACCATGCCAAAACACCTGCAAACTTGGTACAAATTTAATAAGACGATGCCAAACACTTGCAAACTTGGAACAAACTTCCTAAGACCATGCCAAAACACTTGCAAACTTGGTACAAATTTAATAAGACCATGCCAAACACTTGCAAACTTGGAACAAACTTCCTAAGACCATGCCAAAACACTTGCAAACTTGGTACACATTTAATAAGACCATGCCAAAACACTTGCAAAAATGGAACAAACTTCCTTAGACCATGCCAAAACACTTGCAAACTTGGTACAAATTTAATAAGACCATGCCAAAACACTTGCAAACTTGGTACAAATTTAATAAGACCATGCCAAAACACTTGCAAACTTGGTACAAATTTAATAAGACCATGCCAAAACACTTGCAAACTTGGTACAAATTTACTAAGACCATGCCAAACACTTGCAAACCTGGAACAAACTTCCTAAGACCATGCCAAAACACTTGAAAACTTGGTACAAATTTAATAAGACCATGCCAAAACACTTGCAAACTTGGTACAAATTTAACAAGACCATGCCAAAACACTTGCAAACTTGGTACAAATTTAATAAGACGATGCCAAACACTTGCAAACTTGGAACAAACTTCCTAAGACCATGCCAGAACACTTGCAAACTTGGTACAAATTTAATAACACCATGACAAAACACTTGCAAACTTGGTACAAATTTAATAAAACCATGCCAAAACACTTGCAAACTTGGTACAAATTTAATAAGACCAAGCCAAAACACTTGCAAACTTGGAACAAGTTTAATAAGACCATGCCAAAACACTTGCAAACTTGGTACAAATTTAATAAGACCATGCCAAAACACTTGCAAACTTGGAAAAAACTTTCCTAAGACCATGCCAAAACACTTGCAAACTTGGTACAAATTTAATAAGACCATGCCAAAACACCTGCAAACTTGGTACAAATTTAATAAGACGATGCCAAACACTTGCAAACTTGGAACAAACTTCCTGAGACCATGCCAAAACACTTGCAAACTTGGTACAAATTTAAAAAGACCATGCCAAACACTTGCAAACTTGGAACAAACTCCATAAGACCATGCCAAAACACTTGCAAACTTGGTACAAATTTAATAAGACCATGCCAAAACACTTGCAAACTTGGTACAAATTTAATAAGACCATACCAAAACACTTGCAAACTTGGTACAAATTTAATAAGACCATGCCAAAACACTTGCAAACTTGGTACAAATTTAATAAGACCATGCCAAACACTAGCAAACTTGGAACAAACTTCCTAAGACCATGCCAAAACACTTGCAAACTTGGAACAAGTTTAATAAGACCATGCCAAAACACTTGCAAACTTGGTACAAATTTAATAAGACCATGCCAAAAAACTTGCAAACTTGGTACAAATTTAATAAGACCATGCCAAACACTTGCAAACTTGGAACAAACTTCCTAAGACCATGCCAAAACACTTGCAAACTTGGTACAAATTAAATAAGACCATGCCAAACACTTGCAAACTTGGAACAAACTTCCTAAGACCATGCCAAAACACTTGCAAACTTGGTAAAAATTTAATAAGACCATGCCAAACACTTGCAAACTTGGAACAAACTTCCTAAGACCATGCCAAAACACTTGTAAACTTGGTACAAATTTAATAAGACCATGCCAAAACACTTGCAAACTTGGTACAAATTTAACAAGACCATGCCAAAACACTTGCAAACTTGGTACAAATTTACTAAGACCATGCCAAACACTTGCAAACTTGGAACAAACTTCCTAAGACCATGCCAAAACACTTGCAAACTTGGTACAAATTTAATAAGACCATGCCAAACACTTGAAAAATGGAACAAACCTCCTTAGACCATGCCAAAACACTTGCAAACTTGGTACAAATTTAATAACACAATGCCAAAACACTTGCAAACTTGGTACAAATTTAATAAGACCATGCCAAAACACTTGCAAATTTGGTACAAAATTATTAAGACCATGCCAAACACTTGCAAACTTGGAAGAAACTTCCTAAGACCATGCCAAAACACTTGCAAACTTGGTACAAATTTAATAAGGCCATGCCAAACACTTGCAAACTTGGAACAAACTTCCTAAGACCATGCCAAACACTTGCAAACTTGGTACACATTTTATAGGACCATGCCAAAACACTTGCAAACTTGGAACAAACTTCCTAAGACCATGCCAAAACACTTGCAAACTTGGTACAAATTTATTAAGACCAAGCCAAAACACTTGCAAACTTGGAACAAATTTAATAAGACCATGCCAAAACACTTGCAAACTTGGTACAAATTTAATAAGAGCATGCCAAAACACTTGCAAACTTGGTACAAATTTAATAAGACCATGCCAAAACACTTGCAAACTTGGTACAAAATTAATAAGACCATGCCAAACACTTGCAAACTTGGAAAAAACTTCCTAAGACCATGCCAAAACACTTACAAACTTGGTACAAATTTAATAAGACCATGCCAAACACTTGCAAACTTGGAACAAACTTCCTAAGACCATGCCAAAACACTTGCAAACTTGGTACAAATTTTATAAGACCATGCCAAACACTTGCAAACTTGGAACAAACTTCCTAAGACCATGCCAAAACACTTACAAACTTGGTACAAATTTAATAAGACCATGCCAAACACTTGCAAACTTGGAACAAACTTCCTAAGACCATGCCAAAACACTTGCAAACTTGGTACAAATTTAATAAGACCATGCCAAACACTTGAAAAATGGAACAAACCTCCTTAGACCATGCCAAAACACTTGCAAACTTGGTACAAATTTAATAACACAATGCCAAAACACTTGCAAACTTGGTACAAATTTAATAAGACCATGCCAAAACACTTGCAAATTTGGTACAAAATTATTAAGACCATGCCAAACACTTGCAAACTTGGAACAAACTTCCTAAGACCATGCCAAAACACTTGCAAACTTGGTACAAATTTAATAAGACCATGCCAAACACTTGCAAACTTGGAACAAACTTCCTAAGACCATGCCAAACACTTGCAAACTTGGTACACATTTTATAGGACCATGCCAAAACACTTGCAAACTTGGAACAAACTTCCTAAGACCATGCCAAAACACTTGCAAACTTGGTACAAATTTATTAAGACCAAGCCAAAACACTTGCAAACTTGGAACAAATTTAATAAGACCATGCCAAAACACTTGCAAACTTGGTACAAATTTAATAAGAGCATGCCAAAACACTTGCAAACTTGGTACAAATTTAATAAGACCATGCCAAAACACTTGCAAACTTTGTACAAAATTAATAAGACCATGCCAAACACTTGCAAACTTGGAACAAACTTCCTAAGACCATGCCAAAACACTTACAAACTTGGTACAAATTTAATAAGACCATGCCAAACACTTGCAAACTTGGAACAAACTTCCTAAGACCATGCCAAAACACTTGCAAACTTGGTACAAATTTTAAAGACCATGCCAAAACACTTGCAAACTTGGTACACATTTAATAAGACCATGCCAAAACACTTGCAAAAATGGAACAAACTTCCTTAGACCATGCCAAAACACTTGCAAACTTGGTACAAATTTAATAAGACCAAGCCAAAACACTTGCAAACTTGGAACAAATTTAATAAGACCATGCCAAAACACTTGCAAACTTGGTACAAATTTAATAAGACCATGCCAGAACACTTGCAAACTTGGTACAAATTTAATAAGACCATGCCAAAACACTTGCAAACTTGGTACAAATTTAATAAGACCATGCCAAAACACTTGCAAACTTGGTACAAATTTACTAAGACCATACCAAACACTTGCAAACTTGGAACAAACTTCCTAAGACCATGCCAAAACACTTGCAAACTTGGTACAAATTTTATAAGACCATGCCAAAACAGTAACAAACTTGGTACAAATTTAATAAGACCATGCCAAAACACTTGCAAACTTGGTACAAATTTAATAAGACCATGCCAAACACTTGCAAACTTGGAAAAAACTTCATAAGACCATGCCAAAACACTTGCAAACTTGGTACACATTTAATAAGACCATGCCAAAACACTTGCAAACTTGGAACAAACTTCCTAAGACCATGCCAAAACACTTGCAAACTTGGTACAAATTTAATAAGATCATACCAAAACACTTGCAAACTTGGTACAAATTTAATAAGACCATGCCAAAACACTTGCAAACTTGGTGCAAATTTAATAAGACCATGCCAAACACTTGCAAACTTGGAACAAACTTCCTAAGACCATGCCAAAACACTTGCAAACTTGGTACAAATTTAATAAGACCATGCCAAAACACTTGCAAACTTGGTACAAATTTAATAAGACCATGCCAAAACACTTGCAAACTTGGTACAAATTAAATAAGACCATGCCAAAACACTTGCAAACTTGGTACAAATTTAATAAGACCATGCCAAAACACTTGCAAACTTGGTACAAATTTACTAAGACCATGCCAAACACTTGCAAACTTGGAACAAACTTCCTAAGACCATGCCAAAACACTTGCAAACTTGGTACAAATTTAATAAGACCATGCCAAACACTTGCAAACTTGGAACAAACTTCCTAAGACCATGCCAAAACACTTGCAAACTTGGTACACATTTAATAAGACCATGCCAAAACACTTGCAAAAATGGAACAAACTTCCTTAGACCATGCCAAAACACTTGCAAACTTGGTACAAATTTAATAAGACCATGCCAAAACACTTGCAAACTTGGTACAAATTTAATAAGACCATGCCAAAACACTTGCAAACTTGGTACAAATTTAATAAGACCATGCCAAAACACTTGCAAACTTGGTACAAATTTACTAAGACCATGCCAAACACTTGCAAACCTGGAACAAACTTCCTAAGACCATGCCAAAGCACTTGCAAACTTGGTACAAATTTAATAAGACGATGCCAAACACTTGCAAACTTGGAACAAACTTCCTAAGACCATGCCAGAACACTTGCAAACTTGGTACAAATTTAATACGACCATGCCAAACACTTGCAAACTTGGAACAAACTTCCTAAGACCATGCCAAAACACTTGCAAACTTGGTACAAATTTAATAAGACCATGCCAAAACACTTGCAAACTTGGTACAAATTTAATAAGACCATGCCAAAACACTTGCAAACTTGGTACAAATTTAATACGACCATGCCAAACACTTGCAAACTTGGAACAAACTTCCTAAGACCATGCCAAAACACTTGCAAACTTGGAACAAACTTCCTAAGACCATGCCAAAACACTTGCAAACTTGGTACAAATTTATTAAGACCATGCCAAAACACTTGCAAACTTGGTACAAATTTAATAAGACCATGCCAAAACACTTGCAAACTTGGTACAAATTTAATAAGACCATGCCAAACACTTGCAAACTTGGAACAAACTTCCTAAGACCATGCCAAAACACTTGCAAACTTGGTACAAATTTATTAAGACCATGCCAAAACACTTACAAACTTGGTACAAATTTAATAAGACCATGCCAAACACTTGCAAACTTGGAACAAACTTCCTAAGACCATGCCAAAACACTTGCAAACTTGGTACAAATTTTATAAGACCATGCCAAACACTTGCAAACTTGGAACAAACTTCCTAAGACCATGCCAAAACACTTACAAACTTGGTACAAATTTAATAAGACCATGCCAAACACTTGCAAACTTGGAACAAACTTCCTAAGACCATGCCAAAACACTTGCAAACTTGGTACAAATTTAATAAGACCATGCCAAACACTTGAAAAATGGAACAAACCTCCTTAGACCATGCCAAAACACTTGCAAACTTGGTACAAATTTAATAACACAATGCCAAAACACTTGCAAACTTGGTACAAATTTAATAAGACCATGCCAAAACACTTGCAAATTTGGTACAAAATTATTAAGACCATGCCAAACACTTGCAAACTTGGAACAAACTTCCTAAGACCATGCCAAAACACTTGCAAACTTGGTACAAATTTAATAAGACCATGCCAAACACTTGCAAACTTGGAACAAACTTCCTAAGACCATGCCAAACACTTGCAAACTTGGTACACATTTTATAGGACCATGCCAAAACACTTGCAAACTTGGAACAAACTTCCTAAGACCATGCCAAAACACTTGCAAACTTGGTACAAATTTATTAAGACCAAGCCAAAACACTTGCAAACTTGGAACAAATTTAATAAGACCATGCCAAAACACTTGCAAACTTGGTACAAATTTAATAAGAGCATGCCAAAACACTTGCAAACTTGGTACAAATTTAATAAGACCATGCCAAAACACTTGCAAACTTTGTACAAAATTAATAAGACCATGCCAAACACTTGCAAACTTGGAACAAACTTCCTAAGACCATGCCAAAACACTTACAAACTTGGTACAAATTTAATAAGACCATGCCAAACACTTGCAAACTTGGAACAAACTTCCTAAGACCATGCCAAAACACTTGCAAACTTGGTACAAATTTTAAAGACCATGCCAAAACACTTGCAAACTTGGTACACATTTAATAAGACCATGCCAAAACACTTGCAAAAATGGAACAAACTTCCTTAGACCATGCCAAAACACTTGCAAACTTGGTACAAATTTAATAAGACCAAGCCAAAACACTTGCAAACTTGGAACAAATTTAATAAGACCATGCCAAAACACTTGCAAACTTGGTACAAATTTAATAAGACCATGCCAGAACACTTGCAAACTTGGTACAAATTTAATAAGACCATGCCAAAACACTTGCAAACTTGGTACAAATTTAATAAGACCATGCCAAAACACTTGCAAACTTGGTACAAATTTACTAAGACCATGCCAAACACTTGCAAACTTGGAACAAACTTCCTAAGACCATGCCAAAACACTTGCAAACTTGGTACAAATTTTATAAGACCATGCCAAAACAGTAACAAACTTGGTACAAATTTAATAAGACCATGCCAAAACACTTGCAAACTTGGTACAAATTTAATAAGACCATGCCAAACACTTGCAAACTTGGAAAAAACTTCATAAGACCATGCCAAAACACTTGCAAACTTGGTACACATTTAATAAGACCATGCCAAAACACTTGCAAACTTGGAACAAACTTCCTAAGACCATGCCAAAACACTTGCAAACTTGGTACAAATTTAATAAGATCATACCAAAACACTTGCAAACTTGGTACAAATTTAATAAGACCATGCCACAACACTTGCAAACTTGGTGCAAATTTAATAAGACCATGCCAAACACTTGCAAACTTGGAACAAACTTCCTAAGACCATGCCAAAACACTTGCAAACTTGGTACAAATTTAATAAGACCATGCCAAAACACTTGCAAACTTGGTACAAATTTAATAAGACCATGCCAAAACACTTGCAAACTTGGTACAAATTTAATAAGACCATGCCAAAACACTTGCAAACTTGGTACAAATTTACTAAGACCATGCCAAACACTTGCAAACTTGGAACAAACTTCCTAAGACCATGCCAAAACACTTGCAAACTTGGTACAAATTTAATAAGACCATGCCAAACACTTGCAAACTTGGAACAAACTTCCTAAGACCATGCCAAAACACTTGCAAACTTGGTACACATTTAATAAGACCATGCCAAAACACTTGCAAAAATGGAACAAACTTCCTTAGACCATGCCAAAACACTTGCAAACTTGGTACAAATTTAATAAGACCATGCCAAAACACTTGCAAACTTGGTACAAATTTAATAAGACCATGCCAAAACACTTGCAAACTTGGTACAAATTTAATAAGACCATGCCAAAACACTTGCAAACTTGGTACAAATTTACTAAGACCATGCCAAACACTTGCAAACCTGGAACAAACTTCCTAAGACCATGCCAAAGCACTTGCAAACTTGGTACAAATTTAATAAGACCATGCCAAAACAGTAACAAACTTGGTACAAATTTAATAAGACCATGCCAAAACACTTGCAAACTTGGTACAAATTTAATAAGACCATGCCAAACACTTGCAAACTTGGAACAAACTTCATAAGACCATGCCAAAACACTTGCAAACTTGGTACAAATTTAATAAGACCATGCCAAAACACTTGCAAACTTGGTACAAATTTAACAAGACCATGCCAAAACACTTGCAAACTTGGTACAAATTTAATAAGACGATGCCAAACACTTGCAAACTTGGAACAAACTTCCTAAGACCATGCCAGAACACTTGCAAACTTGGTACAAATTTAATAACACCATGACAAAACACTTGCAAACTTGGTACAAATTTAATAAAACCATGCCAAAACACTTGCAAACTTGGTACAAATTTAATAAGACCAAGCCAAAACACTTGCAAACTTGGAACAAGTTTAATAAGACCATGCCAAAACACTTGCAAACTTGGTACAAATTTAATAAGACCATGCCAAAACACTTGCAAACTTGGAAAAAACTTCCTAAGACCATGCCAAAACACTTGCAAACTTGGTACAAATTTAATAAGACCATGCCAAAACACTTGCAAACTTGGTACAAATTTAATAAGACGATGCCAAACACTTGCAAACTTCGAACAAACTTCCTGAGACCATGCCAAAACACTTGCAAACTTGGTACAAATTTAAAAAGACCATGCCAAACTCTTGCAAACTTGGAACAAACTCCATAAGACCATGCCAAAACACTTGCAAACTTGGTACAAATTTAATAAGACCATGCCAAAACACTTGCAAACTTGGTACAAATTTAATAAGACCATGCAAAACACTTGCAAACTTTAAACAAACTTCCTATGACCATGCCAAAACACTTGCAAACTTGGTACAAATGTAATAAGACCATGCCAACACACTTGCAAACTTGGAACAAATTTAATAAGACCATGCCAAAACATTTGCAAACTTGGTACGAATTCAATAAGACCATGCCAAAACACTTGCAAACTTGGTACAAATTTAATAAGACCATGCCAAAACACTTGCAAACTTGGTACAAACTTCCTAAGACCATGCCAAAACACTTGCAAACTTGGTACAAATTTAATAAGACGATGCCAAAACACTTGCAAACTTGGTACAAATTTAATAAGACGATGCCAAAAACTTGCAAACTTCGAACAAACTTCCTAAGACCATGCCAAAACACTTGCAAACTTGGTACAAATTTAATAAGACCATGCCAAACACTTGCAAACTTGGAACAAACTTCCTAAGACCATGCCAAAACACTTGCAAACTTGGTAAAAATTTAATAAGACCATGCCAAACACTTGCAAACTTGGAACAAACTTCCTAAGACCATGCCAAAACACTTGTAAACTTGGTACAAATTTAATAAGACCATGCCAAAACACTTGCAAACTTGGTACAAATTTAATAAGACGATGCCAAACACTTGCGAACTTGGAACAAACTTCCTTAGACCATGCCAGAACACTTGCAAACTTGGTACAAATTTAAAAACACCATGCCAAAACACTTGCAAACTTGGTACAAATTTAATAAAACCATGCCAAACACTAGCAAACTTGGTACAAATTTAATAAGACCATGCCAAACACTTGCAAACTTTAAACAAACTTCCTATGACCATGCCAAAACACTTGCAAACTTGGTACAAATGTAATAGGACCATGCCAACACACTTGCAAACTTGGAACAAATTTAATAAGACCATGCCAAAACACTTGCAAACTTGGTACGAATTCAATAAGACCATGCCAAAACACTTGCAAACTTGGTACAAATTTAATAAGACCATGCCAAAACACTTGCAAACTTGGTACAAATTTAATATGACCATGCCAAAACACTTGCAAACTTGGTACAAATTTAATAAGACCATGCCAAAACACTTGCAAACTTGGTACAAATTTTATGAGACCATTCCAAAACACTGGCAAACTTGGAACAAATTTAATAAGACCATGCCAAAACACCTGCAAACTTGGTACAAATTTAATAAGACCATGCCAAAACACTTGCAAACTTGGAACAAACTTCCTAAGAACATGCCAAAACGCTTGCAAACTTGGTACAAATTTAATAAGATCATACCAAAACACTTGCAAACTTGGTACATATTTAATAAGACCATGCCAAAACACTTGCAAACTTGGTATAAATTTAATAAGACCATGCCAAAACACTTGCAAACTTGGTACAAATTTAATAAGACCATGCCAAACACTTGCAAACTTGGAACAAACTTCCTAAGACCATGCCAAACACTTGCAAACTTGGTACACATTTTATAGGACCATGCCAAAACACTTGCAAACTTGGAACAAACTTCCTAAGACCATGCCAAAACACTTGCAAACTTGGTACAAATTTAATAAGACCAAGCCAAAACACTTGCAAACTTGGAACAAATTTAATAAGACCATGCCAAAACACTTGCAAACTTGGTACAAATTTAATAAGAGCATGCCAAAACACTTGCAAACTTGGTACAAATTTAATAAGACCATGCCAAAACACTTGCAAACTTGGTACAAAATTTATAAGACCATGCCAAACACTTGCAAACTTGGTACAAATTTTATAAGACCATGCCAAACACTTGCAAACTTGGAACAAACTTCCTAAGACCATGCCAAAACACTTACAAACTTGGTACAAATTTAATAAGACCATGCCAAACACTTGCAAACTTGGAACAAACTTCCTAAGACCATGCCAAAACACTTGCAAACTTGGTACAAATTTAATAAAACCATGCCAAAACACTTGCAAACTTGGTACAAATTTAATAAGACCATGCCAAAACACTTGCAAACTTGGTACAAATTTAATAAGACCATGCCAAAACACTTGCAAACTTGGTACAAATTTAATAAGACCATGCCAAAACATTTGCAAACTTGGTACAAGTTTACTAAGACCATGCCAAACACTTGCAAACTTGGAACAAACTTCCTAAGACCATGCCAAAACACTTGCAAACTTGGTACAAATTTAATAAGACAATGCCAAAACACTTGCAAACTTGGTACAAATTTACTAAGACCATGCCAAACACTTGCAAACTTGGAACAAACTTCCTATATTCATGCCAAAACACTTGCAAACTTGGTACAAATTTAATAAGACCATGCCAAAACACTTGCAAACTTGGTATAAATTTAATAAGACCATGCCAAAACACTTGCAAACTTGGTACAAATTTAATAAGACCATGCCAAACACTTGCAAACTTGGAACAAACTTCCTAAGACCATGCCAAACACTTGCAAACTTGGTACACATTTTATAGGACCATGCCAAAACACTTGCAAACTTGGAACAAACTTCCTAAGACCATGCCAAAACACTTGCAAACTTGGTACAAATTTAATAAGACCAAGCCAAAACACTTGCAAACTTGGAACAAATTTAATAAGACCATGCCAAAACACTTGCAAACTTGGTACAAATTTAATAAGAGCATGCCAAAACAGTTGCAAACTTGGTACAAATTTAATAAGACCATGCCAAAACACTTGCAAACTTGGTACAAAATTAATAAGACCATGCCAAACACTTGCAAACTTGGAACAAACTTCCTAAGACCATGCCAAAACACTTGCAAACTTAGTACAAATTTAATAAGACCATGCCAAACACTTGCAAACTTGGAACAAACTTCCTCAGACCATGCCAAAACACTTGCAAACTTGGTACACATTTAATAAGACCATGCCAAAACACTTGCAAAAATGGAACAAACTTCCTTAGACCATGCCAAAACACTTGCAAACTTGGTACAAATTTAATAAGACCAAGCCAAAACACTTGCAAACTTGGAACAAATTTAATAAGACCATGCCAAAACACTTGCAAACTTGGTACAAATTTAATAAGACCATGCCAAAACACTTGCAAACTTGGTACAAATTTAATAAGACCATGCCAAAACACTTGCAAACTTGGTACAAATTTAATAAGACCATGCCAAAACACTTGCAAACTTGGTACAAATTTACTAAGACCATGCCAAACACTTGCAAACTTGGAACAAACTTCATAAGACCATGCCAAAACACTTGCAAACTTGGTACAAATTTAATAAGACCATGCCAAAACACTTGCAAATTTGGTACAAATTTAACAAGACCATGCCAAAACACTTGCAAACTTGGTACAAATTTACTAAGACCATGCCAAACACTTGCAAACTTGGAACAAACTTCCTAAGACCATGCCAAAACACTTGCAAACTTGGTACAAATTTAATAAGACCATGCCAAACACTTGAAAAATGGAACAAACCTCCTTAGACCATGCCAAAACACTTGCAAACTTGGTACAAATTTAATAACACAATGCCAAAACACTTGCAAACTTGGTACAAATTTAATAAGACCATGCCAAAACACTTGCAAATTTGGTACAAAATTATTAAGACCATGCCAAACACTTGCAAACTTGGAACAAACTTCCTAAGACCATGCCAAAACACTTGCAAACTTGGTACAAATTTAATAAGGCCATGCCAAACACTTGCAAACTTGGAACAAACTTCCTAAGACCATGCCAAACACTTGCAAACTTGGTACACATTTTATAGGACCATGCCAAAACACTTGCAAACTTGGAACAAACTTCCTAAGACCATGCCAAAACACTTGCAAACTTGGTACAAATTTATTAAGACCAAGCCAAAACACTTGCAAACTTGGAACAAATTTAATAAGACCATGCCAAAACACTTGCAAACTTGGTACAAATTTAATAAGAGCATGCCAAAACACTTGCAAACTTGGTACAAATTTAATAAGACCATGCCAAAACACTTGCAAACTTGGTACAAAATTAATAAGACCATGCCAAACACTTGCAAACTTGGAACAAACTTCCTAAGACCATGCCAAAACACTTACAAACTTGGTACAAATTTAATAAGACCATGCCAAACACTTGCAAACTTGGAACAAACTTCCTAAGACCATGCCAAAACACTTGCAAACTTGGTACAAATTTTATAAGACCATGCCAAACACTTGCAAACTTGGAACAAACTTCCTAAGACCATGCCAAAACACTTACAAACTTGGTACAAATTTAATAAGACCATGCCAAACACTTGCAAACTTGGAACAAACTTCCTAAGACCATGCCAAAACACTTGCAAACTTGGTACAAATTTAATAAGACCATGCCAAACACTTGAAAAATGGAACAAACCTCCTTAGACCATGCCAAAACACTTGCAAACTTGGTACAAATTTAATAACACAATGCCAAAACACTTGCAAACTTGGTACAAATTTAATAAGACCATGCCAAAACACTTGCAAATTTGGTACAAAATTATTAAAACCATGCCAAACACTTGCAAACTTGGAACAAACTTCCTAAGACCATGCCAAAACACTTGCAAACTTGGTACAAATTTAATAAGACCATGCCAAACACTTGCAAACTTGGAACAAACTTCCTAAGACCATGCCAAACACTTGCAAACTTGGTACACATTTTATAGGACCATGCCAAAACACTTGCAAACTTGGAACAAACTTCCTAAGACCATGCCAAAACACTTGCAAACTTGGTACAAATTTATTAAGACCAAGCCAAAACACTTGCAAACTTGGAACAAATTTAATAAGACCATGCCAAAACACTTGCAAACTTGGTACAAATTTAATAAGAGCATGCCAAAACACTTGCAAACTTGGTACAAATTTAATAAGACCATGCCAAAACACTTGCAAACTTTGTACAAAATTAATAAGACCATGCCAAACACTTGCAAACTTGGAACAAACTTCCTAAGACCATGCCAAAACACTTACAAACTTGGTACAAATTTAATAAGACCATGCCAAACACTTGCAAACTTGGAACAAACTTCCTAAGACCATGCCAAAACACTTGCAAACTTGGTACAAATTTTAAAGACCATGCCAAAACACTTGCAAACTTGGTACACATTTAATAAGACCATGCCAAAACACTTGCAAAAATGGAACAAACTTCCTTAGACCATGCCAAAACACTTGCAAACTTGGTACAAATTTAATAAGACCAAGCCAAAACACTTGCAAACTTGGAACAAATTTAATAAGACCATGCCAAAACACTTGCAAACTTGGTACAAATTTAATAAGACCATGCCAGAACACTTGCAAACTTGGTGAAAATTTAATAAGACCATGCCAAAACACTTGCAAACTTGGTACAAATTTAATAAGACCATGCCAAAACACTTGCAAACTTGGTACAAATTTACTAAGACCATGCCAAACACTTGCAAACTTGGAACAAACTTCCTAAGACCATGCCAAAACACTTGCAAACTTGGTACAAATTTTATAAGACCATGCCAAAACAGTAACAAACTTGGTACAAATTTAATAAGACCATGCCAAAACACTTGCAAACTTGGTACAAATTTAATAAGACCATGCCAAACACTTGCAAACTTGGAAAAAACTTCATAAGACCATGCCAAAACACTTGCAAACTTGGTACACATTTAATAAGACCATGCCAAAACACTTGCAAACTTGGAACAAACTTCCTAAGACCATGCCAAAACACTTGCAAACTTGGTACAAATTTAATAAGATCATACCAAAACACTTGCAAACTTGGTACAAATTTAATAAGACCATGCCAAAACACTTGCAAACTTAGTGCAAATTTAATAAGACCATGCCAAACACTTGCAAACTTGGAACAAACTTCCTAAGACCATGCCAAAACACTTGCAAACTTGGTACAAATTTAATAAGACCATGCCAAAACACTTGCAAACTTGGTACAAATTTAATAAGACCATGCCAAAACACTTGCAAACTTGGTACAAATTAAATAAGACCATGCCAAAACACTTGCAAACTTGGTACAAATTTAATAAGACCATGCCAAAACACTTGCAAACTTGGTACAAATTTACTAAGACCATGCCAAACACTTGCAAACTTGGAACAAACTTCCTAAGACCATGCCAAAACACTTGCAAACTTGGTACAAATTTAATAAGACCATGCCAAACACTTGCAAACTTGGAACAAACTTCCTAAGACCATGCCAAAACACTTGCAAACTTGGTACACATTTAATAAGACCATGCCAAAACACTTGCAAAAATGGAACAAACTTCCTTAGACCATGCCAAAACACTTGCAAACTTGGTACAAATTTAATGAGACCATGCCAAAACACTTGCAAACTTGGTACAAATTTAATAAGACCATGCCAAAACACTTGCAAACTTGGTATAAATTTAATAAGACCATGATAAACACTTGCAAACTTGGTACAATTTTAATAAGACCATGCCAAAACACTTGCAAACTTGGAACAAACTTCCTAAGACAATGCCAAAACACTTGCAAACTTGGAAAAAACTTCCTAAGACCATGCCAAAACACCTGCAAACTTGGTACAAATTTAATAAGACCATGCCAAAACACTTGCAAACTTGGAACAAACTTCCAAAGACCATGCCAAAACACCTGCAAACTTGGTACAAATTTAATAAGACCATGCCAAAACACTTGCAAACTTGGTACAAATTTAATGAGACCATTCCAAAACACTTGCAAACTTGGTACAAATTTAATAAGACCATGCCAAAACACTTGCAAACTTGGGACAAATTTAATAAGACCATGCCAAAACACTTGCAAACTTGGTACAAATTTAATAAGACCATGCCAAAACACTTGCAAACTTAGAACAAATTTAATAAGACCATGCCAAAACACTTGCAAACTTGGTACAAATTTAATAAGACCATGTCCAAACACTTGCAAACTTGGAACAAACTTCCTAAGACCATGCCAAAACACTTGCAAACTTGGTACAAATTAAATAAGACCATGCCAAAACACTTGCAAACTTGGAACAAATTTAATAAGACCATGCCAAAACACTTGCAAACTTGGTACAAATTTAATAAGACCATGTCAAAACACTTGCAAACTTGGTACAAATTTAATAAGACCATGCCAAACACTTGCAAACTTGGAACAAACTTCCTAAGACCATGCCAAAACACTTGCAAACTTGGTACAAATTTAATAAGACCATGCCACAGCACTTGCAAACTTGGGACAAATTTAATAAGACCATGCCAAAACACTTGCAAACTTGGAACAAATTTAATAAGACCATGCCAAAACACTTGCAAACTTAGAACAAATGTAATAAGACCATGCCAAAACACTTGCAAACTTGGTACAAATTTAATAAGACCATGTCCAAACAGTTGCAAACTTGGAACAAACTTCCTAAGACCATGCCAAAACACTTGCAAACTAGGTACAAATTAAATAAGACCATGCCAAAACACTTGCAAACTTGGAACAAATTTAATAAGACCATGCCAAAACACTTGCAAACTTGGTACAAATTTAATAAGACCATGCCAATACACTTGCAAACTTGTTAAAAATTTAATAAGACCATGCCAAAACACTTGCAAACTTGGTACAAATTCAATAAGACCATGCCAAAACACTTGCAAACTTGGAACAAACTTCCTAAGACCATGCCAAAACACCTGCAAACTTGGTACAAATTTAATAAGACCATTTCAAAACACTTGCAAACTTGGTACAAATTTAATAAGACCATGCCAAAACACTTGCAAACTTGGTACAAATTTAATAAGACCATGCCAAAACACTTGCAAACTAGGTACAAATTTAATAAGACCATGCCAAACACTTGCAAACTTGGAACAAACTTACTAAGACCATGCCAAAACACTTGCAAACTTGGAACAAACTTCCTAAGACCATGCCAAAACACCTGCAAACTTGGTACAAATTTAATAAGACCATGCCAAAACACTTGCAAACTTGGTACAAATTTAATGAGACCATGCCAAAACACTTGCAAACTTGGTACAAATTTAATAAGACCATGCCAAACACTTGCAAACTTGGAACAAACTTCCTAAGACCATGCCAAAACACTTGCAAACTTGGAAAAAACTTCCTTGGACCATGCCAAAACACCTGCAAACTTGGTACAAATTTAATAAGACCATGCCAAAACACTTGCAAACTTGGAACAAACTTCCAAAGACCATGCCAAATCACTTACAAACTTGGTACAAATTTAATAAGACCATGCCAAAACACTTGCAAACTTGGTACAAATTTAATAAGACCATGCCAAACACTTGCAAACTTGGAACAAACTTCCTAAGACCATGCCAAAACACTTGCAAACTTGGTACAAATCTAATAAGACCATGCCAAACACTTGCAAACTTGGTACAAATTTAATAAGACCATGCCAAACACTTGCAAACTTGGAACAAACTTCCTAAAACCATGCCAAAACACTTGCTAACTTGGTACAAATTTAATAAGACCATGCCAAACACTTGCAAACTTGGTACACTTTTAATAAGACCATGCCAAAACACTTGCAAACTTGGAACAAACTTCCTAAGACCATGCCAAAACACTTGCAAACTTGGTACAAATTTAATGAGACCATGCCAAAACACTTGCAAACTTGGTACAAATTTAATAAGACCATGCCAAATCACTTGCAAACTTGGTACAAATTTAATAAGACCATGCCAAACACTTGCAAACTTGGAACAAACTTCCTAAGACCATGCCAAATCACTTACAAACTTAGTACAAATTTAATAAGACCATGCCAAACACTTGCAAACTTGGTACACTTTTAATAAGACCATGCCAAAACACTTGCAAACTTGGAACAAACTTCCTAAGACCATGCCAAAACACTTGCAAACTTGGTACAAATTTAATGAGACCATGCCAAAACACTTGCAAACTTGGTACAAATTTAATAAGACCATGCCAAAACACTTGCAAACTTGGTACAAATTTAATAAGACCATGCTAAAACACTTGCAAACTTGGAACAAATTTAATAAGACCATGCCAAACACTTGCAAACTTGGAACAAATTTAATAAGACCATGCCAAAACACTTGCAAACTTGGTTCAAATTTAATAAGACCATGCCAAAAGACTTGCTAACTTGGTACAAATTTAATAAGACCATGCCATAACACTTGCAAACTTGGTACAAATCTAATAAGACCATGCCAAACACTTGCAAACTTGGTACAAATTTAATAAGACCATGCCAAACACTTGCAAACTTGGAACAAACTTCCTAAGACCATGCCAAAACATTTGCAAACTTGGTACAAATTTAATAAGACCATGCCAAAACACTTGCAAACTTGGTACAAATGTAATAAGACCATGCCAAAACACTTGCAAACTTGGTAAAAATTTAATAAGACCATGCCAAAACACTTGCAAACTTGGTACAAATTTAATAAGACCAAGCCAAAACACTTGCAAACTTGGAACAAATTTAATAAGACCATGCTAAAACACTTGCAAAATTGGTACAAATATAATAAGACCATGCCAAACACTTGCAAACTTGGTACAAATTTAATAAGACCCTGCCAAAACACTTGCAAACTTGGTACAAATTTATTAAGACCATGCCGAACACTTGCAAACTTGGTACAAATTTAATAAGACCATGCCAAAACACTTGCAAACTTGGTACAAATTTAATAAGACCTTGCCAAAACACTTGCAAACTTGGAACAAATTTAATAAGACCATGCTAAAACACTTGCAAAATTGGTACAAATTTAATAAGACCATGCCGAACACTTGCAAACTTGGTACAAATTTAATAAGACCATTCCAAAACACTTGCAAACTTGGTACAAATTAAATAAGACCATGCCAAAACACTTGCAAACTTGGTACAAATTTAATAAGACCCTGCCAAAACACTTGCAAACTTGGTACAAATTTATTAAGACCATGCCAGAACACTTGCAAACTTGGAACAAATTTAATAAGACCATGCCAAAACACGTGCAAACTTGGTACAAATTTAATAAAACCATGCCAAAACACTTGCAAACTTGGAACAAACTTCCTAAGACCATGCCAAAACACTTGCAAACTTGGTACAAATTTAATAAGACCATGCCAAAACACTTGCAAACTTGGTACAAATTTAATAAGACCATGCCAAAACACTTGCAAACTTGGAACAAATTTAATAAGACCCTGCCAAAACACTTGCAAACTTGGTACAAATTTATTAAGACCATGCCAGAACACTTGCAAACTTGGAACAAATTTAATAAGACCATGCCAAAACACGTGCAAACTTGGTACAAATTTAATAAAACCATGCCAAAACACTTGCAAACTTGGAACAAACTTCCTAAGACCATGCCAGAACACTTGCAAACTTGGAACAAATTTAATAAGACCATGCCAAAACACGTGCAAACTTGGTACTAATTTAATAAAACCATGCCAAAACACTTGCAAACTTGGAACAAACTTCCTAAGACCATGCCAAAACACTTGCAAACTTGGTACAAATTTAATAAGACCATGCCAAACACTTGCAAACTTGTTACAAATTTATTACGACCATGCCAGAACACTTGCAAACTTGGCACAAATTTAATAAGACCATGCCAAAACACTTGCAAACGTGGTACAAATTTAATAAGACCTTGCCAAAACACTTGCAAACTTGGTACAAATTTAATAAGACCCTTGTTGCATGAACTAAGATAAATGTTGCATGAATGCAAGAATTAGATAGTAAAGAATAATGAACATTAGAATAAACAGTTGCAAACTGAAAGTCATCGTAGCAAGACGCGTTTTCTCCAGATCCGAACAACCAACGTCGACCTGTCCACCTTGACAGTCCACCTTGCCCCCAACATATGGTCCTTCGAACCGGATAAGCGTGCGCACAAAGGGTTCACGATTGGTGTATATCGTACGCCGTGAACACGCTTAGAAGAGGAAAGTGCAGCCTCCGGACTGTAGTGATATTAATGTAAAGAGGAGAGTGTATCCTCTTTTCTAGTGGTACAGTGCAGTGAAGCGAGGAAAGTGTATCCTCCGTGGGTGCTGTGAGCGCAGCATTTGGTTGTTGGAGAAAACAGTGAACATTTCGTGACAACACGAGTGTGTGTCACAAGAAGGGAAAGTGATTCGTTCGGCGAAAAAGGTGATAGCAAGGCGCGTCACTTGATAGCGTCATTTGATCCGCGTGGGTCTTAAAATCGCCATTGCTCTGCACAAATAGAGTGCAAAGACCTTTTGCATCGTCAGAGAGTAATCAGTTCGGTTAGTGCGTTCAAAGAGCAAACGCTCGTATCAGAGTGAGCGAGAGAGACGAAAGTGTGTCCTTTGTCGTCAGCAGTGCGGGAGTGCGTATTGCGAAAGTGGTCAGTTAGGAAGAGAAGCAAAGCCTTGCTCAAATTGATTTGCAAGTAGTAATAGGGGGTATATCAGGGATAGTGTGTGTGCACTAGTAAAACAAGTACCTTAAGTTCATCGTGTGGTATCAAGTATAGTGTGTGTGCGCTGTTAAAACGAGTGACTTAACGTGTGACATTAAGGATAGTGAGTGTCCAACTAAAAGGAGTGACTGAAGTTCATCGTGTAGTTAGTGAACTGAACTAACTAAAAAACTAGAGATGGCCGAAAAGAAGCTATCGACGCAAGTGCGTAAGCGCCAACTCGCATTAAATATGCTAAAGGGTTTAGAAAAATATCAGGAATCTCACAATCCCGATGATGCAAGCGCGGTACATGAGGTGCCGATTCGACTTGAAATGGTCGAAAAATGTAGAGCGGATTTTGAAGCTACAATAGTGAAAATTGCAGATCTAGATGATGAGCTGAAACCAGAAGTGTTGGAACCGTTTTACGCAGAGGATGCAGATTTCTTTGCTCGCTACTGTAAGGTGAAGGGTTTCTTGTTGAGTTTAAGGAAACAAGATCCAAATGAAACACAAATGAATTTATCGGCAACGCTAAGTAGCACAATGCATGGCAACGGAGTTGGAAATCCTCATTTACGTTTGCCAAAGGTTGATTTACCAATGTTTGACGGGGAAAGTACGAAATGGTTAACCTTTCGAGATCGTTTCGTATCCATGATTCATGGGTCCTCGGACATACCACCAGTCATGAAATTGCAGTATTTGCTGTCATTATTGAAGGGCGAAGCAGCAAAACATTTTGAGCATACAGCTATCACTGCCGACAATTATGCAATCACATGGACAGCTTTGAAACAAAGGTACGATGATAAAAGAAATCTTGTGAGAGATTATTTTCGTGCGTTACAGTGTTTACCACCAATGAAAAATAAATGCGTTGAGGATTTAGTGCATTTAGTTGAAGAATTTGTCCGTCATGTTAAGGGCCTCAAGCGTCTTGGTGAGCCAATCGAACACTGGGATACACCTTTAACGAATATGCTGTTTTCAAAACTGGACGATGCGACAATACTAGCGTGGGAAATTCATTCAGCCGGAAGCGAAAGTGATGTGTACAATGAACTAATAGACTTTTTGCAAGCAAGAGTGAAAATTCTACAATCGCGAATACGTCATCAATCAACCCATGGAGTTGATCCAGTCAAGGTGGCCGGAGAAAGTTCCGGTGTTAAAGGTCGTCCGAACAAAGGATTTGTGGCAGCGCATACCAGACAGTATAAAAGCTACAAATGTCCGATGTGTAGAGAAGATCATCCGATCTATAAATGCCAGCGGTTTTCAGCAGCAAGTGTGCAGGAGCGGTACAACATAGTGATGGCCAATAAGCTGTGTCTGAATTGCTTATATGGTGGCCATACCATACAATGGTGTCGGTCAAAAGTCCTGTGTATCAGATGTGGCAAAAATCATCATACCATGTTGTGCAGAGGCAGAAGGGAAGAGAAGGCAGAGTCACCGTCATCATCGTCTGCTGCTGTTACGTGTAGTTCTGCATCCGCAGAGTCACGTTCGATACAGTCCAAGGAAACGACTGTATTCCTATCAACGGTTCAGGTGTGGATTGCTGATCATCGTGGAAGAAAGATCCTAGCAAGAGGATTGCTCGATAGTGGATCTCAGGCCAACCTATTGTCCGAGAAGTTGTCTCAACAGTTGGGTTTGCCTCAAACGTCGGCAAATCTACCAATGTGCGGTGTTGGCGGGGTGCAGACAAAAATAAAGCATAAGATGTCCGCAACAGTATTATCGCTGCATTCTGGGTACAAGGTAACGCTAACATTCTTCATCATCAAGAAGCCGACTGCGGATTTACCAAGGGCAGAAGTGGACATTTCTGCATGGCGTATACCCAAGGACATCAAACTAGCTGATTCAACGTTCAATAAGGTAGGCAAGAAAGACTTCATACTCGGTGCTGAAGTTTTCTTTGCTCTCATTTTAGAAGGAAGAATCACCCTGCCAGATAACCAGCCGACACTCATTGACACAAAATTTGGCTGGGTAATAAGCGGTCCAAGCTCTGTTAACGCTTCGAATGTGGTCGTGTGTGCGGCCACCGTCAATGAACAAGAAGAGCAGCTTGATAGTATGCTGAGAAGATTCTTCCAGATAGAAGATATCGCCGACCAAGATATCTTGAGCAACGAGGAAAGAGAATGTGAAGAGGTCTACCGAGAGACGACAACTCGAGATGGTGATGGTAAATACGTGGTACGTTTACCATTGAAATGCGACCCGACAGAGTTTTTAGGTGATTCGAGATCGACCGCGCTAAGTCGTTTTCTAGCGGTTGAAAGGAGATTGAATAGAGAGCTGGAGACACGCAGAGCATATGTATCATTCATGAAGGAGTATGAGGACTTAAAACACATGACCAAAATAAGTCCGAGCAATGAAGGGGGATACTACCTTCCCCACCATCCAGTATTCAAAGTGGAGAGTACGACAACGAAGTGTCGAGTGGTGTTTGATGCGTCATGCAAAACCACATCAGGCCACTCACTAAACGACATTATGAAAATTGGGCCTACGATACAAGAAGACGCATCATCGATTCTGACTAGGTTTCGAACCTATCCTGTTGCTCTGGTTGGAGATGTTAAAATGATGTATCGCCAAGTGTGGGTGCACGAGGACGATCGCAAGCTACAGGAGATATTGTGGAGAAGAACATCATCCGACCCAATAAGCGAGTATAAGTTGAATACCGTAACATACGGTACCGCAGCAGCCCCGTTTCTCGCCATTCGATCCTTAAAGCAAGCGATGTTAGACTACCAATCAGACTATCCATTAGCAGCAAGTCACTTTAAAGATTTCTACGTCGATGATTTGGTATCTGGCGAAAGGGATGAAAGTACGGCACGAAAGCTAAGGAAACAAGTGCAGGAGTTATATGGAAAGTGTGGTTTCCAAGTCAGAAAGTGGGCGTCAAATCAGCCAGAAGTTCTTGATGGCATAGAGACAAATAACCTTGCGATACCTATTGGAGAAGCTGCGGACAACAAATCGATCATGACGCTAGGTATGGTCTGGGAACCAAGCTCAGACATGCTTCGTATAAAGGTGCAGCTTAAACCAGCTAATGAGAAAATCACCAAGAGAAACATACTTTCATGCATAGCAAAGATACATGATCCAGTGGGGATAATTGATCCAATTAAAGCAAGTGCCAAACACATCATGCAAAGGGTTTGGAGTTTAAAGGGAGAAAATGGTGGTAGCTGGAAATGGGATGAAGAACTGCCTGCAAATCTGAGAGAAGAGTGGAAGTGTTTCTACAATCAACTCACAGTTTTGGAAGAGTTGAGAATACCAAGATTGGTCATGGCAAAGCAGTATAGAGAAGTGGAGATGCACATTTTCTGTGATGCATCTGAACAAGGATACGGTGCATGTTGCTATCTCAGAAGCAGTGGAGAAGGAAACATTGTTTTCACATGTTTACTTGCATCGAAATCCAAGGTGGCATCATTATCGGTCAAGCACACAATTGCACGTTTGGAGTTATGTGGCGCTTACCTGGCAACAAAGCTCTTCAAGGTGGTGAACGCATCATTAAGCTACACAAAAAGGGTGGTGTTTTGGACAGATTCTACAACGGTGCTGCATTGGTTGAATTCGTCACCGAACTCGTGGAAGACATTTGTGGCGAATCGAGTGTCCAAAATCCAACAGACCACGAAGATAGAGCAATGGAGACATGTTCCTGGAAGCTGCAACCCTGCCGATCTTGTGTCACGAGGCATTCAACCGAATGCTATACTTGAAGAACGGTTATGGTGGCATGGGCCACAGTGGTTAAACCAACCTGAGGAGTTTTGGCCACGGACATCTACATCGAAGAAGGAGAGTGAAATCGCATGTTGTGAAAGGAAGTCGAAGACAGTATGTGTGACTGTCAAACAAGAGCCTCACAAGTTGTTCCTGCTATATTCATCGTATAGCAAACTGCGGAGGGTGGTAGCCGTGTGGATGAGGTATTTCCGCAAACTGCAAGGAAAGTCAACTGGTCCTTGGCTTTCAACTGAAGATCTGAGACTAGCTGATCGATCGATCTGCCGGCTAGCACAGAGAGATGTCTTCCAAACAGAGATAGAAGATCTACAAAAGGGAAAACAAGTGTCCAATGCGTCTACAATGAAGTGGCTGAATCCCATCCTTCAGTCCGATGGTGTTATAAGGGTTGGAGGACGTTTGAGGAATTGGAGCAAGCATCACGAAGCCAAGCATCCAGCCATCGTTCATAGTGATCATCCTTTTGCGCGTTTGCTCGCCCTGCATTATCACGAAACGCTTCTACATGCTGGGCCACAACTAACTAATTGTGTGATGCGGAACAAGTATTGGATTATAGGAGGACGACGAGTTTTGAGAAAGGTGTTCCACGATTGCGTTAAGTGTTTCCGATGTAAGCCTGTACCGTTGGAACAACCTATGGCCGATCTACCAGCAGCGAGAGTGAACCAAGTAAGAGCGTTTAGTATTACCGGAGTTGATTATTGCGGGCCGATATACGTTAAGGGTTCACACAGAAGAGCGGTCCCTAGAAAGGCGTTTGTGTCAGTATTCGTTTGTTTTGTAACGCGTGCGGTACATCTGGAATTAGTATCCGATCTAACTACAGCAGCATTTCTAGCGGCTTTGAAAAGATTTGTTGCGCGTCGAGGTTTAGTTAGCGAACTCTATTCGGATAATGGAACGAACTTTAAAGGTGCGGCACATGAGCTCCATAAGGTATACGAACTATTACATTCCAATGAGTATCAACAAGCGATTTATAACTGGACTAGTGAGAATGAGATTAGATGGAAATTCATACCACCACGAGTTCCACACTTTGGTGGACTATGGGAAGCTGCAGTGCGTTCTTTCAAACATCATCTAGTTAGAGTCATGGGAGAATCATACATGACATACGAAGACCTTACAACGTTGCTAGCGGAAATAGAAGCTTGTCTCAATTCTCGTCCGCTAACAGAAATCACAGATGATCCAACGTCATTTGAAGTACTAACGCCAGGGCATTTCCTAACAGGCTCTCATTTGCTATCTGTACCTGAGATAGATGTAACAGATGTTCCAGAAAACAGATTAAAGCATTGGCATGTCGTTCAACAAAAATTGCAACATTTTTGGAAAAGATGGAATGTAGAGTATTTACAACAATTGCAGACACGAACAAAATGGAAAAAGAAAGGCACAGACATTGTACCAGGCATGTTAGTAGTAATGAAAGAGGATAATGTTAGTCCTGCTCGTTGGCCTATGGGGCGAATTGTTAAAACCCATCCTGGTAAAGACGGTATTGTGCGTGTAGTTACATTGCGTACTGCCTCTCAACAAGAAATAGTTAGGCCAGTTACTAAAATATGTTTACTTCCATGCAATGATAAAATAGAATAGATATAGTTAGTTACATGAAATATTAAAGGTGCACATATGTAACGGTTACGATGAATTGAAATCAATTGAATTTGCATGAAAAATTGAATTAGTAAGTTAGCTAGAATATTAAAATACAATCAATTGTATTTTGGTGGCCGGAATGTTGCATGAACTAAGATAAATGTTGCATGAATGCAAGAATTAGATAGTAAAGAATAATGAACATTAGAATAAACAGTTGCAAACTGAAAGTCATCGTAGCAAGACGCGTTTTCTCCAGATCCGAACAACCAACGTCGACCTGTCCACCTTGCCCCCAACAACCCTGCCAAAACACTTGCAAACTTGGTACAAATTTATTAAGACCATGTCAGAACACTTGCAAACTTGGAACAAATTTAATAAGACCATGCCAAAACACGTGCGAACTTGGTACAAATTTAATAAAACCATGCCAAAACACTTGCAAACTTGGAACAAACTTCCTAAGACCATGCCATAACACTTGCAAACTTGGTACAAATTTAATAAGACCATGCCAAAACACTTGCAAATTTGGTTCAAATTTTATAAGACCATGCCAAAACACTTGCAAACTTGGTACAAATTTAATAAGACCATGCCAAAACACTTGCAAACTTGGAACAAATTTAATAAGACCATGCTAAAAAACTTGCAAAATTGGTACAAATTTAATAAGACCATGCGGAACACTTGCAAACTTGGTACAAATTTAATAAGACCATGCCAAAACACTTGCAAACTTGGTACAAATGTAATAAGACCATGCCAAAACACTTGCAAACTTGGTACAAATTTAATAAGACCATGCCAAAACACTTGCAAACTTTGTACAAAATTAATAAGACCATGCCAAACACTTGCAAACTTGGTACAAATTTAATAAGACCATGCCAAAACACTTGCAAACTTGGTACAAATTTAAAAAGACCATGCCAAACACTTGCAAACTAAGAAGGGAACTGGGAGTGCAATGCCCTCTTTCCGTCCGATTTCTCTCCTTAACACAGATTACAAGCTGCTGGCGAGAATTTTGAAGCTACGGGTCGATGGGATCATCGACAAGTGGCAGATAATTTCCCCAGCCCAAAAATGCAGCAACAAGCCGCAGAACATTTTTCAAGCTGTTCTCTCGGTTAAGGAGAGAATTCTGGACTTGAAGAGGAGGAAGAAAAGCGGCAAGCTCGTTTCCTTCGACCTCTCGCAGGCGTTTGACCGCGTCGACCGAGACTTCCTGTGGACAACCATGACCTCCTTGGGTTTTAATCCTGGGCTGGTTGGGCTTCTCAGGTCAATTGGTGAGCGGTCTTCTTCCCGTCTGCTTGTGAATGGACAGCTGTCCTCTCCCTTCCCCATCCAACGTTCCGTCAGACAGGGCGATCCTCTTTCCATGCATCTGTTTGTCCTTTACCTTCATCCCCTTATTACTGAGCTCGACAGTATTTGCTGCGATCAGGATGACCTGATCAATGCATATGCCGACGATGTCTCAGTGATTACTTCCTCCCCTTCCAAAATCGAGCGGGTCAGAGAGGCGTTCGAGGCGTTCGGCCTTTGCTCAGGGGCCAGGCTGAACGTGGGGAAGACCATCGCGATCGACATCGGACACGTCACTCCAGCAACGAGGATCCACGTCCCATGGCTACGCACCGAGGAGCGTCTCCGGCTTCTCGGGATATTGTTCTCCAACAACATCCGCGAGGCCATGGCGCACAACTGGGACGTGGTGATCCAGAAGTTCCGGCAGTTGGTCTGGCTTCATCGTGTGAGAGACCTGAACCTGGCCCAGAAGGTGTTGCTTCTCAACACCTTCCTGCTCCCCAAGCTGTGGTTCGGCGCGTCTGTCTGTGGCGCTCGGCAGCGGGACGTTGCAAAGGTCTCTCACATGATTGGATCACTGCTGTGGAACGGCTCTGGTGGCATCCGCGTTCCTCTACTCCAGCTGGCGCTACCACGAGATCGCGGTGGACTTAATCTCCACATCCCCATCATCACCACACAATCGCTACTCACCAACCGGTACCTTGCGGAGCAAGGATGTTTGGTGATCGGGTCTCAGTATATCGCCAACGCTGGGAACCCACCCGACACCAACTCCGTCCCGTCGTCCTACCCCTGCCTCCGCAAGGTTATCCAGCACTTGGCATACGTGCCAGAGACCCTCCGACGATCGCCATCAACGCGAGGACTGCGACGCGCAGCAACAAACGCCCTACCGGACCCAAGGGTGGTTGGAGCTTCCCCACACACGCTGTGGAGAAGAGTGTGGGGAAACATAAGCTCCAGGATGCTGACGTCTGCACAACGTTCCGCCCTTTACCTGCTGGCAAACGGGAAGATCTCGCACGCGGAGCATGTTTTCGAAACCGGCAGAGCCGACACACCAACGTGCACGTTTTGTCCTGCTGTCGAGACCCTGGAGCACAAGTTTGCAGCATGTCCCCGCGTGTCGCTGGCGTGGGACACTCTACAACAGCGGCTGCAACAAGTTGCTCCAGGGTCCCATCTTCGTTTTGTCGACCTGCACTGGCCCGCTCTAAACAGGATAAGAGCGGGCACACGCAGTGCAGTACTCTCCGTATTTTCAAACTACATCATCCACATCATTGGAAACAATGATGTTGCGATTGATGTAGATGTCCTTTCCTGTTCTCTATAAATCAATCTGTTTGTAAAGTCTTGCCTTTGTTTCCCGTCAAACACGTGCGAAGGAAACAAAACCTATGTAAATGTGATTAAAAAGTATGTAAGAAATGTTGTACACCCTTAATAAACGTCTTTTATAAAAAAAAAAACTTGGTACAAATTTAATAAGACCATGCTAAAACACTTGCAAAATTGGTACAAATTTAATAAGACCATGCCGAACACTTGCAAACTTGGTACAAATTTAATAAGACCATGCCAAACACTTGCAAACTTGGTACAAATTTAATAAGACCATGCCAAAACACTTGCAAACTTGGAACAAACTTCCTTAGACCATGCCAAAACACTTGCAAACTTGGTACAAATTTAATAAGACCATGCCAAAGCACTTGCAAACTTGGTACAAATTTAATAAGACCATGCCAAAACACTTGCAAACTTGGAACAAATTTAATAAGACCCTGCCAAAACACTTGCAAACTTGGTACAAATTTATTAAGACCATGCCAGAACACTTGCAAACTTGGAACAAATTTAATAAGACCATGCCAAAACACGTGCAAACTTGGTACAAATTTAATAAAACCATGCCAAAACACTTGCAAACTTGGAACAAACTTCCTAAGACCATGCCAGAACACTTGCAAACTTGGAAAAAACTTCCTAAGACCATGCCAAAACACTTGCAAACTTGGTACAAATTTAATAAAACCATGCCAAAACACTTGCAAACTTGGAACAAACTTCCTAAGACCATGCCAAAACACTTGCAAACTTGGTACAAATTAAATAAGACCATGCCAAAACACTTGCAAACTTGGTACAAATTTAATAAGACCATGCCAAAAGACTTGCAAACTTGGTACAAATTTAATAAGACCATGCCAAAACACTTGCAAACTTGGTACAAATTTAATGAGACAATGCCAAAACACTTGCAAACTTGGTACAAATTTAATAAGACCATGCCAAAACACTTGCAAACTTGGTACAAATTTAATAAGACCATGCCAAAACACTTGCAAACTTTTTACAAACTTCCTAAGACCATGCCAAAACACCTGCAAACTTGGTACAAATTTAATAAGACCATTTCAAAACACTTGCAAACTTGGTACAAATTTAATAAGACCATGCCAAACACTTGCAAACTTGGAACAAACTTCCTAAAACCATGCCAAAACACTTGCTAACTTGGTACAAATTTAATAACACCATGATAAACACTTGCAAACTTGGTACAATTTTAATAAGACCATGCCAAAACACTTGCAAACTTGGAACAAACTTCCTAAGACAATGCCAAAACACTTGCAAACTTGGAAAAAACTTCCTAAGACCATGCCAAAACACCTGCAAACTTGGTACAAATTTAATAAGACCATGCCAAAACACTTGCAAACTTGGAACAAACTTCCAAAGACCATGCCAAAACACCTGCAAACTTGGTACAAATTTAATAAGACCATGCCAAAACACTTGCAAACTTGGTACAAATTTAATAAGACCATGCCAAAACACTTATAAACTTGGTACAAATTTAATAAGACCATGCCAAAACACTTGCAAACTTGGTACAAATTTAATGAGACCATTCCAAAACACTTGCAAACTTGGTACAAATTTAATAAGACCATGCCAAAACACTTGCAAACTTGGGACAAATTTAATAAGACCATGCCAAAACACTTGCAAACTTGGTACAAATTTAATAAGACCATGCCAAAACACTTGCAAACTTAGAACAAATTTAATAAGACCATGCCAAAACACTTGCAAACTTGGTACAAATTTAATAAGACCATGTCCAAACACTTGCAAACTTGGAACAAACTTCCTAAGACCATGCCAAAACACTTGCAAACTTGGTACAAATTAAATAAGACCATGCCAAAACACTTGCAAACTTGGAACAAATTTAATAAGACCATGCCAAAACACTTGCAAACTTGGTACAAATTTAATAAGACCATGTCAAAACACTTGCAAACTTGGTACAAATTTAATAAGACCATGCCAAACACTTGCAAACTTGGAACAAACTTCCTAAGACCATGCCAAAACACTTGCAAACTTGGTACAAATTTAATAAGACCATGCCACAGCACTTGCAAACTTGGGACAAATTTAATAAGACCATGCCAAAACACTTGCAAACTTGGAACAAATTTAATAAGACCATGCCAAAACACTTGCAAACTTAGAACAAATGTAATAAGACCATGCCAAAACACTTGCAAACTTGGTACAAATTTAATAAGACCATGTCCAAACAGTTGCAAACTTGGAACAAACTTCCTAAGACCATGCCAAAACACTTGCAAACTAGGTACAAATTAAATAAGACCATGCCAAAACACTTGCAAACTTGGAACAAATTTAATAAGACCATGCCAAAACACTTGCAAACTTGGTACAAATTTAATAAGACCATGCCAATACACTTGCAAACTTGTTAAAAATTTAATAAGACCATGCCAAAACACTTGCAAACTTGGTACAAATTCAATAAGACCATGCCAAAACACTTGCAAACTTGGAACAAACTTCCTAAGACCATGCCAAAACACCTGCAAACTTGGTACAAATTTAATTAGACCATTTCAAAACACTTGCAAACTTGGTACAAATTTAATAAGACCATGCCAAAACACTTGCAAACTTGGTACAAATTTAATAAGACCATGCCAAAACACTTGCAAACTTGGTACAAATTTAATAAGACCATGCCAAACACTTGCAAACTTGGAACAAACTTACTAAGACCATGCCAAAACACTTGCAAACTTGGAACAAACTTCCTAAGACCATGCCAAAACACTTGCAAACTTGGTACAAATCTAATAAGACCATGCCAAACACTTGCAAACTTGGTACAAATTTAATAAGACCATGCCAAACACTTGCAAACTTGGAACAAACTTCCTAAAACCATGCCAAAACACTTGCTAACTTGGTACAAATTTAATAAGACCATGCCAAACACTTGCAAACTTGGTACACTTTTTATAAGACCATGCCAAAACACTTGCAAACTTGGAACAAACTTCCTAAGACCATGCCAAAACACTTGCAAACTTGGTACAAATTTAATGAGACCATGCCAAAACACTTGCAAACTTGGTACAAATTTAATAAGACCATGCCAAAACACCTGCAAACTTGGTACAAATTTAATAAGACCATGCCAAAACACTTGCAAACTTGGTACAAATTTAATGAGACCATGCCAAAACACTTGCAAACTTGGTACAAATTTAATAAGACCATGCCAAACACTTGCAAACTTGGAACAAACTTCCTAAGACCATGCCAAAACACTTGCAAACTTGGAAAAAACTTCCTTGGACCATGCCAAAACACCTGCAAACTTGGTACAAATTTAATAAGACCATGCCAAAACACTTGCAAACTTGGAACAAACTTCCAAAGACCATGCCAAATCACTTACAAACTTGGTACAAATTTAATAAGACCATGCCAAAACACTTGCAAACTTGGTACAAATTTAATAAGACCATGCCAAACACTTGCAAACTTGGAACAAACTTCCTAAGACCATGCCAAAACACTTGCAAACTTGGTACAAATCTAATAAGACCATGCCAAACACTTGCAAACTTGGTACAAATTTAATAAGACCATGCCAAACACTTGCAAACTTGGAACAAACTTCCTAAAACCATGCCAAAACACTTGCTAACTTGGTACAAATTTAATAAGACCATGCCAAACACTTGCAAACTTGGTACACTTTTAATAAGACCATGCCAAAACACTTGCAAACTTGGAACAAACTTCCTAAGACCATGCCAAAACACTTGCAAACTTGGTACAAATTTAATGAGACCATGCCAAAACACTTGCAAACTTGGTACAAATTTAATAAGACCATGCCAAATCACTTGCAAACTTGGTACAAATTTAATAAGACCATGCCAAACACTTGCAAACTTGGAACAAACTTCCTAAGACCATGCCAAATCACTTACAAACTTAGTACAAATTTAATAAGACCATGCCAAAACACTTGCAAACTTGGTACAAATTTAATAAGACCATGCCAAAACACTTGCAAACTTGGAACAAATTTAATAAAGCATGCCAAACACTTGCAAACTTGGAACAAATTTAATAAGACCATGCCAAAACACTTGCAAACTTGGTTCAAATTTAACAAGACCATGCCAAAAGACTTGCAAACTTGGTACAAATTTAATAAGACCATGCCATAACACTTGCAAACTTGGTACAAATCTAATAAGACCATGCCAAACACTTGCAAACTTGGTACAAATTTAATAAGACCATGCCAAACACTTGCAAACTTGGAACAAACTTCCTAAAACCATGCCAAAACACTTGCTAACTTGGAACAAATTTAATAAGACCATGCCAAACATTTGCAAACTTGGTACAAATTTAATAAGACCATGCCAAAACACTTGCAAACTTGGTACAAATTTAATAAGACCATGCCAAACACTTGCAAACTTGGCACAAACTTCCTAAGACCATGCCAAATCACTTACAAACTTGGTACAAATTTAATAAGACCATGCCAAAACACTTGCAAACTTGGTACAAATTTAATAAGACCATGCCAAACACTTGCAAACTTGGAACAAACTTCCTAAGACCATGCCAAAACACTTGCAAACTTGGTACAAATTTAATGAGACCATGCCAAAACACTTGCAAACTTGGTACAAATTTAATAAGACCATGCCAAACACTTGCAAACTTGGAACAAACTTCCTAAGACCATGCCAAAACACTTGCAAACTTGGTACAAATTTAATAAGACCATGCCACAGCACTTGCAAACTTGGGACAAATTTAATAAGACCATGCCAAAACACTTGCAAACTTGGTACAAATTTAATAAGACCATGCCAAAACACTTGCAAACTTGATACAAACTTCTTAAGACCATGCCAAAACACTTGCAAACTTGGAACAAATTTAATAAGACCATGCCAAAACACTTGCAAACTTAGAACAAATTTAATAAGCCCATGCCAAAACACTTGCAAACTTGGTACAAATTTAATAAGACCATGTCCAAACACTTGCAAACTTGGAACAAACTTCCTAAGACCATGCCAAAACACTTGCAAACTAGGTACAAATTAAATAAGACCATGCCAAAACACTTGCAAACTTGGAACAAATTTAATAAGACCATGCCAAAACACTTGCAAACTTGGTACAAATTTAATAAGACCATGCCAATACACTTGCAAACTTGTTAAAAATTTAATAAGACCATGCCAAAACACTTGCAAACTTGGTACAAATTCAATAAGACCATGCCAAAACACTTGCAAACTTGGAACAAACTTCCTAAGACCATGCCAAAACACCTGCAAACTTGGTACAAATTTAATAAGACCATTTCAAAACACTTGCAAACTTGGTACAAATTTAATAAGACCATGCCAAAACACTTGCAAACTTGGTACAAATTTAATAAGACCATGCCAAAACACTTGCAAACTTGGTACAAATTTAATAAGACCATGCCAAACACTTGCAAACTTGGAACAAACTTACTAAGACCATGCCAAAACACTTGCAAACTTGGAACAAACTTCCTAAGACCATGCCAAAACACCTGCAAACTTGGTACAAATTTAATAAGACCATGCCAAAACACTTGCAAACTTGGTACAAATTTAATGAGACCATGCCAAAACACTTGCAAACTTGGTACAAATTTAATAAGACCATGCCAAACACTTGCAAACTTGGAACAAACTTCCTAAGACCATGCCAAAACACTTGCAAACTTGGAAAAAACTTCCTTGGACCATGCCAAAACACCTGCAAACTTGGTACAAATTTAATAAGACCATGCCAAAACACTTGCAAACTTGGAACAAACTTCCAAAGACCATGCCAAATCACTTACAAACTTGGTACAAATTTAATAAGACCATGCCAAAACACTTGCAAACTTGGTACAAATTTAATAAGACCATGCCAAACACTTGCAAACTTGGAACAAACTTCCTAAGACCATGCCAAAACACTTGCAAACTTGGTACAAATCTAATAAGACCATGCCAAACACTTGCAAACTTGGTACAAATTTAATAAGACCATGCCAAACACTTGCAAACTTGGAACAAACTTCCTAAAACCATGCCAAAACACTTGCTAACTTGGTACAAATTTAATAAGACCATGCCAAACACTTGCAAACTTGGTACAAATTTAATAAGACCATGCCAAATCACTTGCAAACTTGGTACAAATTTAATAAGACCATGCCAAACACTTGCAAACTTGGAACAAACTTCCTAAGACCATGCCAAATCACTTACAAACTTAGTACAAATTTAATAAGACCATGCCAAAACACTTGCAAACTTGGTACAAATTTAATAAGACCATGCCAAAACACTTGCAAACTTGGAACAAATTTAATAAGACCATGCCAAACACTTGCAAACTTGGAACAAATTTAATAAGACCATGCCAAAACACTTGCAAACTTGGTTCAAATTTAATAAGACCATGCCAAAAGACTTGCTAACTTGGTACAAATTTAATAAGACCATGCCATAACACTTGCAAACTTGGTACAAATCTAATAAGACCATGCCAAACACTTGCAAACTTGGTACAAATTTAATAAGACCATGCCAAACACTTGCAAATTTGGAACAAACTTCCTAAAACCATGCCAAACACTTGCTAACTTGGTACAAAGTTAATAAGACCATGCCAAACACTTGCAAACTTGGTACAATTTTAATAAGACCATGCCAAAACACATGCAAACTTGCAACAAACTTCCTAAGACCATGCCAAAACACTTGCAAACTTGGTACAAATTTAATGAGACCATGCCAAAACACTTGCAAACTTGTTACAAATTTAATAAGACCATGCCAAAACACTTGCAAACTTGGTACAAATTTAATAAGACCATGCCAAACACTTGCAAACTTGGAACAAACTTCCTAAGACCATGCCAAATCACTTACAAACTTGGTACAAATTTAATAAGACCATGCCAAAACACTTGCAAACTTGGTACAAATTTAATAAGACCATGCCAAACACTTGCAAACTTGGAACAAACTTCCTAAGACCATGCCAAAACACTTGCAAACTTGGTACAAATTTAATAAGACCATGCCAAAACACTTGCAAACTTGGTACAAATTTAATAAGACCATGCCAAAAGACTTGCAAACTTGGTACAAATTTAATAAGACCATGCCAAAACACTTGCAAACTTGGAACAAATTTAATAAGACCATGCCAAAACACTTGCAAACTTGGTACAAATTTAATAAAACCATGCCAAAACACTTGCAAACTTGGAACAAACTTCCTAAGACCATGCCAAAACACTTGCAAACTTGGTACAAATTAAATAAGACCATGCCAAAACACTTGCAAACTTGGAACAAATTTAATAAGACCATGCCAAAACACTTGCAAACTTGGTACAAATTTAATAAGACCATGTCAAAACACTTGCAAACTTGGTACAAATTTAATAAGACCATGCCAAACACTTGCAAACTTGGAACAAACTTCCTAAGACCATGCCAAAACACTTGCAAACTTGGTACAAATTTAATAAGACCATGCCACAGCACTTGCAAACTTGGGACAAATTTAATAACACCATGCCAAAACACTTGCAAACTTGGTACAAATTTAATAAGACCATGCCAAAACACTTGCAAACTTAGAACAAATTTAATAAGACCATACCAAAACACTTGCAAACTTGGTACAAATTTAATAAGACCATGTCCAAACACTTGCAAACTTGGAACAAACTTCCTAAGACCATGCCAAAACACTTGCAAACTTGGTACATATTAAATAAGACCATGCCAAAACACTTGCAAACTTGGAACAAATTTAATAAGACCATGCCAAAACACTTGCAAACTTGGTACAAATTTAATAAGACCATGCCAAAACACTTGCAAACTTGGTACAAATTTAATAAGACCATGCCAAAACACTTGCAAACTTGGAACAAATTTAATAAGACCATGCTAAAAAACTTGCAAAATTGGTACAAATTTAATAAGACCATGCGGAACACTTGCAAACTTGGTACAAATTTAATAAGACCATGCCAAAACACTTGCAAACTTGGTACAAATGTAATAAGACCATGCCAAAACACTTGCAAACTTGGTACAAATTTAATAAGACCATGCCAAAACACTTGCAAACTTGGTTCAAATTTAATAAGACCATGCCAAAAGACTTGCTAACTTGGTACAAATTTAATAAGACCATGCCATAACACTTGCAAACTTGGTACAAATCTAAAAAGACCATGCCAAACACTTGCAAACTTGGTACAAATTTAATAAGACCATGCCAAACACTTGCAAACTTGGAACAAACTTCCTAAGACCATGCCAAAACATTTGCAAACTTGGTACAAATTTAATAAGACCATGCCAAAACACTTGCAAACTTGGTACAAATGTAATAAGACCATGCCAAAACACTTGCAAACTTGGTAAAAATTTAATAAGACCATGCCAAAACACTTGCAAACTTGGTACAAATTTAATAAGACCATGCCAAAACACTTGCAAACTTGGAACAAATTTAATAAGACCATGCTAAAACACTTGCAAAATTGGAACAAATATAATAAGACCATGCCAAACACTTGCAAACTTGGTACAAATTTAATAAGACCCTGCCAAAACACTTGCAAACTTGGTACAAATTTATTAAGACCATGCCGAACACTTGCAAACTTGGTACAAATTTAATAAGACCATGCCAAAACACTTGCAAACTTGGTACAAATTTAATAAGACCTTGCCAAAACACTTGCAAACTTGGAACAAATTTAATAAGACCATGCTAAAACACTTGCAAAATTGGTACAAATTTAATAAGACCATGCCAAAACACTTGCAAACTTGGTACAAATTTAATAAGACCTTGCCAAAACACTTGCAAACTTGGAACAAATTTAATAAGATCATGCCAAAACACTTGCAAACTTGGTACAAATTTAATAAGACCATGCCAAAACACTTGCAAACTTGGTACAAATTTAATAACACCATGCCAAACACTTGCAAACTTGGAACAAACTTCCTAAGACCATGCCGAACACTTGCAAACTTGGTACAAATTTAATAAGACCATTCCAAAACACTTGCAAACTTGGTACAAATTAAATAAGACCATGCCAAAACACTTGCAAACTTGGTACAAATTTAATAAGACCCTGCCAAAACACTTGCAAACTTGGTACAAATTTATTAAGACCATGCCAGAACACTTGCAAACTTGGAACAAATTTAATAAGACCATGCCAAAACACGTGCAAACTTGGTACAAATTTAATAAAACCATGCCAAAACACTTGCAAACTTGGAACAAACTTCCTAAGACCATGCCAAAACACTTGCAAACTTGGTACAAATTTAATAAGACCATGCCAAAACACTTGCAAACTTGGTACAAATTTCATAAAACCATGTCAAAACACTTGCAAACTTGGAACAAATTTAATAAGACCCTGCCAAAACACTTGCAAACTTGGTACAAATTTATTAAGACCATGCCAGAACACTTGCAAACTTGGAACAAATTTAATAAGACCATGCCAAAACACGTGCAAACTTGGTACAAATTTAATAAAACCATGCCAAAACACTTGCAAACTTGGAACAAACTTCCTAAGACCATGCCAGAACACTTGCAAACTTGGAACAAATTTAATAAGACCATGCCAAAACACGTGCAAACTTGGTACTAATTTAATAAAACCATGCCAAAACACTTGCAAACTTGGAACAAACTTCCTAAGACCATGCCAAAACACTTGCAAACTTGGTACAAATTTAATAAGACCATGCCAAACACTTGCAAACTTGTTACAAATTTATTACGACCATGCCAGAACACTTGCAAACTTGGCACAAATTTAATAAGACCATGCCAAAACACTTGCAAACGTGGTACAAATTTAATAAGACCTTGCCAAAACACTTGCAAACTTGGTACAAATTTAATAAGACCCTGCCAAAACACTTGCAAACTTGGTACAAATTTATTAAGACCATGTCAGAACACTTGCAAACTTGGAACAAATTTAATAAGACCATGCCAAAACACGTGCGAACTTGGTACAAATTTAATAAAACCATGCCAAAACACTTGCAAACTTGGAACAAACTTCCTAAGACCATGCCATAACACTTGCAAACTTGGTACAAATTTAATAAGACCATGCCAAAACACTTGCAAATTTGGTTCAAATTTTATAAGACCATGCCAAAACACTTGCAAACTTGGTACAAATTTAATAAGACCATGCCAAAACACTTGCAAACTTGGAACAAATTTAATAAGACCATGCTAAAAAACTTGCAAAATTGGTACAAATTTAATAAGACCATGCGGAACACTTGCAAACTTGGTACAAATTTAATAAGACCATGCCAAAACACTTGCAAACTTGGTACAAATGTAATAAGACCATGCCAAAACACTTGCAAACTTGGTACAAATTTAATAAGACCATGCCAAAACACTTGCAAACTTTGTACAAAATTAATAAGACCATGCCAAACACTTGCAAACTTGGTACAAATTTAATAAGACCATGCCAAAACACTTGCAAACTTGGTACAAATTTAATAAGACCATGCCAAACACTTGCAAACTAAGAAGGGAACTGGGAGTGCAATGCCCTCTTTCCGTCCGATTTCTCTCCTTAACACAGATTACAAGCTGCTGGCGAGAATTTTGAAGCTACGGGTCGATGGGATCATCGACAAGTGGCAGATAATTTCCCCAGCCCAAAAATGCAGCAACAAGCCGCAGAACATTTTTCTAGCTGTTCTCTCGGTTAAGGAGAGAATTCTGGACTTGAAGAGGAGGAAGAAAAGCGGCTAGCTCGTTTCCTTCGACCTCTCGCAGGCGTTTGACCGCGTCGACCGAGACTTCCTGTGGACAACCATGACCTCCTTGGGTTTTAATCCTGGGCTGGTTGGGCTTCTCAGGTCAATTGGTGAGCGGTCTTCTTCCCGTCTGCTTGTGAATGGACAGCTGTCCTCTCCCTTCCCCATCCAACGTTCCGTCAGACAGGGCGATCCTCTTTCCATGCATCTGTTTGTCCTTTACCTTCATCCCCTTATTACTGAGCTCGACAGTATTTGCTGCGATCAGGATGACCTGATCAATGCATATGCCGACGATGTCTCAGTGATTACTTCCTCCCCTTCCAAAATCGAGCGGGTCAGAGAGGCGTTCGAGGCGTTCGGCCTTTGCTCAGGGGCCAGGCTGAACGTGGGGAAGACCATCGCGATCGACATCGGACACGTCACTCCAGCAACGAGGATCCACGTCCCATGGCTACGCACCGAGGAGCGTCTCCGGCTTCTCGGGATATTGTTCTCCAACAACATCCGCGAGGCCATGGCGCACAACTGGGACGTGGTGATCCAGAAGTTCCGGCAGTTGGTCTGGCTTCATCGTGTGAGAGACCTGAACCTGGCCCAGAAGGTGTTGCTTCTCAACACCTTCCTGCTCCCCAAGCTGTGGTTCGGCGCGTCTGTCTGTGGCGCTCGGCAGCGGGACGTTGCAAAGGTCTCTCACATGATTGGATCACTGCTGTGGAACGGCTCTGGTGGCATCCGCGTTCCTCTACTCCAGCTGGCGCTACCACGAGATCGCGGTGGACTTAATCTCCACATCCCCATCATCACCACACAATCGCTACTCACCAACCGGTACCTTGCGGAGCAAGGATGTTTGGTGATCGGGTCTCAGTATATCGCCAACGCTGGGAACCCACCCGACACCAACTCCGTCCCGTCGTCCTACCCCTGCCTCCGCAAGGTTATCCAGCACTTGGCATACGTGCCAGAGACCCTCCGACGATCGCCATCAACGCGAGGACTGCGACGCGCAGCAACAAACGCCCTACCGGACCCAAGGGTGGTTGGAGCTTCCCCACACACGCTGTGGAGAAGAGTGTGGGGAAACATAAGCTCCAGGATGCTGACGTCTGCACAACGTTCCGCCCTTTACCTGCTGGCAAACGGGAAGATCTCGCACGCGGAGCATGTTTTCGAAACCGGCAGAGCCGACACACCAACGTGCACGTTTTGTCCCGCTGTCGAGACCCTGGAGCACAAGTTTGCAGCATGTCCCCGCGTGTCGCTGGCGTGGGACACTCTACAACAGCGGCTGCAACAAGTTGCTCCAGGGTCCCATCTTCGTTTTGTCGACCTGCACTGGCCCGCTCTAAACAGGATAAGAGCGGGCACACGCAGTGCAGTACTCTCCGTATTTTCAAACTACATCATCCACATCATTGGAAACAATGATGTTGCGATTGATGTAGATGTCCTTTCCTGTTCTCTATAAATCAATCTGTTTGTAAAGTCTTGCCTTTGTTTCCCGTCCAACACGTGCGAAGGAAACAAAACCTATGTAAATGTGATTAAAAAGTATGTAAGAAATGTTGTACACCCTTAATAAACGTCTTTTATAAAAAAAAAAAACTTGGTACAAATTTAATAAGACCATGCTAAAACACTTGCAAAATTGGTACAAATTTAATAAGACCATGCCGAACACTTGCAAACTTGGTACAAATTTAATAAGACCATGCCAAACACTTGCAAACTTGGTACAAATTTAATAAGACCATGCCAAAACACTTGCAAACTTGGAACAAACTTCCTTAGACCATGCCAAAACACTTGCAAACTTGGTACAAATTTAATAAGACCATGCCAAAGCACTTGTAAACTTGGTACAAATTTAATAAGACCATGCCAAAACACTTGCAAACTTGGTACAAATTTAATGAGACCATTCCAAAACACTTGCAAACTTGGTACAAATTTAATAAGACCATGCCAAAACACTTGCAAACTTGGGACAAATTTAATAAGACCATGCCAAAACACGTGCAAACTTGGTACAAATTTAATAAAACCATGCCAAAACACTTGCAAACTTGGAACAAACTTCCTAAGACCATGCCAGAACACTTGCAAACTTGGAAAAAACTTCCTAAGACCATGCCAAAACACTTGCAAACTTGGTACAAATTTAATAAAACCATGCCAAAACACTTGCAAACTTGGAACAAACTTCCTAAGACTATGCCAAATCACTTACAAACTTGGTACAAATTTAATAAGACCATGCCAAAACACTTGCAAACTTGGTACAAATTTAATAAGACCATGCCAAACACTTGCAAACTTGGAACAAACTTCCTAAGACCATGCCAAAACACTTGCAAACTTGGTACAAATTTAATAAGACCATGCCAAAACACTTGCAAACTTGGTACAAATTTAATAAGACCATGCCAAACACTTGCAAACTTGGAACAAACTTCCTAAGACCATGCCAAAACACTTGCAAACTTGGTACAAATTTAATAAGACCATGCCAATACACTTGCAAACTTGAAAATTTTTTAATAAGACCATGCCAAAACACTTGCAAACTTGGTACATATTTAATAAGACCAAGCCAAAACACTTGCAAACTTGGAACAAACTTCCTATGACCATGCCAAAACACTTGCAAACTTGGTACAAATTAAATGAGACCATGCCAAACACTTGCAAACTTGGAACAAACTTCCTAAGACCATGTCAAAACAATTGCAAACTTGGTACAAATTTAATAAAACCATGCCAAAACACTTGCAAACTTGCTACAAATTTAATAAGACCATGCCAAAACACTTGCAAACTTGGTACAAATTTAATGAGACCATTCCAAAACACTTGCAAACTTGGTACAAATTTAATAAGACCATGCCAAAACACTTGCAAACTTGGTACAAATTTAATAAGACCATGCCAAAGCACTTGCAAACATGGGACAAATTTAATAAGACCATGCCAAAACACTTGCAAACTTGGTACAAATTTAATAAGACCATGCCAAAACACTTGCAAACTTAGAACAAATTTAATAAGACCATGCCAAAACACTTGCAAACTTGGTACAAATTTAATAAGACCATGTCCAAACACTTGCAAACTTGGAACAAACTTCCTAAGACCATGCCAAAACACTTGCAAACTTGGTACAAATTAAATAAGACCATGCCAAAACACTTGCAAACTTGGAACAAATTTAATAAGACCATGCCAAAACACTTATAAACTTGGTAAAAATTTAATAAGACCATGGCAAAACACTTGCAAACTTGGTACAAATTTAATAAGACCATGCCAAAACACTTGCAAACTTGGTACAAATTTAATGAGACAATGCCAAAACACTTGCAAACTTGGTACAAATTTAATAAGACCATGCCAAAACACTTGCAAACTTGGTACAAATTTAATAAGACCATGCCAAAACACTTGCAAACTTGGTACAAACTTCCTAAGACCATGCCAAAACACCTGCAAACTTGGTACAAATTTAATAAGACCATTTCAAAACACTTGCAAACTTGGAACAAATTTAATAAGACCATGCCAAACACTTGCAAACTTGGAACAAACTTCCTAAAACCATGCCAAAACACTTGCTAACTTGGTACAAATTTAATAAGACCATGCCAAACACTTGCAAACTTGGTACAATTTTAATAAGACCATGCCAAAACACTTGCAAACTTGGAACAAACTTCTTAAGACAATGCCAAAACACTTGCAAACTTGGAAAAAACTTCCTAAGACCATGCCAAAACACCTGCAAACTTGGTACAAATTTAATAAGACCATGCCAAAACACTTGCAAACTTGGAACAAACTTCCAAAGACCATGCCAAAACACCTGCAAACTTGGTACAAATTTAATAAGACCATGCCAAAACACTTGCAAACTTGGTACAAATTTAATAAGACCATGCCAAAACACTTATAAACTTGGTACAAATTTAATAAGACCATGCGAAAACACTTGCAAACTTGGTACAAATTTAATGAGACCATTCCAAAACACTTGCAAACTTGGTACAAATTTAATAAGACCATGCCAAAACACTTGCAAACTTGGTACAAATTTAATAAGACCATGCCAAAACACTTGCAAACTTGGAACAAACTTCCTAAGACCATGCCAAAACACTTGCAAACTTGGTACAAACTTCCTAAGACCATGCCAAAACACTTGCAAACTTGGAACAAACTTCCTAAGACCATGCCAAAACACTTGCAAACTTGGTACAAATTTCCTAAGACCATGCCAAAACACTTGCAAACTTGGTACAAATTTAAAACGACCATGCCAAACACTTGCAAACTTGGTACAAATTTAATAAGACCATGCCAAACACTTGCAAACTTGGAACAAACTTCCTAAGACCCCGCCAAAACACTTGCAAACTTGATGCAAACTTCCTAAGACCATGCCAAAACACATGCAAACTTGGTACAAATTTAATAAGACCATGCCAAAACAATTGCAAACTTGGTACAAGTTTAATAAGACCATGGCAAAACACTTGCAAACTTGGAACAAATTTAATAAGACCATGCCAAAACACTTGCAAACTTGGTACAAATTTAATAAGACCATGCCAAAACACTTGCAAACTTGGAACAAACTTCCTAAGACCATGCCAAAACACTTGCAAACTTGGTACAAACTTCCTAAGACCATGCCAAAACACTTGCAAACTTGGAACAAACTTCCTAAGACCATGCCAAAACACTTGCAAACTTGGTACAAATTTCCTAAGACCATGCCAAAACACTTGCAAACTTGGTACAAATTTAAAACGACCATGCCAAACACTTGCAAACTTGGTACAAATTTAATAAGACCATGCCAAACACTTGCAAACTTGGAACAAACTGCCTAAGACCATGCCAAAACACTTGCAAACTTGGTACAAATTTAATAAGACCATGCCAAAACAATTGCAAACTTGGTACAAGTTTAATAAGACCATGGCAAAACACTTGCAAACTTGGAACAAATTTAATGAGACCATGCCAAAACACTTGCAACCTTGGAACAAACTTCCTAAGACCATGCTAAAACACTTGCAAACTTGGAACAAACTTCCTAAGACCATGCCAAAACACTTGCAATCTTGGTACAAATTTCCTAAGACCATGCCAAAACACTTGCAAACTTGGTACAAATTTAAAACGACCATGCCAAACACTTGCAAACTTGGTACAAATTTAATAAGACCATGCCAAACACTTGCAAACTTGGAACAAACTGCCTAAGACCATGCCAAAACACTTGCAAACTTGGTACAAATTTAATAAGACCATGCCAAAACAATTGCAAACTTGGTACAAGTTTAATAAGACCATGGCAAAACACTTGCAAACTTGGAACAAACTTCCAAAGACCATGCCAAAACACCTGCAAACTTGGTACAAATTTAATAAGACCATGCCAAAGCACTTGCAAACTTGGTACAAATTTAATAAGACCATGCCAAAACACTTGCAAACTTGGTACAAATTTAATAAGACCATGCGAAAACACTTGCAAACTTGGTACAAATTTAATGAGACCATTCCAAAACACTTGCAAACTTGGTACAAATTTAATAAGACCATGCCAAAACACTTGCAAACTTGGTACAAATTTAATAAGACCATGCCAAAACACTTGCAAACTTGGAACAAACTTCCTAAGACCATGCCAAAACACTTGCAAACTTGGTACAAACTTCCTAAGACCATGCCAAAACACTTGCAAACTTGGAACAAACTTCCTAAGACCATGCCAAAACACTTGCAAACTTCGTACAAATTTCCTAAGACCATGCCAAAACACTTGCAAACTTGGTACAAATTTAAAACGACCATGCCAAACACTTGCAAACTTGGTACAAATTTAATAAGACCATGCCAAACACTTGCAAACTTGGAACAAACTTCCTAAGACCCCGCCAAAACACTTGCAAACTTGATGCAAACTTCCTAAGACCATGCCAAAACACTTGCAAACTTGGTACAAATTTAATAAGACCATGCCAAAACAATTGCAAACTTGGTACAAGTTTAATAAGACCATGGCAAAACACTTGCAAACTTGGAACAAATTTAATAAGACCATGCCAAAACACTTGCAAACTTGGTACAAATTTAATAAGACCATGCCAAAACACTTGCAAACTTGGAACAAACTTCCTAAGACCATGCCAAAACACTTGCAAACTTGGTACAAACTTCCTAAGACCATGCCAAAACACTTGCAAACTTGGAACAAACTTCCTAAGACCATGCCAAAACACTTGCAAACTTGGTACAAATTTCCTAAGACCATGCCAAAACACTTGCAAACTTGGTACAAATTTAAAACGACCATGCCAAACACTTGCAAACTTGGTACAAATTTAATAAGACCATGCCAAACACTTGCAAACTTGGAACAAACTGCCTAAGACCATGCCAAAACACTTGCAAACTTGGTACAAATTTAATAAGACCATGCCAAAACAATTGCAAACTTGGTACAAGTTTAATAAGACCATGGCAAAACACTTGCAAACTTGGAACAAATTTAATGAGACAATGCCAAAACACTTGCAACCTTGGAACAAACTTCCTAAGACCATGCTAAAACACTTGCAAACTTGGAACAAACTTCCTAAGACCATGCCAAAACACTTGCAATCTTGGTACAATTTTAATAAGACCATGCCAAAACACTTGCAAACTTGGTACAAATTTAATAAGACCATGCCAAAACACTTGCAAACTTGGAACGAATTTAATAAGACCATGCCAAACTCTTGCAAACTTGGAACAAACTTCCTAAGCCCATGCCAAAACACTTGCAAACTTGGAACAAACTACCTAAGACCATGCCAAAAACTTGCAAACTTGGTACAAATTTAAAAAGACCATGCCAAAACACTTGCAACCTTGGTACAAATTTAATAAGACCATGCCAAAACACTTGCAAACTTGGTACAAATTTAATAAGACCATGCCAAAACACTTGCAAACTTGGAACGAATTTAATAAGACCATGCCAAACTCTTGCAAACTTGGAACAAACTTCCTAAGACCATGCCAAAACACTTGCAAACTTGGTACAAATTTCCTAAGACCATGCCAAAACACTTGCAAACTTGGTACAAATTTAAAACGACCATGCCAAACACTTGCAAACTTGGTACAAATTTAATAAGACCATGCCAAACACTTGCAAACTTGGAACAAACTGCCTAAGACCATGCCAAAACACTTGCAAACTTGGTACAAATTTAATAAGACCATGCCAAAACAATTGCAAACTTGGTACAAGTTTAATAAGACCATGGCAAAACACTTGCAAACTTGGAACAAATTTAATGAGACCATGCCAAAACACTTGCAACCTTGGAACAAACTTCCTAAGACCATGCTAAAACACTTGCAAACTTGGAACAAACTTCCTAAGACCATGCCAAAACACTTGCAATCTTGGTACAATTTTAATAAGACCATGCCAAAACACTTGCAAACTTGGTACAAATTTAATAAGACCATGCCAAAACACTTGCAAACTTGGAACGAATTTAATAAGACCATGCCAAACTCTTGCAAACTTGGAACAAACTTCCTAAGCCCATGCCAAAACACTTGCAAACTTGGAACAAACTACCTAAGACCATGCCAAAAACTTGCAAACTTGGTACAAATTTAAAAAGACCATGCCAAAACACTTGCAAACTTGGTACAAACTTCCTAAGACCAAGCCAAAACACTTGCAAACTTGGAACAAATTTAATAAGACCATGCCAAACACTTGCAAACTTGGAACAAACTTCCTAAGACCATGCCAAAACACTTGCAAACTTGGTACAAATTTAATAAGACCATGCCAAAACAATTGCAAACTTGGTACAAGTTTAATAAGACCATGGCAAAACACTTGCAAACTTGGAACAAATTTAATGAGACCATGCCAAAACAATTGCAAACTTGGTACAAGTTTAATAAGACCATGGCAAAACACTTGCAAACTTGGAACAAATTTAATGAGACCATGCCAAAACACTTGCAACCTTGGAACAAACTTCCTAAGACCATGCTAAAACACTTGCAAACTTGGAACAAACTTCCTAAGACCATGCCAAAACACTTGCAAACTTGGTACAATTTTAATAAGACCATGCCAAAACACTTGCAAACTTGGTACAAATTTCATAAGACCATGCCAAAACACTTGCAAACTTGGAACGAATTTAATAAGACCATGCCAAACTCTTGCAAACTTGGAACAAACTTCCTAAGACCATGCCAAAACACTTGCAAACTTGGAACAAACTACCTAAGACCATGCCAAAAACTTGCAAACTTGGTACAAATTTAAAAAGACCATGCCAAAACACTTGCAACCTTGGTACAAATTTAATAAGACCATGCCAAAACACTTGCAAACTTGGTACAAATTTAATAAGACCATGCCAAACACTTGCAAACTTGGAACAAACTTCCTAAGACCATGCCAAAACAATTGCAAACTTGGTACAAATTTAATAACACCATGCCAAAACAATTGCAAACTTGGTACAAGTTTCATAAGACCATGGCAAAACACTTGCAAACTTGGAACAAATTTAATGAGACCATGCCAAAACACTTGCAACCTTGGAACAAACTTCCTAAGACCATGCTAAAACACTTGCAAACTTGGAACAAACTTCCTAAGACCATGCCAAAACACTTGCAAACTTGGTACAATTTTAATAAGACCATGCCAAAACACTTGCAAACTTGGTACAAATTTAATAAGACCATGCCAAAACACTTGCAAACTTGGAACGAATTTAATAAGACCATGCCAAACACTTGCAAACTTGGAACAAACTTCCTAAGACCATGCCAAAACACTTGCAAACTTGGAACAAACTACCTAAGACCATGCCAAAACACTTGCAAACTTGGTACAAATTTAATACGACCATGCCAAACACTTGCAAACTTGGAACAAACTTCCTAAGACCATGCCAAAACACTTGCAAACTTGGAACAAATTTAATAAGACCATGCCAAAACAATTGCAAACTTGGTACAAACTTCCTAAGACCATGCCAAAACACCTGCAAACTTGGTACAAGTTTAATAAGACCATGCCAAACACTTGCAAACTTGGTACAAACTTCCTAAGACCATGCCAAAACACTTGCAAACTTGGAACAAACTTCCTAAGACCATGCCAAAACAATTGCAAACTTGGTACAAATTTAATAACACCATGCCAAAACAATTGCAAACTTGGTACAAGTTTCATAAGACCATGGCAAAACACTTGCAAACTTGGAACAAATTTAATGAGACCATGCCAAAACACTTGCAACCTTGGAACAAACTTCCTAAGACCATGCTAAAACACTTGCAAACTTGGAACAAACTTCCTAAGACCATGCCAAAACACTTGCAAACTTGGTACAATTTTAATAAGACCATGCCAAAACACTTGCAAACTTGGTACAAATTTAATAAGACCATGCCAAAATACTTGCAACCTTGGTACAAATTTAATAAGACCATGCCAAAACACTTGCAAACTTGGTACAAATTTAATGAGACCATGCCAAAACACTTGCAAACTTGGAACAAACTTCCAAAGACCATGCCAAAACACTTGCAAACTTGGTACAAATTTAATACGACCATGCCAAACACTTGCAAACTTGGAACAAACTTCCTAAGACCATGCCAAAACACTTGCAAACTTGGAACAAATTTAATAAGACCATGCCAAAACAATTGCAAACTTGGTACAAACTTCCTAAGACCATGCCAAAACACCTGCAAACTTGGTACAAGTTTAATAAGACCATGCCAAACACTTGCAAACTTGGTACAAACTTCCTAAGACCATGCCAAAACACTTGCAAACTTGGTACAAATTTAATAAGACCATGCCAAAACACTTGCAAACTTGGAACAAACTTCCTAAGACCATGCCAAAACACTTGCAAACTTGGGACAAATTTATTAAGACCATGCCTAACACTTGCAAACTTGGAACAAATTTAATAAGACCATGCCAAAACACTTGCAAACTTGGTACAAATTTAATAAGACCATGCCAAAACACTTGCAAACTTGGGACAAACTTCCTAAAACCATGCCAAAACACTTGCTTACTTGGTACAAATTTAATAAGACCATGCCAAAACACTTGCAAACTTGGAACAAATTTAATAAGACCATGCCAAAACACTTGCAAGCTTGGAACAAACTTCCTAAGACCATGCCAAAACACTTGCAAACTTGGTACAAACTTCCTAAGACCATGCCAAAACACTTGCAAACTTGGTACAAATTTAATACGACCATGCCAAAACACTTGCAAACTTGGAACAAACTTCCTAAGACCATGCCAAAACACTTGCAAACTTTGTACAAATTAAATGAGACCATGCCAAACACTTGCAAGCTTGGGACAAACTTCCTAAGACCATGTCAAAACACTTGCAAACTTGGCACAAATTTAATAAGACCATGCCAAAAACTTGCAAACTTGGTAAAAATTTAATAAGACCATGCCAAAACACTTGCAACCTTGGTACAAATTTAATAAGACCATGCCAAAACACTTGCAAACTTGGTACAAATTTAATAAGACCATGCCAAACACTTGCAAACTTGGAACAAACTTCCTAAGACCATGCCAAAACACTTGCAAACGTGGTACAAATTTAATAAGACCATGCCAAAACACTTGCAAACTTGGTACAAATTTAATAAGACCATGCCAAAACACTTGCAAACTTGGAACAAACTTCCTAAGACCATGCCAAAACACTTGCAAACTTGGAACCAATTTAATAAGACCATGCCAAAACACTAGCAAACTTGGTACAAACTTCCTAAGACCATGCCAAAACACTTGCAAACTTGGAACAAACTTCCTAAGACCATGCCAAAACACTTGCAAACTTGGTACAAATTTCCTAAGACCATGCCAAAACACTTGCAAACTTGGTACAAATTTAAAACGACCATGCCAAACACTTGCAAACTTGGTACAAATTTAATAAGACCATGCCAAAACACTTGCAAACTTGGTACAAATTTAATAAGACCATGCCAAAACACTTGCAAACTTGGTACAAACTTCCTAAGACCAAGCCAAAACACTTGCAAACTTGGTACAAATTTAATAAGACCATGCCAAAACACTTGCAACCTTGGTACAAATTTAATACGACCATGCCAAAACACTTGCAAACTTGGTACAAATTTTCTAAGACCATGCCAAACACTTGCAAACTCGGAACAAACTTCCTAAGACCATGCCAAAACACTTGCACACTTGGAACAAACTTCCTAAGACCATGCCAAACACTTGCAAACATGGAACAAACTTCCTAAGACCATGCCAAAACACTTGCAAACTTGGAACAAACTTACTAAGACCATGCCAAAACACTTGCAACCTTGGGACAAAGTTAATAAGACCATGCCAAAACACTTGCAAACTTGATACTTATTTAACACGACCATGCCAAACACTTGCAAACTTGGTACAAATTTAATAAGACCATGCCAAAGCACTTGCAAACTTGGAACAAACTTCCTAAGACCATGCCAAAACACTTGCAACCTTGGAACAAATTTAATAACACCATGCCAAAACACTTGCAAACTTGGAACAAATTTAATAAGACCATGCCAAAACACTTGCAAACTTGGTACAAACTTCCTAAGACCATGCCAAAACACTTGCAAACTTGGAACAAACTTCCTAAGACCATGCCAAAACACTTGCAAACTTGGTACAAATTTAATAAGACCATGCCAAACACTTGCAAAATTGGAACAAACTTCCTAAGACCATGCCGAAACACTTGCAACCTTGGTACAAAGTTAATAAGACCATGCCAAAACACTTGCAAACTTGGAACAAATTTAATAAGACCATGCCAAAACACTTGCAAACTTGGTACAAATTTAATAAGACCATGCCAAAACACTTGCAAACTTGGAACAAACTTCCTAAGACCATGCCAAAACACTTGCAAACTTGGTACAAATTTCCTAAGACCATGCCAAAACACTTGCAAACTTGGTACAAATTTAATAAGACCATGCCAAAACACTTGCAAACTTGGAACAAGTTTAATAAGACCATGCCAAAACACTTGGAAACTTGTTACAAATTAAATGAGACCATGCCAAACACTTGCAAACTTGGAACATATTTAATAAGACCATGCCAAAACACTTGCAACCTTGGTACAAATTTAATACGACCATGCCAAACACTTGCAAACTTGGAACAAACTTCCTAAGACCATGCCAAAACACCTGCAAACTTGGTACAAATTTAATAAGACCATGCCAAAACATTTGCAAACTTGGAACAAATTTAATACGACCATGCCAAACACTTGCAAACTTGGTACAAATTTAATAAGACCATGCCAAAACACTTGCAAACTTGGTACAAATTTAATAAGACCATGCCAAACACTTGCAAACTTGGTACAAATTTAATAAGACCATGCCCAACACTTGCAAACTTGGTACAAATTTAATAAGACCATGCCAAAACATTTGCAAACTTGGAACAAATTTAATACGACCATGCCAAACACTTGCAAACTTGGTACAAATTTAATAAGACCATGCCAAAACACTTGCAAACTTGGTACAAATTTAAAAAGACCATGCCAAACACTTGCAAACTTGGTACAAATTTAATAAGACCATGCCAAAACACTTGCAACCTTGGTACAAACTTCCTAAGGCCATGCCAAAACACTTGCAACCTTGGTACAAATTTAATAAGACCATGCCAAAACACTTGCAGACTTGGTACAAATTTAATAAGAACATGCCAAAACACTTGCAAACTTGGTACAAATTTAATAAGACCATGCCAAAACACTTGCAAGCTTGGAACAAACTTCCTAAGACCATGCCAAAACACTTGCAAACTTGGTACAAATTTAATAAGACCATGCCAAACACTTGCAAACTTGGAACAAACTTCCTAAGACCATGCCAAAACACTTGCAAACTTGGTACAAATTTAATAAGACCATGCCAAAACAATTGCAAACTTGATACTTATTTAACACGACCATGCCAAACACTTGCAAACTTGGTACAAATTTAATAAGACCATGCCAAACACTTGCAAACTTGGAACAAACTTCCTAAGACCATGCCAAAACACTTGCAAACTTGGTACAAATTTAATAAGACCATGCCAAACACTTGCAAACTTGGTACAAATTTAATAAGACCATGCCAAAACACTTGCAAACTTGGAACAAATTTAATAAGACCATGCCAAAACACTTGCAAACTTGGAACAAACTTCCTAAGACCATGCCAAAACACTTGCAAACTTGGTACAAATTTCCTAAGACCATGCCAAAACACTTGCAAACTTGGTACAAATTTAATAAGACCATGCCAAAACACTTGCAAACTTGGAACAAGTTTAATAAGACCATGCCAAAACACTTGGAAACTTGTTACAAATTAAATGAGACCATGCCAAACACTTGCAAACTTGGAACATATTTAATAAGACCATGCCAAAACACTTGCAACCTTGGTACAAATTTAATACGACCATGCCAAACACTTGCAAACTTGGAACAAACTTCCTAAGACCATGCCAAAACACCTGCAAACTTGGTACAAATTTAATAAGACCATGGCAAAACATTTGCAAACTTGGAACAAATTTAATACGACCATGCCAAACACTTGCAAACTTGGTACAAATTTAATAAGACCATGCCAAAACACTTGCAAACTTGGTACAAATTTAATAAGACCATGCCAAACACTTGCAAACTTGGTACAAATTTAATAAGACCATGCCCAACACTTGCAAACTTGGTACAAATTTAATAAGACCATGCCAAAACATTTGCAAACTTGGAACAAATTTAATACGACCATGCCAAACACTTGCAAACTTGGTACAAATTTAATAAGACCATGCCAAAGCACTTGCAAACTTGGAACAAACTTCCTAAGACCATGCCAAAACACTTGCAACCTTGGAACAAATTTAATAACACCATGCCAAAACACTTGCAAACTTGGAACAAATTTAATAAGACCATGCCAAAACAATTGCAAACTTGATACTTATTTAACACGACCATGCCAAACACTTGCAAACTTGGTACAAATTTAATAAGACCATGCCAAACACTTGCAAACTTGGAACAAACTTCCTAAGACCATGCCAAAACACTTGCAAACTTGGTACAAATTTAATAAGACCATGCCCAACACTTGCAAACTTGGTACAAATTTAATAAGACCATGCCAAAACATTTGCAAACTTGATACTTATTTAACACGACCATGCCAAACACTTGCAAACTTGGTACAAATTTAATAAGACCATGCCAAAGCACTTGCAAACTTGGAACAAACTTCCTAAGACCATGCCAAAACACTTGCAACCTTGGAACAAATTTAATAACACCATGCCAAAACACTTGCAAACTTGGAACAAATTTAATAAGACCATGCCAAAACACTTGCAAACTTGGTACAAACTTCCTAAGACCATGCCAAAACACTTGCAAACTTGGAACAAACTTCCTAAGACCATGCCAAAACACTTGCAAACTTGGTACAAATTTAATAAGACCATGCCAAACACTTGCAAAATTGGAACAAACTTCCTAAGACCATGCCGAAACACTTGCAACCTTGGTACAAAGTTAATAAGACCATGCCAAAACACTTGCAAACTTGGAACAAATTTAATAAGACCATGCCAAAACACTTGCAAACTTGGTACAAATTTAATAAGACCATGCCAAAACACTTGCAAACTTGGAACAAACTTCCTAAGACCATGCCAAAACACTTGCAAACTTGGTACAAATTTCCTAAGACCATGCCAAAACACTTGCAAACTTGGTACAAATTTAATAAGACCATGCCAAAACACTTGCAAACTTGGAACAAGTTTAATAAGACCATGCCAAAACACTTGGAAACTTGTTACAAATTAAATGAGACCATGCCAAACACTTGCAAACTTGGAACATATTTAATAAGACCATGCCAAAACACTTGCAACCTTGGTACAAATTTAATACGACCATGCCAAACACTTGCAAACTTGGAACAAACTTCCTAAGACCATGCCAAAACACCTGCAAACTTGGTACAAATTTAATAAGACCATGCCAAAACATTTGCAAACTTGGAACAAATTTAATACGACCATGCCAAACACTTGCAAACTTGGTACAAATTTAATAAGACCATGCCAAAACACTTGCAAACTTGGTACAAATTTAATAAGACCATGCCAAACACTTGCAAACTTGGTACAAATTTAATAAGACCATGCCCAACACTTGCAAACTTGGTACAAATTTAATAAGACCATGCCAAAACATTTGCAAACTTGGAACAAATTTAATACGACCATGCCAAACACTTGCAAACTTGGTACAAATTTAATAAGACCATGCCAAAACACTTGCAAACTTGGTACAAATTTAAAAAGACCATGCCAAACACTTGCAAACTTGGTACAAATTTAATAAGACCATGCCAAAACACTTGCAACCTTGGTACAAACTTCCTAAGGCCATGCCAAAACACTTGCAACCTTGGTACAAATTTAATAAGACCATGCCAAAACACTTGCAGACTTGGTACAAATTTAATAAGAACATGCCAAAACACTTGCAAACTTGGTACAAATTTAATAAGACCATGCCAAAACACTTGCAAGCTTGGAACAAACTTCCTAAGACCATGCCAAAACACTTGCAAACTTGGTACAAATTTAATAAGACCATGCCAAACACTTGCAAACTTGGAACAAACTTCCTAAGACCATGCCAAAACACTTGCAAACTTGGTACAAATTTAATAAGACCATGCCAAAACAATTGCAAACTTGATACTTATTTAACACGACCATGCCAAACACTTGCAAACTTGGTACAAATTTAATAAGACCATGCCAAACACTTGCAAACTTGGAACAAACTTCCTAAGACCATGCCAAAACACTTGCAAACTTGGTACAAATTTAATAAGACCATGCCAAACACTTGCAAACTTGGTACAAATTTAATAAGACCATGCCAAAACACTTGCAAACTTGGAACAAATTTAATAAGACCATGCCAAAACACTTGCAAACTTGGAACAAACTTCCTAAGACCATGCCAAAACACTTGCAAACTTGGTACAAATTTCCTAAGACCATGCCAAAACACTTGCAAACTTGGTACAAATTTAATAAGACCATGCCAAAACACTTGCAAACTTGGAACAAGTTTAATAAGACCATGCCAAAACACTTGGAAACTTGTTACAAATTAAATGAGACCATGCCAAACACTTGCAAACTTGGAACATATTTAATAAGACCATGCCAAAACACTTGCAACCTTGGTACAAATTTAATACGACCATGCCAAACACTTGCAAACTTGGAACAAACTTCCTAAGACCATGCCAAAACACCTGCAAACTTGGTACAAATTTAATAAGACCATGGCAAAACATTTGCAAACTTGGAACAAATTTAATACGACCATGCCAAACACTTGCAAACTTGGTACAAATTTAATAAGACCATGCCAAAACACTTGCAAACTTGGTACAAATTTAATAAGACCATGCCAAACACTTGCAAACTTGGTACAAATTTAATAAGACCATGCCCAACACTTGCAAACTTGGTACAAATTTAATAAGACCATGCCAAAACATTTGCAAACTTGGAACAAATTTAATACGACCATGCCAAACACTTGCAAACTTGGTACAAATTTAATAAGACCATGCCAAAACACTTGCAAACTTGGAACAAACTTCCTAAGACCATGCCAAAACACTTGCAAACTTGGGACAAATTTATTAAGACCATGCCTAACACTTGCAAACTTGGAACAAATTTAATAAGACCATGCCAAAACACTTGCAAACTTGGTACAAATTTAATAAGACCATGCCAAAACACTTGCAAACTTGGGACAAACTTCCTAAAACCATGCCAAAACACTTGCTTACTTGGTACAAATTTAATAAGACCATGCCAAAACACTTGCAAACTTGGAACAAATTTAATAAGACCATGCCAAAACACTTGCAAGCTTGGAACAAACTTCCTAAGACCATGCCAAAACACTTGCAAACTTGGTACAAACTTCCTAAGACCATGCCAAAACACTTGCAAACTTGGTACAAATTTAATACGACCATGCCAAAACACTTGCAAACTTGGAACAAACTTCCTAAGACCATGCCAAAACACTTGCAAACTTTGTACAAATTAAATGAGACCATGCCAAACACTTGCAAGCTTGGGACAAACTTCCTAAGACCATGTCAAAACACTTGCAAACTTGGCACAAATTTAATAAGACCATGCCAAAAACTTGCAAACTTGGTAAAAATTTAATAAGACCATGCCAAAACACTTGCAACCTTGGTACAAATTTAATAAGACCATGCCAAAACACTTGCAAACTTGGTACAAATTTAATAAGACCATGCCAAACACTTGCAAACTTGGAACAAACTTCCTAAGACCATGCCAAAACACTTGCAAACGTGGTACAAATTTAATAAGACCATGCCAAAACACTTGCAAACTTGGTACAAATTTAATAAGACCATGCCAAAACACTTGCAAACTTGGAACAAACTTCCTAAGACCATGCCAAAACACTTGCAAACTTGGAACCAATTTAATAAGACCATGCCAAAACACTAGCAAACTTGGTACAAACTTCCTAAGACCATGCCAAAACACTTGCAAACTTGGAACAAACTTCCTAAGACCATGCCAAAACACTTGCAAACTTGGTACAAATTTCCTAAGACCATGCCAAAACACTTGCAAACTTGGTACAAATTTAAAACGACCATGCCAAACACTTGCAAACTTGGTACAAATTTAATAAGACCATGCCAAAACACTTGCAAACTTGGTACAAATTTAATAAGACCATGCCAAAACACTTGCAAACTTGGTACAAACTTCCTAAGACCAAGCCAAAACACTTGCAAACTTGGTACAAATTTAATAAGACCATGCCAAAACACTTGCAACCTTGGTACAAATTTAATACGACCATGCCAAAACACTTGCAAACTTGGTACAAATTTTCTAAGACCATGCCAAACACTTGCAAACTCGGAACAAACTTCCTAAGACCATGCCAAAACACTTGCACACTTGGAACAAACTTCCTAAGACCATGCCAAACACTTGCAAACATGGAACAAACTTCCTAAGACCATGCCAAAACACTTGCAAACTTGGAACAAACTTACTAAGACCATGCCAAAACACTTGCAACCTTGGGACAAAGTTAATAAGACCATGCCAAAACACTTGCAAACTTGATACTTATTTAACACGACCATGCCAAACACTTGCAAACTTGGTACAAATTTAATAAGACCATGCCAAAGCACTTGCAAACTTGGAACAAACTTCCTAAGACCATGCCAAAACACTTGCAACCTTGGAACAAATTTAATAACACCATGCCAAAACACTTGCAAACTTGGAACAAATTTAATAAGACCATGCCAAAACACTTGCAAACTTGGTACAAACTTCCTAAGACCATGCCAAAACACTTGCAAACTTGGAACAAACTTCCTAAGACCATGCCAAAACACTTGCAAACTTGGTACAAATTTAATAAGACCATGCCAAACACTTGCAAAATTGGAACAAACTTCCTAAGACCATGCCGAAACACTTGCAACCTTGGTACAAAGTTAATAAGACCATGCCAAAACACTTGCAAACTTGGAACAAATTTAATAAGACCATGCCAAAACACTTGCAAACTTGGTACAAATTTAATAAGACCATGCCAAAACACTTGCAAACTTGGAACAAACTTCCTAAGACCATGCCAAAACACTTGCAAACTTGGTACAAATTTCCTAAGACCATGCCAAAACACTTGCAAACTTGGTACAAATTTAATAAGACCATGCCAAAACACTTGCAAACTTGGAACAAGTTTAATAAGACCATGCCAAAACACTTGGAAACTTGTTACAAATTAAATGAGACCATGCCAAACACTTGCAAACTTGGAACATATTTAATAAGACCATGCCAAAACACTTGCAACCTTGGTACAAATTTAATACGACCATGCCAAACACTTGCAAACTTGGAACAAACTTCCTAAGACCATGCCAAAACACCTGCAAACTTGGTACAAATTTAATAAGACCATGCCAAAACATTTGCAAACTTGGAACAAATTTAATACGACCATGCCAAACACTTGCAAACTTGGTACAAATTTAATAAGACCATGCCAAAACACTTGCAAACTTGGTACAAATTTAATAAGACCATGCCAAACACTTGCAAACTTGGTACAAATTTAATAAGACCATGCCCAACACTTGCAAACTTGGTACAAATTTAATAAGACCATGCCAAAACATTTGCAAACTTGGAACAAATTTAATACGACCATGCCAAACACTTGCAAACTTGGTACAAATTTAATAAGACCATGCCAAAACACTTGCAAACTTGGTACAAATTTAAAAAGACCATGCCAAACACTTGCAAACTTGGTACAAATTTAATAAGACCATGCCAAAACACTTGCAACCTTGGTACAAACTTCCTAAGGCCATGCCAAAACACTTGCAACCTTGGTACAAATTTAATAAGACCATGCCAAAACACTTGCAGACTTGGTACAAATTTAATAAGAACATGCCAAAACACTTGCAAACTTGGTACAAATTTAATAAGACCATGCCAAAACACTTGCAAGCTTGGAACAAACTTCCTAAGACCATGCCAAAACACTTGCAAACTTGGTACAAATTTAATAAGACCATGCCAAACACTTGCAAACTTGGAACAAACTTCCTAAGACCATGCCAAAACACTTGCAAACTTGGTACAAATTTAATAAGACCATGCCAAAACAATTGCAAACTTGATACTTATTTAACACGACCATGCCAAACACTTGCAAACTTGGTACAAATTTAATAAGACCATGCCAAACACTTGCAAACTTGGAACAAACTTCCTAAGACCATGCCAAAACACTTGCAAACTTGGTACAAATTTAATAAGACCATGCCAAACACTTGCAAACTTGGTACAAATTTAATAAGACCATGCCAAAACACTTGCAAACTTGGAACAAATTTAATAAGACCATGCCAAAACACTTGCAAACTTGGAACAAACTTCCTAAGACCATGCCAAAACACTTGCAAACTTGGTACAAATTTCCTAAGACCATGCCAAAACACTTGCAAACTTGGTACAAATTTAATAAGACCATGCCAAAACACTTGGAAACTTGTTACAAATTAAATGAGACCATGCCAAACACTTGCAAACTTGGAACATATTTAATAAGACCATGCCAAAACACTTGCAACCTTGGTACAAATTTAATACGACCATGCCAAACACTTGCAAACTTGGAACAAACTTCCTAAGACCATGCCAAAACACCTGCAAACTTGGTACAAATTTAATAAGACCATGGCAAAACATTTGCAAACTTGGAACAAATTTAATACGACCATGCCAAACACTTGCAAACTTGGTACAAATTTAATAAGACCATGCCAAAACACTTGCAAACTTGGTACAAATTTAATAAGACCATGCCAAACACTTGCAAACTTGGTACAAATTTAATAAGACCATGCCCAACACTTGCAAACTTGGTACAAATTTAATAAGACCATGCCAAAACATTTGCAAACTTGGAACAAATTTAATACGACCATGCCAAACACTTGCAAACTTGGTACAAATTTAATAAGACCATGCCAAAACACTTGCAAACTTGGTACAAATTTAAAAAGACCATGCCAAACACTTGCAAACTTGGAACAAATTTAATAAGACCATGCCAAAACACTTGCAACCTTGGTACAAACTTCCTAAGGCCATGCCAAAACACTTGCAACCTTGGTACAAATTTAATAAGACCATGCCAAAACACTTGCAGACTTGGTACAAATTTAATAAGAACATGCCAAAACACTTGCAAACTTGGTACAAATTTAATAAGACCATGCCAAAACACTTGCAAGCTTGGAACAAACTTCCTAAGACCATGCCAAAACACTTGCAAACTTGGTACAAATTTAATAAGACCATGCCAAACACTTGCAAACTTGGAACAAACTTCCTAAGACCATGCCAAAACACTTGCAAACTTGGTACAAATTTAATAAGACCATGCCAAAACAATTGCAAACTTGATACTTATTTAACACGACCATGCCAAACACTTGCAAACTTGGTACAAATTTAATAAGACCATGCCAAACACTTGCAAACTTGGAACAAACTTCCTAAGACCATGCCAAAACACTTGCAAACTTGGTACAAATTTAATAAGACCATGCCAAACACTTGCAAACTTGGTACAAATTTAATAAGACCATGCCAAAACACTTGCAAACTTGGAACAAATTTAATAAGACCATGCCAAAACACTTGCAAGCTTGGAACAAACTTCCTAAGACCATGCCAAATTACTTGCAAACTTGGTACAAATTTAATAAGACCATGCCAAACACTTGCACACTTGGAACAAACTTCCTAAGACCATGCCAAAACACTTGCAAACTTGGAACCAATTTAATAAGACCATGCCAAAACACTAGCAAACTTGGTACAAACTTCCTAAGACCATGCCAAAACACTTGCAAACTTGGAACAAACTTCCTAAGACCATGCCAAAACACTTGCAAACTTGGAACAAATTTCCTAAGACCATGCCAAAACACTTGCAAACTTGGTACAAATTTAAAACGACCATGCCAAACACTTACAAACTTGGTACAAATTTAATACGACCATGCCAAAACACTTGCAAACTTGGTACAAATTTAATAAGACCATGCCAAAACACTTGCAAACTTGGTACAAACTTCCTAAGACCAAGCCAAAACACTTGCAAACTTGGTACAAATTTAATAAGACCATGCCAAAACACTTGCAACCTTGGTACAAATTTAATACGACCATGCCAAAACACTTGCAAACTTGGTACAAATTTTCTAAGACCATGCCAAAAACTTGCAAACTTGGAACAAACTTCCTAAGACCATGCCAAAACACTTGCACACTTGGAACAAACTTCCTAAGACCATGCCAAACACTTGCAAACATGGAACAAACTTCCTAAGACCATGCCAAAACACTTGCAAACTTGGAACAAACTTACTAAGACCATGCCAAAACACTTGCAAACTTGGTACAAACTTCCTAAGACCATGCCAAACACTTGCAAACTTGGTACAAATGTATTAAGACCATGCCAAAACACTTGCAAACTTGGAACAAACTTCCTAAGACCATGCCAAAACACTTGCAAACTTGGTACAAATTTAATAAGACCATGCCAAACACTTGCAAACTTGGAACAAACTTCCAAAGACCATGCCAAAACACTTGCAAACTTGGTACAAATTTAATAAGACCATGCCAAACACTTGCAAACTTGGTACAATTTTAATAAGATCATGCCAAAACACTTGCTAACTTGGAACAAATTTAATAAGAACATGCCAAAACAATTGCAACCTTGGTATAAATTTAATACGACCATGCCAAAACAATTGCAAACTTGGAACAAACTTCCTAAGACCATGCCAAACACTTGCAAACTTGGAACAAACTTCCTAAGACCATGCCAAAACACTTGCAAACTTGGTACAAATTTAATAAGACCATGCCAAACACTTGCAAACTTGGTACAATTTTAATAAGATCATGCCAAAACACTTGCTAACTTGGAACAAATTTAATAAGAACATGCCAAAACAATTGCAACCTTGGTATAAATTTAATACGACCATGCCAAAACAATTGCAAACTTGGAACAAACTTCCTAAGACCATGCCAAACACTTGCAAACTTGGAACAAACTTCCTAAGACCATGCCAAAACACTTGCAAACTTGGTACAAATTTAATAAGACCATGCCAAAACACTTGCAAACTTGGAACAAATTTCCTAAGACCATGCCAAACACTTGCAAACTTGGAACAAACTTCCTAAGACCATGCCAAAACACTTGCAAACTTGGTTCAAATTTAATAAGACCATGTCAAAACACTTGCAATCTTTTAACAAATTTGAAAAGACCATGCCAAAAACTTGCAAACTTGGTACAAATTTAATAAGACCCCGCAAAAACACTTGCGAACTTGGTACAAATTTAATAAGACCATGCCAAAACACTTGCAACCTTGGGACAAAGTTAATAAGACCATGCCAAAACACTTGCAAACTTGATACTTATTTAACACGACCATGCCAAACACTTGCAAACTTGGTACAAATTTAATAAGACCATGCCAAAGCACTTGCAAACTTGGAACAAACTTCCTAAGACCATGCCAAAACACTTGCAACCTTGGAACAAATTTAATAACACCATGCCAAAACACTTGCAAACTTGGAACAAATTTAATAAGACCATGCCAAAACACTTGCAAACTTGGTACAAACTTCCTAAGACCATGCCAAAACACTTGCAAACTTGGAACAAACTTCCTAAGACCATGCCAAAACACTTGCAAACTTGGTACAAATTTAATAAGACCATGCCAAACACTTGCAAACTTGGAACAAACTTCCTAAGACCATGCCAAAACACTTGCAACCTTGGTACAAAGTTAATAAGACCATGCCAAAACACTTGCAAACTTGGAACAAATTTAATAAGACCATGCCAAAACACTTGCAAACTTGGTACAAATTTAATAAGACCATGCCAAAACACTTGCAAACTTGGAACAAACTTCCTAAGACCATGCCAAAACACTTGCAAACTTGGTACAAATTTCCTAAGACCATGCCAAAACACTTGCAAACTTGGTACAAATTTAATAAGACCATGCCAAAACACTTGCAAACTTGGAACATATTTAATAAGACCATGCCAAAACACTTGCAACCTTGGTACAAATTTAATACGACCATGCCAAACACTTGCAAACTTGGAACAAACTTCCTAAGACCATGCCAAAACACCTGCAAACTTGGTACAAATTTAATAAGACCATGCCCAACACTTGCAAACTTGGTACAAATTTAATAAGACCATGCCAAAACATTTGCAAACTTGGAACAAATTTAATACGACCATGCCAAACACTTGCAAACTTGGTACAAATTTAATAAAACCATGCCAAAACACTTGCAAACTTGGTACAAATTTAATAAGACCATGCCAAACACTTGCAAACTTGGTACAAATTTAATAAGACCATGCCAAAACACTTGCAACCTTGGTACAAACTTCCTAAGGCCATGCCAAAACACTTGCAACCTTGGTACAAATTTAATAAGACCATGCCAAAACACTTGCAGACTTGGTACAAATTTAATAAGAACATTCCAAAACACTTGCAAACTTGGTACAAATTTAATAAGACCATGCCAAAACACTTGCAAACTTGGTACAAATTTAATACGACCATGCCAAACACTTGCAAACTTGGTACAAATTTAATAAGACCATGCCAAACACTTGCAAACTTGGAACAAACTTCCTAAGACCATGCCAAAACACTTGCAAACTTGGTACAAATTTAATAAGACCATGCCAAACACTTGCAAACTTGGTACAAATTTAATAAGACCATGCCAAAACACTTGCAAACTTGGAACAAATTTAATAAGACCATGCCAAAACACTTGCAAGCTTGGAACAAACTTCCTAAGACCATGCCAAAACACTTGCAAACTTGGTACAAATTTAATAAGACCATGCCAAAACACTTGCAAACTTGGTACAAATTTAATAAGACCATGCCAAACACTTGCAAACTTGGTACAAATTTAATAAGACCATGCCAAAACACTTGCAACCTTGGTACAAACTTCCTAAGGCCATGCCAAAACACTTGCAACCTTGGTACAAATTTAATAAGACCATGCCAAAACACTTGCAGACTTGGTACAAATTTAATAAGAACATGCCAAAACACTTGCAACCTTGGTACAAATTTAATAAGACCATGCCAAAACACTTGCAAACTTGGAACAAATGTATTAAGACCATGCCAAACACTTGCAAACTTGGAACAAATGTATTAAGACCATGCCAAAACACTTGCAAACTTGGTACAAATTTAATAAGACCATGCCAAACACTTGCAAACTTGGCACAAATTTAATAAGACCATGCCAAAACACTTGCAAACTTGGAACAAACTTCCTAAGACCATGCCAAAACACTTGCAAACTTGGTACAAATTTAATACGACCATGCCAAACACTTGCAAACTGGGAACATATTTAATAAGACCATGCCAAAACACTTGCAAACTTGGTACAAACTTCCTAAGACCATGCCAAAACACTTGCAAAATTGGAACAAACTTCCTAAGACCATGCCAAAACACTAGCACACTTGGAACAAATTTAATAAGACCAGGCCAAAACACTTGCAAACTTGGAACAAATGTATTAAGACCATGCCAAACACTTGCAAACTTGGTACAAACTTATTAAGACCATGCCAAAACACTTGCAAACTTGGTACAAATTTAATAAGACCATGCCAAAACACCTGCATACTTGGTACAAATTTAATAAGACCATGCCAAAACACTTGCAAACTTGGTACAAATTTGATAAGACCATGCAAAACACTTGCAAACTTGGTACAAATGTAATAAGACCATGCCAAAACACTTGCAAGCTTGGTACAAACTTCCTAAGACCATGCCAAAACACTTGCAAACTTGGTACAAGTTTAAAAAGACCATGCCAAAACACTTGCAAACTTTGCACAAAGTTAATAAGACCATGCCAAAACACTTGCAAACTTGGAACAAATTTAATACGACCATGCCAAACACTTGCAAACTTGGAACAAATTTAATAAGACCATGCCAAACACTTGCAAACTTGGAACAAACTTCCTAAGACCATGCCAAAACACTTGCAAACTTGAAACAAACTTCCTAAGACCATGCCAAAACACTTGCAATCTTGGCACGAATTTAATAAGACCATGCCAAAACACTTGCAAACTTGGTACAAATTTTATAAGACCATGCCAAAACACTTGCAACCTTGGAACAAACTTCCTTAGACCATGCCAAAACACCTGCAAACTTGGTACAAATTTAATAAGACCATGCCAAAACACTTGCAAACTTGGTACAAATTAAATAAGACCATGCCAAACACTTGCAAACTTGGAACAAATTTAATAAGACCATGCCAAAACACTTGCAAACTTGGAACAACTTTAATAAGACTATGCCAAAACACTTGCAAACTTGGTACAAATTTAATAAGACCATGCCAAACACTAGCAAACTTGGAACAAACTTCCTAAGACCATGCCAAACACTTGCAAACTTGGTACAAGTTTAATAAGACCATGCCAAAACACTTTCAAACTTGGTACAAATTGAATAAGACCATGCCAAAACACCTGCAAACTTGGTACAAATTTAATAAGACCATGCCAAAACACTTGCAAACTTGGAACAAACTTCCTAAGACCATGCCAAAACACTTGCAAACTTGGTACAAATTTAATAAGACCATGCCAAAACACTTGCAAACTTGGAACAAACTTCCTAAGACCATGCCAAAACATTTGCAAACTTGGTACAAATTTAATAAGACCATGCCAAAACACTTGCAAACTTGGAACAAACTTCCTAAGACCATGCCAAAACACCTGCAAACTTGGTACAAATTTAATAAGACCATGCCAAACACTTGCAAACTTGGAACAAACTTCCTAAGACCATGCCAAAACACTTGCAAACTTGTTACAAATTAAATGAGACCATGCCAAACCACTTGCAAACTTGGTACAAATTTCAAAAGACCATGCTAAAACACTTACAAACTTGGTACAAATTTAATACGACCATGCCAAACACTTGCAAACTTGGTACAAATTTAATAAGACCATGCCAAACACTTGCAAACTTGGAACAAACTTCCTAAGACCATGCCAAAACACTTGCAAACTTGGCACAAATTTAATAAGACCATGCCAAACACTTGCAAACTTGGTACAAATTTAATAAGACCATGCCAAAACACTTGCAAACTTGGTACAAATTTAATAAGGACATGCCAAAACACTTGCAAACTTGGTACAAATTTAATGAGACCATGCCAAAACACTTGCAAACTTGGTACAAATTTAATAAGACCATGCCAAAACACTTGCAAACTTGGTACAAACTTCCTAAGACCATGCCAAAACACTTGCAAACTTGGAACAAACTTCCTAAGACCATGCCAAAACACTTGCAACCTTGGTACAAACTTCCTAAGACCATGCCAAAACACTTGCAAACTTGGTACAAATTAAATAAGACCATGCCAAAACACTTGCAAACTTGGTACAAATTTAATTAGACCATGCCAAACACTTGCAAACTTGGTACAAATTTAATAAGACCATGCCAAACACTTGCAAACTTGGTACAAATTTAATAAGACCATGCCAAACACTTGCAAACTTGGAACAAACTTCCTAAGACCACGCCAAAACACTTGCAAACTTGGTACAAATTTAATGAGACCATGCCAAAACACTTGCAAACTTGGTACAAATTTAATAAGACCATGCCAAAACACTTGCAAACTTGGTACAAATTTAATAAGACCATGCCAAAACACTTGCAAACTTGGAACAAACTTCCTAAGACCATGCCAAACACTTGCAAACTTGGTACAAATTTAATAAGACCATGCCAAACACTTGCAAACTTGGAACAAACTTCCTAAGACCATGCCAAAACACTTGCAAACTTTGAACAAATTTAATAAGACCATGCCAAACACTTGCAAGCTTGGAACAAATGTAATAAGACCATGCCAAAACACTTGCAAACTTGGTACAAACTTCATAAGACCATGCCAAAACACTTGCAAACTTGGTACAAATTAAATAAGACCATGCCAAAACACTTGCAAACTTGGAACAAAATTAATAAGACCATGCCAAAACACTTGCAAACCTGATAAAAATTTAATAAGACCTTGCCAAAACGCTTGCAACCTTGGTACAAATTTAATAAGACCATGCCAAACACTTGCAAACTTGGAACAAACTTACTAAGACCATGCCAAAACACTTGCAAACTTGGTACAAATTTAATAAGACAATGCCAAAACACTTGCAAACTTGGTACAAATTTAATAAGACCATGCCTAACACTTGCAAACTTGGTACAAATTTAATAAGACCATGCCAAAACACTTGCAAACTTGGTACAAACTTCCTAAGACCATGCCAAAACACTTGCAACCTTGGTACAAATTTAATAAGAGCATGCCAAAACACTTGCAAACTTGGTAAAAATTTAATAAGACCTTGCCAAAACACTTTCAAACTTGGTAAAAATTTAATAAGACCTTGCCAAAACACTTGCAAACTTGGAATAAACTTCCTAAGACCATGCCAAAACACTTGCAAACTTGGTACAAATGTAATAAGACCATGCCAAAACACTTGCAAACTTGGTACAAACTTCCTAAGACCATGCCAAAACACTTGCAACCTTGGAACAAATTTAATAAGACCATGCCAAAACACTTGCAAACTTGGTAAAAATTTAATAAGACCATGCCAAAACACTTGCAAACTTGGTAAAAATTTAATAAGACCTTGCCAAAACACTTGCAAACTTGGAACAAACTTCCTAAGACCATGCCAAAACACTTGCAAACTTGGTACAAATTTAATAAGACCATGCCTAACACTTGCAAACTTGGTACAAATTTAATAAGACCATGCCAAAACACTTGCAAACTTGGTACAAACTTCCTAAGACCATGCCAAAACACTTGCAACCTTGGAACAAATTTAATAAGACCATGCCAAAACACTTGCAAACTTGGTAAAAATTTAATAAGACCATGCCAAAACACTTGCAAACTTGGTAAAAATTTAATAAGACCTTGCCAAATACTTGCAAACTTGGAACAAACTTCCTAAGACCATGCCAAAACACTTGCAAACTTGGTACAAATGTAATAAGACCATGCCAAAACACTTGCAAACTTGGAACAAACTTCCTAAGACCATGCCAAAACACTTGCAAACTTGGAATAAACTTCCTAAGACCATGCCAAACACTTGCAAACTTGGTACAAATTTAATGATACCATGCCAAAACACTTGCTAACTTGGTACAAATTTAATAAGACCATGCCAAAAGACTTGCACTCTTGGTACAAATTTAATAAGACCATGCCAAAACACTTGCAAACTTGGTACAAATCTAATAAGACCTTGCCAAACACTTGCAAACTTGGTACAAATTTAATAAGACCATGCCAAAACACTTGCAATTTTGGTACAAACTTCCTAAGACCATACCAAAACACTTGCAAACTTGGTACAAATTTAATAAGACCATGCCAAAACACTTGCAAACTTGGTACAAATTTAATAAGACCATGCCAAAACACTTGCAATCTTGGAACAAACTTCCTAAGACCATGCCAAAACACTTGCAAACTTAGAACAAACTTCCTAAGACCATGCCAAAACACTTGCAAACTTGGTACAAATATAAAAAGACCATGCCAAACACTTGCACACTTGGAACAAATTTAATAAGACCATGCCAAACACTTGCAAACTTGGTACAAATTTAATCAGACCATGCCAAAACACTTGCACACTTGGTACAAACTTCCTAAGACCATGCCAAAACACTTGCAAACTTGGAATAAACTTCCTAAGACCATGCCAAAACACTTGCAAACTTGGTACAAATTTAATAATACCATGCCAAAACACTTGCAAACTTGGAACAAACTCCCTAAGACCATGCCAAAACACTTGCAAACTTGGTACAAACTCCCTAAGAGCATGCCAAAACAATTGCAACCTTGGTACAAATTTATTAAGACCATGCCAAAACACTTGCAAACTTGGTACAAATTTAATAAGACCATGCCAAAACACTTGCAAACTTGGAACAAACTTCCTAAGACCATGTCAAAACACTTGCAAACTTGGTGCAAATTTAATAAGACCATGCCAAAACACTTGCAAACTTGGAACAAACTTCCTAAGGCCATGCCAAAACACTTGCAACCTTGGAACAAATTTAATAAGACCATGCCAAAACACTTGCAAACTTTGTACAAATTTAATAAGACCATGCCAAAACAATTGCATTCTTGGCACAAATTTAATAAGACCATGCCAAAACACTTACAACCTTGGTACAAATTTAATAAGACCATGCCAAAACACTTGCAAACTTTGTACAAATTTAATAAGACCATGCCAAAACAATTGCAAACTTGGTACAAAATTAATAAGACCATGCCAAACACTTGCAAACCTGGAACAAACTTCCTAAGACCATGCCAAAACACTTGCAAACTTGGTACAAATTAAATAAGACCATGCCAAAACACTTGCAAACTTGGAACAAAATTAATAAGACCATGCCAAAACACTTGTAAACCTGATAAAAATTTAATAAGACCTTGCCAAAACGCTTGCAACCTTGGTACAAATTTAATAAGACCATGCCAAAACACTTGCAAACTTGGTACAAACTTCCTAAGACCATGCCAAAACACTTGCAAACTTGGTACAAATTAAATAAGACCATGCCAAAACACTTGCAAACTTGGAACAAAATTAATAAGACCATGCCAAAACACTTGCAAACCTGATAAAAATTGTATAAGACCTTGCCAAAACACTTGCAAACTTGGTACAAATTTAATAAGACCATGCCAAACACTTGCAAACTTGGAACAAACTTACTAAGACCATGCCAAAACACTTGCAAACTTGGTACAAATTTAATAAGACCATGCCAAAACACTTGCAAACTTGGTACAAATTTAATAAGACCATGCCTAACACTTGCAAACTTGGTACAAATTTAATAAGACCATGCCAAAACACTTGCAAACTTGGAACAAACTTCCTAAGACCATGCCAAAACACTTGCAACCTTGGTACAAATTTAATAAGAGCATGCCAAAACACTTGCAAACTTGGTAAAAATTTAATAAGACCTTGCCAAAACACTTTCAAACTTGGTAAAAATTTAATAAGACCTTGCCAAAACACTTGCAAACTTGGAACAAACTTCCTAAGACCATGCCAAAACACTTGCAAACTTGGTACAAATGTAATAAGACCATGCCAAAACACTTGCAAACTTGGTACAAACTTCCTAAGACCATGCCAAAACACTTGCAACCTTGGAACAAATTTAATAAGACCATGCCAAAACACTTGCAAACTTGGTAAAAATTTAATAAGACCATGCCAAAACACTTGCAAACTTGGTAAAAATTTAATAAGACCTTGCCAAAACACTTGCAAACTTGGAACAAACTTCCTAAGACCATGCCAAAACACTTGCAAACTTGGTACAAATTTAATAAGACCATGCCTAACACTTGCAAACTTGGTACAAATTTAATAAGACCATGCCAAAACACTTGCAAACTTGGTACAAACTTCCTAAGACCATGCCAAAACACTTGCAACCTTGGAACAAATTTAATAAGACCATGCCAAAACACTTGCAAACTTGGTAAAAATTTAATAAGACAATGCCAAAACACTTGCAAACTTGGTACAAACTTCCTAAGACCATGCCAAACACTTGCAAACTTGGAACAAACTTCCTAAGACCATGCCAAAACACTTGCAAACTTGGTACAAATGTAATAAGACCATGCCAAAACACTTGCAAACTTGGAACAAACTTCCTAAGACCATGCCAAAACACTTGCAAACTTGGAATAAACTTCCTAAGACCATGCCAAAACACTTGCAAACTTGGCACAAATTTAATAAGACCATGCCAAAACACTTGCAAACTTGGTAAAAATTTAATAAGACCATGCCAAAACACTTGCAAACTTGGTAAAAATTTAATAAGACCTTGCCAAATACTTGCAAACTTGGAACAAACTTCCTAAGACCATGCCAAAACACTTGCAAACTTGGCACAAATTTAATAAGACCATGCCAAACACTTGCAAACTTGGTACAAACTTCCTAAGACCATGCCAAAACACTTGCAAACTTGGAACAAACTTCCTAAGACAATGCCAAACACTTGCAAACTTGGTACAAATTTAATGATACCATGCCAAAACACTTGCTAACTTGGTACAAATTTAATAAGACCATGCCAAAAGACTTGCACTCTTGGTACAAATTTAATAAGACCATGCCAAAACACTTGCAAACTTGGTACAAATCTAATAAGACCATGCCAAACACTTGCAAACTTGGTACAAATTTAATAAGACCATGCCAAAACACTTGCAATTTTGGTACAAACTTCCTAAGACCATACCAAAACACTTGCAAACTTGGTACAAATTTAATAAGACCATGCCAAAACACTTGCAAACTTGGTACAAATTTAATAAGACCATGCCAAAACACTTGCAATCTTGGAACAAACTTCCTAAGACCATGCCAAAACACTTGCAAACTTGGAACAAACTTCCTAAGACCATGCCAAAACACTTGCAAACTTGGTACAAATATAAAAAGACCATGCCAAACACTTGCACACTTGGAACAAATTTAATAAGACCATGCCAAACACTTGCAAACTTGGTACAAATTTAATCAGACCATGCCAAAACACTTGCACACTTGGTACAAACTTCCTAAGACCATGCCAAAACACTTGCAAACTTGGAACAAACTTCCTAAGACCATGCCAAAACACTTGCAAACTTGGTACAAATTTAATAATACCATGCCAAAACACTTGCAAACTTGGAACAAACTCCCTAAGACCATGCCAAAACACTTGCAAACTTGGTACAAACTCCCTAAGAGCATGCCAAAACAATTGCAACCTTGGTACAAATTTATTAAGACCATGCCAAAACACTTGCAAACTTGGTACAAATTTAATAAGACCATGCCAAAACACTTGCAAACTTGGAACAAACTTCCTAAGACCATGTCAAAACACTTGCAAACTTGGTGCAAATTTAATAAGACCATGCCAAAACACTTGCAAACTTGGAACAAACTTCCTAAGGCCATGCCAAAACACTTGCAACCTTGGTACAAATTTAATAAGACCATGCCAAAACACTTGCAAACTTTGTACAAATTTAATAAGACCATGCCAAAACAATTGCATTCTTGGCACAAATTTAATAAGACCATGCCAAAACACTTACAACCTTGGTACAAATTTAATAAGACCATGCCAAAACACTTGCAAACTTGGTAAAAATTTAATAAGACCATGCCAAAACACTTGCAAACTTGGTAAAAATTTAATAAGACCTTGCCAAATACTTGCAAACTTGGAACAAACTTCCTAAGACCATGCCAAAACACTTGCAAACTTGGTACAAATTTAATAAGACCATGCCTAACACTTGCAAACTTGGTACAAATTTAATAAGACCATGCCAAAACACTTGCAAACTTGGTACAAACTTCCTAAGACCATGCCAAAACACTTGCAACCTTGGAACAAATTTAATAAGACCATGCCAAAACACTTGCAAACTTGGTAAAAATTTAATAAGACCATGCCAAAACACTTGCAAACTTGGTAAAAATTTAATAAGACCTTGCCAAATACTTGCAAACTTGGAACAAACTTCCTAAGACCATGCCAAAACACTTGCAAACTTGGCACAAATTTAATAAGACCATGCCAAACACTTGCAAACTTGGTACAAACTTCCTAAGACCATGCCAAAACACTTGCAAACTTGGAACAAACTTCCTAAGACAATGCCAAACACTTGCAAACTTGGTACAAATTTAATGATACCATGCCAAAACACTTGCTAACTTGGTACAAATTTAATAAGACCATGCCAAAAGACTTGCACTCTTGGTACAAATTTAATAAGACCATGCCAAAACACTTGCAAACTTGGTACAAATCTAATAAGACCATGCCAAACACTTGCAAACTTGGTACAAATTTAATAAGACCATGCCAAAACACTTGCAATTTTGGTACAAACTTCCTAAGACCATACCAAAACACTTGCAAACTTGGTACAAATTTAATAAGACCATGCCAAAACACTTGCAAACTTGGTACAAATTTAATAAGACCATGCCAAAACACTTGCAATCTTGGAACAAACTTCCTAAGACCATGCCAAAACACTTGCAAACTTGGAACAAACTTCCTAAGACCATGCCAAAACACTTGCAAACTTGGTACAAATATAAAAAGACCATGCCAAACACTTGCACACTTGGAACAAATTTAATAAGACCATGCCAAACACTTGCAAACTTGGTACAAATTTAATCAGACCATGCCAAAACACTTGCACACTTGGTACAAACTTCCTAAGACCATGCCAAAACACTTGCAAACTTGGAACAAACTTCCTAAGACCATGCCAAAACACTTGCAAACTTGGTACAAATTTAATAATACCATGCCAAAACACTTGCAAACTTGGAACAAACTCCCTAAGACCATGCCAAAACACTTGCAAACTTGGTACAAACTCCCTAAGAGCATGCCAAAACAATTGCAACCTTGGTACAAATTTATTAAGACCATGCCAAAACACTTGCAAACTTGGTACAAATTTAATAAGACCATGCCAAAACACTTGCAAACTTGGAACAAACTTCCTAAGACCATGTCTAAACACTTGCAAACTTGGTGCAAATTTAATAAGACCATGCCAAAACACTTGCAAACTTGGAACAAACTTCCTAAGGCCATGCCAAAACACTTGCAACCTTGGTACAAATTTAATAAGACCATGCCAAAACACTTGCAAACTTTGTACAAATTTAATAAGACCATGCCAAAACAATTGCATTCTTGGCACAAATTTAATAAGACCATGCCAAAACACTTACAACCTTGGTACAAATTTAATAAGACCATGCCAAAACACTTGCAAACTTTGTACAAATTTAATAAGACCATGCCAAAACAATTGCAAACTTGGTACAAAATTAATAAGACCATGCCAAACACTTGCAAACCTGGAACAAACTTCCTAAGACCATGCCAAAACACTTGCAAACTTGGTACAAACTTCCTAAGACCATGCCAAACACTTGCAACCTTGGTACAAAGTTCCTAAGACCATGCCAAAACACTTGCAAACTTGGTACAATTTTAATAAGACCATGCCAAACACTTGCAAACTTGGAACAAATTTAATAAGACCATGCCAAAACACTTGCAAACTTGGTACAAACTTCCTAAGACCATGCCAAAACACTTGCAAACTTGGAACAAATTTAATAAGACCATGCCAAAACAATTGCAATCTTGGCACAAATTTAATAAGACCATGCCAAAACACTTACAACCTTGGTACAAATTTAATAAGACCATGCCAAAACACTTGCAAACTTTGTACAAATTTAATAAGACCATGCCAAAACAATTGCAAACTTGGTACAAAATTAATAAGACCATGCCAACCACTTGCAAACTTGAAACAAACTTCCTAAGACCATGCCAAAACACTTGCAAACTTGGTACAAACTTCCTAAGACCATGCCAAAACACTTGCAAACTTGGTACAAATTTAATAACACCATGCCAAAACACTTGCAAACTTGGTACAATTTTAATAAGACCATGCCAAACACTTGCAAACTTGGAACAAATTTAATAAGACTATGCCAAACACTTGCAAACTTGGTACAAATTTAATAAGACCATGCCAAACACTTGCAAACTTGGAACAAACTTCCTAAGACCATTCCAAAACACTTGCAAACTTGGTACAAATTTAATAAGACAATGCCAAACACTTGCAAACTTGGTACAAATTTAATAAGACCATGCCAAACACTTGCAAACTTGGTACAAATTTAATACGACCATGCCAAACACTTGCAAACTTGGTACAAATTTAATAAGACCATGCCAAACACTTGCAAACTTGGAACAAACTTCCTAAGACCATTCCAAAACACTTGCAAACTTGGAACAAATTTAATAAGACCATGCCAAACACTTGCAAACTTGGTACAAATTTAATAAGACCATGCCAAACACTTGCAAACTTGGAACAAACTTCCTAAGACCATGCCAAAACACTTGCAAACTTGGTACAAATTTAATAAGACCATGCCAAAACACTTGCAAACTTGGAACAAATTTAATAAGACCATGCCAAACACTTGCAAACTTGGTACAAATTTAATACGACCATGCCAAACACTTGCAAACTTGGTACAAATTTAATAAGACCATGCCAAACACTTGCAAACTTGGAACAAACTTCCTAAGACCATTCCAAAACACTTGCAAACTTGGTACAAATTTAATAAGACAATGCCAAACACTTGCAAACTTGGTACAAATTTAATAAGACCATGCCAAACACTTGCAAACTTGGTACAAACTTCCTAAGACCATGCCAAAACACTTGCAAACTTGGAACAAATTTAATAGGACCATGCCTACAACTTGCAAACTTGGTACAAATTTAATAAGACCATGCCAAACACTTGCAAACTTGGAACAAACTTCCTAAGACCATGCCAAAACACTTGCAAACTAGGAACAAACTTCCTAAGACCATTCCAAACACTTGCAAACTTGGAACAAACTTCCTAAGACCATGCCAAAACACCTGCAAACTTGGTACAAATTTAATAAGACCATGCCAAAACACTTGCAAACTTGGAACAAATTTAATACGACCATGCCAAAACACTTGCAAACTTGGTACAAATTTAATCAGACCATGCCAAACACTTGCAAACTTGGTAAAAACTGCCTAAGACCATGCCAAAACACTTGCAACCTTGGTACAAATTAAATAAGACAATGCCAAAACACTTGCAAACTTGGAACAAACTTCCTAAGACCATGCCAAAACACTTGCAACCTTGGTACAAATTTAATAAGACCATGCCAAACACTTGCAAACTTGGTACAAATTTAATAAGACCATGCCAAACACTTGCAAACTTGGAACAAACTTCCTAAGACCATGCCAAAACACTTGCAAACTTGGTACAAATTTAATAAGACCATGCCAAACACTTGCAAACTTGTTACAAATTTAATAAGACCATGCCAAACACTTGCAAACTTGGTACAAACTTCCAAAGACCATGCCAAAACACTTGCAAACTTGGAACAAATTTAATAAGACCATGCCTAAAACTTGCAAACTTGGTACAAATTTAAAAAGACCATGCCAAACACATGCAAACTTGGAACAAACTTCCTAAGACCATGCCAAAACACTTGCAAACTTGGAACAAACTTCCTAAGACCATGCCAAACACTTGCAAACTTGGAACAAACTTCCTAAGACCATGCCAAAACACTTGCATTCTTGGAACAAACTTCCTAAGACCATGCCAAAACACTTGCAAACTTGGTACAAACTTCCTAAGACCATGCAAAAACACTTGCAAACTTGGTACAAATTTAATAAGACCATGCCAAAACAATTGCAAACTTGGTACAAAATTAATAAGACCATGCCAAACACTTGCAAACTTGGAACAAACTTCCTAAGACCATGCCAAAACACTTGCAAACTTGGTACAAACTTCCTAAGACCATGCCAAAACACTTGTAAACTTGGTACAAATTTAATAACACCATGCCAAAACACTTGCAAACTTGGTACAATTTTAATAAGACCATGCCAAACACTTGCAAACTTGGAACAAATTTAATAAGACCATGCCAAAACACTTGCAAACTTGGAACAAACTTCCTAAGACCATGCCAAAACACTTGCAAACTTGGTACAAATTTAATAAGACCATGCCAAAACACTAGCAAACTTGGAACAAATTTAATAAGACCATGCCATACACTTGCAAACTTGGTACAAATTTAATACGACCATGCCAAACACTTGCAAACTTGGTACAAATTTAATAAGACCATGCCAAACACTTGCAAACTTGGAACAAACTTCCTAAGACCATGCCAAAACACTTGCAAACTTGGTACAAATTTAATAAGACCATGCCAAAACACTTGCAAACTTGGAACAAATTTAATAAGACCATGCCAAACACTTGCAAACTGGGTACAAATTTAATACGACCATGCCAAACACTTGCAAACTTGGTACAAATTTAATAAGACCATGCCAAATACTTGCAAACTTGGAACAAACTTCCTAAGACCATGCCAAAACACTTGCAAACTTGGTACAAATTTAATAAGACAATGCCAAACACTTGCAAACTTGGTACAAATTTAATAAGACCATGCCAAACACTTGCAAACTTGGTACAAACTTCCTAAGACCATGCCAAAACACTTGCAAACTTGGAACAAATTTAAAAGGACCATGCCTAAAACATGCAAACTTGGTACAAATTTAATAAGACCATGCCAAACACTTGCAAACTTGGAACAAACTTCCTAAGACCATGCCAAAACACTTGCAAACTTGGAACAAACTTCCTAAGACCATTCCAAACACTTGCAAACTTGGAACAAACTTCCTAAGACCATGCCAAAACACCTGCAAACTTGGTACAAATTTAATAAGACCATGCCAAAACACTTGCAAACTTGGAACAAATTTAATACAACCATGCCAAAACACTTGCAAACTTGGTACAAATTTAATCAGACCATGCCAAACACTTGCAAACTTGGTACAAACTGCCTAAGACCATGCCAAAACACTTGCAACCTTGGTACAAATTTAATAAGACAATGCCAAAACACTTGCAAACTTGGAACAAACTTCCTAAGACCATGCCAAAACACTTGCAACCTTGGTACAAATTTAATAAGACCATGCCAAACACTTGCAAACTTGGTACAAATTTAATAAGACCATGCCAAACACTTGCAAACTTGGAACAAACTTCCTAAGACCATGCCAAAACACTTGCAAACCTGGTACAAATTTAATAAGACCATGCCAAACACTTGCAAACTTGTTACAAATTTAATAAGACCATGCCAAACACTTGCAAACTTGTTACAAATTTAATAAGACCATGCCAAACACTTGCAAACTTGGTACAAACTTCCAAAGACCATGCCAAAACACTTGCAAACTTGGAACAAATTTAATAAGACCATGCCTAAAACTTGCAAACTTGGTACAAATTTAATAAGACCATGCCAAACACTTGCAAACTTGGAACAAACTTCCTAAGACCATGCCAAAACACTTGCAAACTTGGAACAAACTTCCTAAGACCATGCCAAACACTTGCAAACTTGGAACAAACTTCCTAAGACCATGCCAAAACACCTGCAAACTTGGTACAAATTTAATAAGACCATGCCAAAACACTTGCAAACTTGGAACAAATTTAATACGACTATGCCAAAACACTTGCAAACTTGGTACAAATTTAATCAGACCATGCCAAACACTTGCAAACTTGGTACAAACTGCCTAAGACCGTGCCAAAACACTTGCAACCTTGGTACAAATTTAATAAGACCATGCCAAAACACTTGCAAACTTGGTAAAAATTTAATAAGACCATGCTAAAACACTTACAAACTTGGTACAAATTTAATAAGACCCTGCCAAACACTTGCAAACATGGAACAAACTTCCTAAGACCATGCCAAAACACTTGCAAACTTGGTACAAATTTAATAAGACCATGCCAAAACACTTGCAAACTTGGTACAAACTTCCTAAGACCATGCCAAACACTTGCAAACTTGGAACAAACTTCCTAAGACCATGCCAAAACACTTGCAAACTTGGTACAAATTTAATAAGACCATGCCAAAACACTTGCAAACTTGGAACAAATTTAATAAGACCATGCCAAAACACTTGCAAACTTGGTACAAATTTAATAAGACCATGCCAAACACTTGCAAACTTGGAACAAACTTCCTAAGACCATGCCAAAACACTTGCAAACTTGGAACAAATTTAATAAGACCATGCCAAAACACTTGCAAACTTGGTACAAATTTAATAAGACCATGCCAAACACTTGCAAACTTGGAACAAACTTCATTAGACCATGCCAAAACACTTGCAAACTTGGAACAAACTTTCTAAGACCATGTCAAAACACTTGCAAACTTGGTGCAAATTTAATAAGACCATGCCAAAACACTTGCAAACTTGGAACAAACTTCCTAAGACCATGCCAAAACACTTGCAAACTTGGAACAAACTTCCTTAGACCATGCCAAAACACTTGCAAACTTGGAACAAACTTCCTAAGGCCATGCCAAAACACTTGCAACCTTGGTACAAATTTAATAAGACCATGCCAAAACACTTGCAAACTTTGTACAAATTTAATAAGACCATGCCAAAACAATTGCATTCTTGGCACAAATTTAATAAGACCATGCCAAAACACTTACAACCTTGGTACAAATTTAATAAGACCATGCCAAAACACTTGCAAACTTTGTACAAATTTAATAAGACCATGCCAAAACAATTGCAAACTTGGTACAAAATTAATAAGACCATGCCAAACACTTGCAAACCTGGAACAAACTTCCTAAGACCATGCCAAAACACTTGCAAACTTGGTACAAACTTCCTAAGACCATGCCAAACACTTGCAACCTTGGTACAAAGTTCCTAAGACCATGCCAAAACACTTGCAAACTTGGTACAATTTTAATAAGACCATGCCAAACACTTGCAAACTTGGAACAAATTTAATAAGACCATGCCAAAACACTTGCAAACTTGGAACAAACTTCCTAAGACCATGCCAAAACACTTGCAAACTTGGTACAAACTTCCTAAGACCATGCCAAAACACTTGCAAACTTGGAACAAATTTAATAAGACCATGCCAAAACAATTGCAATCTTGGCACAAATTTAATAAGACCATGCCAAAACACTTACAACCTTGGTACAAATTTAATAAGACCATGCCAAAACACTTGCAAACTTTGTACAAATTTAATAAGACCATGCCAAAACACTTGCAAACTTGGAACAAACTTCCTAAGACCATGCCAAACACTTGCAAACTTGGAACAAATTTAATAAGACCATGCCAAAACACTTGCAAACTTGGAACAAACTTCCTAAGACCATGCCAAAACACTTGCAAACTTGGTACAAACTTCCTAAGACCATGCCAAAACACTTGCAAACTTGGAACAAATTTAATAAGACCATGCCAAAACAATTGCAATCTTGGCACAAATTTAATAAGACCATGCCAAAACACTTACAACCTTGGTACAAATTTAATAAGACCATGCCAAAACACTTGCAAACTTTGTACAAATTTAATAAGACCATGCCAAAACACTTGCAAACTTGGAACAAACTTCCTAAGACCATGCCAAACACTTGCAAACTTGGAACAAATTTAATAAGACCATGCCAAAACACTTGCAAACTTGGAACAAACTTCCTAAGACCATGCCAAAACACTTGCAAACTTGGTACAAACTTCCTAAGACCATGCCAAAACACTTGCAAACTTGGAACAAATTTAATAAGACCATGCCAAAACAATTGCAATCTTGGCACAAATTTAATAAGACCATGCCAAAACACTTACAACCTTGGTACAAATTTAATAAGACCATGCCAAAACACTTGCAAACTTTGTACAAATTTAATAAGACCATGCCAAAACACTTGCAAACTTGGTACAAACTTCCTAAGACCATGCCAAACACTTGCAAACTTGGAACAAATTTAATAAGACCATGCCAAAACACTTGCAAACTTGGAACAAACTTCCTAAGACCATGCCAAAACACTTGCAAACTTGGTACAAACTTCCTAAGACCATGCCAAAACACTTGCAAACTTGGTACAAATTTAATAAGACCATGCCAAAACAATTGCAAACTTGGTACAAAATTAATAAGACCATGCCAAACACTTGCAAACTTGGAACAAACTTCCTAAGACCATGCCAAAACACTTGCAAACTTGGTACAAACTTCCTAAGACCATGCCAAAACACTTGTAAACTTGGTACAAATTTAATAACACCATGCCAAAACACTTGCAAACTTGGTACAATTTTAATAAGACCATGCCAAACACTTGCAAACTTGGAACAAATTTAATAAGACCATGCCAAAACACTTGCAAACTTGGAACAAACTTCCTAAGACCATGCCAAAACACTTGCAAACTTGGTACAAATTTAATAAGACCATGCCAAAACACTAGCAAACTTGGAACAAATTTAATAAGACCATGCCAAACACTTGCAAACTTGGTACAAATTTAATACGACCATGCCAAAACACTTGCAAACTTGGTACAAATTTATTAAGACCATGCCAAACACTTGCAAACTTGGAACAAACTTCCTAAGACCATGCCAAAACACTTGCAAACTTGGTACAAATTTAATAAGACCATGCCAAACACTTGCAAACTTGGTACAAATTTAATAAGAACATGCCAAACACTTGCAAACTTGGTACAAACTTCCTAAGACCATGCCAAAACACTTGCAAACTTGGTACAAATTTAATAAGACCATGCCTAAAACTTGCAAACTTGGTACAAATTTAATAAGACCATGCCAAACACTTGCAAACTTGGAACAAACTTCCTAAGACCATGCCAAAAGACTTGCAAACTTGGAACAAACTTCTTAAGACCATGCCAAACACTTGCAAACTTGGAACAAACTTCCTAAGACCATGCCAAAACACCTGCAAACTTGGTACAAATTTAATAAGACCATGCCAAAACACTTGCAAACTTGGAACAAACTTCCTAAGACCATGCCAAACACTTGCAAACTTGGAACAAATTTAATAAGACCATGCCAAAACACTTGCAAACTTGGAACAAACTTCCTAAGACCATGCCAAAACACTTGCAAACTTGGTACAAACTTCCTAAGACCATGCCAAAACACTTGCAAACTTGGAACAAATTTAATAAGACCATGCCAAAACAATTGCAATCTTGGCACAAATTTAATAAGACCATGCCAAAACACTTACAACCTTGGTACAAATTTAATAAGACCATGCCAAAACACTTGCAAACTTTGTACAAATTTAATAAGACCATGCCAAAACACTTGCAAACTTGGAACAAACTTCCTAAGACCATGCCAAACACTTGCAAACTTGGAACAAATTTAATAAGACCATGCCAAAACACTTGCAAACTTGGAACAAACTTCCTAAGACCATGCCAAAACACTTGCAAACTTGGTACAAACTTCCTAAGACCATGCCAAAACACTTGCAAACTTGGAACAAATTTAATAAGACCATGCCAAAACAATTGCAATCTTGGCACAAATTTAATAAGACCATGCCAAAACACTTACAACCTTGGTACAAATTTAATAAGACCATGCCAAAACACTTGCAAACTTTGTACAAATTTAATAAGACCATGCCAAAACACTTGCAAACTTGGTACAAACTTCCTAAGACCATGCCAAACACTTGCAAACTTGGAACAAATTTAATAAGACCATGCCAAAACACTTGCAAACTTGGAACAAACTTCCTAAGACCATGCCAAAACACTTGCAAACTTGGTACAAACTTCCTAAGACCATGCCAAAACACTTGCAAACTTGGTACAAATTTAATAAGACCATGCCAAAACAATTGCAAACTTGGTACAAAATTAATAAGACCATGCCAAACACTTGCAAACTTGGAACAAACTTCCTAAGACCATGCCAAAACACTTGCAAACTTGGTACAAACTTCCTAAGACCATGCCAAAACACTTGTAAACTTGGTACAAATTTAATAACACCATGCCAAAACACTTGCAAACTTGGTACAATTTTAATAAGACCATGCCAAACACTTGCAAACTTGGAACAAATTTAATAAGACCATGCCAAAACACTTGCAAACTTGGAACAAACTTCCTAAGACCATGCCAAAACACTTGCAAACTTGGTACAAATTTAATAAGACCATGCCAAAACACTAGCAAACTTGGAACAAATTTAATAAGACCATGCCAAACACTTGCAAACTTGGTACAAATTTAATACGACCATGCCAAAACACTTGCAAACTTGGTACAAATTTATTAAGACCATGCCAAACACTTGCAAACTTGGAACAAACTTCCTAAGACCATGCCAAAACACTTGCAAACTTGGTACAAATTTAATAAGACCATGCCAAACACTTGCAAACTTGGTACAAATTTAATAAGAACATGCCAAACACTTGCAAACTTGGTACAAACTTCCTAAGACCATGCCAAAACACTTGCAAACTTGGTACAAATTTAATAAGACCATGCCTAAAACTTGCAAACTTGGTACAAATTTAATAAGACCATGCCAAACACTTGCAAACTTGGAACAAACTTCCTAAGACCATGCCAAAAGACTTGCAAACTTGGAACAAACTTCTTAAGACCATGCCAAACACTTGCAAACTTGGAACAAACTTCCTAAGACCATGCCAAAACACCTGCAAACTTGGTACAAATTTAATAAGACCATGCCAAAACACTTGCAAACTTGGAACAAATTTAATACGACCATGCCAAAACACTTGCAAACTTGGTACAAATTTAATCAGACCATGCCAAACACTTGCAAACTTGGTACAAACTGCCTAAGACCATGCCAAAACACTTGCAACCTTGGTACAAATTTAATAAGACCATGCCAAAACACTTGCAAACTTGGAACAAACTTCCTAAGACCATGCCAAAACACTTGCAACCTGGGTACAAATTTAATAAGACCATGCCAAACACTTGCAAACTTGGTACAAATTTAATAAGACCATGCCAAACACTTGCAAACTTGGTACAAACTTCCTAAGACCATGCCAAAACACTTGCAAACTTGGAACAAATTTAATAAGACCATGCCTAAAACTTGCAAACTTGGTACAAATTTAATAAGACCATGCCAAACACTTGCAAACTTGGAACAAACTTCCTAAGACCATGCCAAAACACTTGCAAACTTGGAACAAACTTCCTAAGACCATGCCAAACACTTGCAAACTTGAAACAAACTTCCTAAGACCATGCCAAAACACCTGCAAACTTGGTACAAATTTAATAAGACCATGCCAAAACACTTGCAAACTTGGAGCAAATTTAATACGACCATGCCAAAACACTTGCAAACTTGGTACAAATTTAATCAGACCATGCCAAACACTTGCAAACTTGGTACAAACTGCCTAAGACCATGCCAAAACACTTGCAACCTTGGTACAAATTTAATAAGACCATGCCAAAACACTTGCAAACTTGGTAAAAATTTAATAAGACCATGCTAAAACACTTACAAACTTGGTACAAATTTAATAAGACCATGCCAAACACTTGCAAACTTGGAACAAACTTCCTAAGACCATGCCAAAACACTTGCAAACTTGGTACAAATTTAATAAGACCATGCCAAAACACTTGCAAACTAGGTACAAACTTCCTAAGACCATGCCAAACACTTGCAAACTTGGAACAAACTTCCTAAGACCATGCCAAAACACTTGCAAACTTGGTACAAATTTAATAAGACCATGCCAAAACACTTGCAAACTTGGAACAAATTTAATAAGACCATTCCAAAACACTTGCAAACTTGGTACAAATTTAATAAGACCATGCCAAACACTTGCAAACTTGGAACAAACTTCCTAAGACCATGCCAAAACACTTGCAAACTTGGAACAAATTTAATAAGACCATGCCAAAACACTTGCAAACTTGGTACAAATTTAATAAGACCATGCCAAAACACTTGCAAACTTGGAACAAATTTAATAAGACCATGCCAAAACACTTGCAAACTTGGTACAAATTTAATAAGACCATGCCAAACACTTGCAAACTTGGAACAAACTTCCTAAGACCATGCCAAAACACTTGCAAACTTGGAACAAATTTAATAAGACCATGCCAAAACACTTGCAAACTTGGTACAAATTTAATAAGACCATGCCAAACACTTGCAAACTTGGAACAAACTTCATTAGACCATGCCAAAACACTTGCAAACTTGGAACAAACTTCCTAAGACCATGTCAAAACACTTGCAAACTTGGAAAAAACTTCCTAAGACAATGCCAAAACACCTGAAAACTTGGTACAAATTAAATAAGACCATGCCAAAACACTTGCAAATTTGGTACAAATGTAATCAGACCATGCCAAACACTAGCAAACTTGGTACAAATTTATTAAGACCATGCCAAAACACTTGCAAACTTGGAACAAACTTCCTAAGACCATGCCAAAACACTTGCAAACTTGGTAAAAATGTAATCAGACCATGCCAAAACACTTGCAAACTTGGTACAAATTTAATAAGACCATGCCAAAACACTTGCAAACTTGGAACAAAATTAATAAGACCATGCCAAAACACGTGCAAACTTGGAACAAACTTCCTAAGACCATGCCAAAACACTTGCAAACTTGGAACAAACTTCCTAAGACCATGCCAAAACACTTGCAAACTTGGAACAAATTTAATAAGACCATGCCAAAACACTTGCAAACTTGGTACAAATTTAATAAGACCATGCCAAAACACTTGCAAACTTGGTACAAATTGAATAAGACCGTGGCAAAACACTTGCAAACTTGGTACAAATTTAATAAGACCATGCCAAAACACTTGCAAACTTGGTACAAATTTAATAAGACCATGCCAAAACACTTGCAAACTTGGTACAAATTTAATAAGACCGTGGCAAAACACTTGCATACTTGGTACAAATTTAATAAGACCATGCCAAAATACTTGCAAACTTGGTACAAATTTAATAAGACCATGCCAATACACTTGCAAACTTGGTACAAATTTAATAAGACCATGGCAAAACACTTGCAAACTTGGTACAAATGTAATAAGACCATGCCAAAACACTTGCAAACTTGGTACAAATTTAATAAGACCATGCCAAAACACTTGCAAACTTGGTACAAATTTAATAAGACGATGCCAAAACACCTGCAAACTTGGTACAAATTTAATAAGACCATGCCAAAACACTTGCAACCTTGGTACAAATTTAATAAGACCATGCCAAAACACTTACAAACTTGGTACAAATTTAATAAGACCATGCCAAAACACCTGCAAACTTGGTACAAATTTAATAAGACCATGCCAAAACACTTGCAAACTTGGTACAAATTTAATAAGACCATGCCAAAACACTTGCAAACTTGGAACAAATTTAATACGACCATGCCAAAACACTTGCAAACTTGGCACAAACTTCCTAAGACCATGCCAAAACACTTGCAAACTTGGTACAAATTTAATAAGACCATGCCAAAACACTTGCAAACTTGGTACTTATTTAATAAGACCATGCCAAAACATTTGCAAACTTGGAACAAACTTCCTAAGACCATGCCAAAACACTTGCAAACTTGGAACAAATTTAATAAGACCATGCCTAAAACTTGCAAACTTGGTACAAATTTAATAAGACCATGCCAAAACACTTGCAAACTTGGAACAAATTTAATACGACCATGCCAAAACACTTGCAAACTTGGCACAAACTTCCTAAGACCATGCCAAAACACTTGCAAACTTGGTACAAATGTAATCAGACCATGCCAAAACACTTGCAAACCTGATAAAAATTTAATAAGACCATGCCAAAACATTTGCAAACTTGGTACAAATTTAATAAGACCATGCCAAAACACTTGCAAACTTGGTACTTATTTAATAAGACCATGCCAAACACTTGCAAACTTGGAACAAACTTCCTAAGACCATGCCAAAACACTTGCAAACTTGGTACAAATTTAATAAGACCATGCCTAAACATGCAAACTTGGAACAAATTTTATAAGACCATGCCAAAACACTTGCAAACTTGGAACAAACTTCCTAAGACCATGCCAAAACACTTGCAAACTTGGTACAACTTTAATAAGACCATGCCAAAACACTTGCAAACTTGGAACGAATTTAATAAGACCATGCCAAAACACTTACAAACTTGGTACAAGTTTAATAAGACCATGCCAAAACACTTGCAAACTTGGTACAAACTTCCTAAGACCATGCCAAAACACTTGCAAACTTGGTACAAATATAATAAGACCTTGCCAAAACACCTGCAAACTTGGTACAAATTTAATAAGACCATGCCAAAACACTTGCAAACTTGGTACAAATTTAATAAGACCATGCAAAAACACTTGCAAACTTGGTACAAATTTAATAAGGCCATGCCAAACACTTGCAAACTTGGTACAAATTTAATAAGACCATGCCAAAAACTTGCAAACTTGGAACAAACTTCCTAAGACCATGCCAAAACACTTGCAAACTTGGTACAAATTTAATAAGACCATGCCAAATACTTGCAAACTTGGTACAAATTTAATAAGACCATGCCAAACACTTGCAAACTTGGTACAAACTTCCTAAGACCATGCAAAAACACTTGCAAACTTGGAACAAATTTAATAAGACCATGCCTAAAACTTGCAAACTTGGTACAAATTTAATAAGACCATGCCAAAACACTTGCAACCTTGGTACAAATTTAATAAGACCATGCCAAAACACTTGCAAACTTGAAAAAAACTTCCTAAGACCATGCCAAAACACTTGCAAACTTGGCACAAATTTAATAAGATCATGCCAAAACACATGCAAACTTGGTACAAATTTAATAAGACCATGCCAAAACACTTGCAAACTTGGTACAAATTTAATACGACCATGCCAAAACACTTGCAAACTTGATAAAAATTTAATAAGCCCATGCCAAACACTTGCAAACTTGGTACAAATTTAAGAAGACCATGCCAAACACTTGCAAACTTGGTACAAATTTAGTAAGACTACGCCAAACACTTGCAAACTTGGTACAAATTTAATAAGAACATGCCAAAACACTTACAAACTTGTTACAAATTTAAAAAGGCCATGCCAGAACACATATAAACTTGGTACAAATTTAATAAGACCATGCCAAAACACTTGCAAACTTGGTACAAATGTAATCAGACCATGCCAAAACACTTGCAAACCTGATAAAAATTTAATAAGACCATGGCAAAACACTTGCAAACTTGGTACAAATGTAATAAGACCATGCCAAAACACTTGCAAACTTGGTACAAATTTAATAAGACCATGCCAAAACACTTGCAAACTTGGTACAAATTTAATAAGACCATGCCAAAACACCTGCAAACTTGGTACAAATTTAATAAGACCATGCCAAAACACTTGCAACCTTGGTACAAATTTAATAAGACCATGCCAAAACACTTGCAAACTTGGAACAAACTTCCTAAGACCATGCCAAAACACTTGCAGCCTTGGTACAAATTTAATAAGACCATGCCAAACACTTGCAAACTTGGTACAAATTTAATAAGACCATGCCAAACACTTGCAAACTTGGTACAAACTTCCTAAGACCATGCCAAAACACTTGCAAACTTGGTACAAATTTAATAAGACCATGCCAAACACTTGCAAACTTGGTACAAATTTAATAAGACCATGCCAAACACTTGCAAACTTGGTACAAACTTCCTAAGACCATGCCAAAACACTTGCAAACTTGGAACAAATTTAATAAGACCATGCCTCAAACTTGCAAACTTGGTACAAATTTAATAAGACCATGCCAAACACTTGCAAACTTGGAACAAACTTCCTAAGACCATGCCAAAACACTTGCAAACTTGGAACAAACTTCCTAAGACCATGCCAAACACTTGCAAACTTGAAACAAACTTCCTAAGACCATGCCAAAACACCTGCAAACTTGGTACAAATTTAATAAGACCATGCCAAAACACTTGCAAACTTGGAACAAATTTAATATGACCATGCCAAAACACTTGCAAACTTGGTACAAATTTAATCAGACCATGCCAAACACTTGCAAACTTGGTACAAACTGCCTAAGACCATGCCAAAACACTTGCAACCTTGGTACAAATTTAATAAGACCATGCCAAAACACTTGCAAACTTGGTAAAAATTTAATAAGACCATGCTAAAACACTTGCAAACTTGGTACAAATTTAATAAGACCATGCCAAACACTTGCAAACTTGGAACAAACTTCCTAAGACCATGCCAAAACACTTGCAAACTTGGTACAAATTTAATAAGACCATGCCAAAACACTTGCAAACTTGGTACAAACTTCCTAAGACCATGCAAAACAATTGCAAACTTGGAACAAACTTCCTAAGACCATGCCAATACACTTGCAAACTTGGTACAAATTTAATAAGACCATGCCAAAACACTTGCAAACTTGGAACAAATTTAATAAGACAATGCCAAAACACTTGCAAACTTGGTACAAATTTAATAAGACCATGCCAAACACTTGCAAACTTGGAACAAACTTCCTAAGACCATGCCAAAACACTTGCAAACTTGGAACAAATTTAATAAGACCATGCCAAAACACTTGCAAACTTGGTACAAATTTAATAAGACCATGCCAAACACTTGCAAACTTGGAACAAACTTCATTGGACCATGCCAAAACACTTGCAAACTTGGAACAAACTTCCTAAGACCATGTCAAAACACTTGCAAACTTGGAAAAAACTTCCTAAGACAATGCCAAAACACCTGAAAACTTGGTACAAATTTAATAAGACCATGCCAAAACACTTGCAAACTTGATAAAAATTTAATACAAGACCATGCCAAAACACTTGCAAACTTGGAACAAACTTCCTAAGACCATGTCAAAACACTTGCAAACTTGGAAAAAACTTCCTAAGACAATGCCAAAACACCTGAAAACTTGGTACAAATTAAATAAGACCATGCCAAAACACTTGCAAATTTGGTACAAATGTAATCAGACCATGCCAAACACTAACAAACTTGGTACAAATTTATTAAGACCATGCCAAAACACTTGCAAACTTGGAACAAACTTCCTAAGACCATGCCAAAACACTTGCAAACTTGGTACAAATGTAATCAGACCATGCAAAAACACTTGCAAACTTGGTACAAATTTAATAAGACCATGCCAAAACACTTGCAAACTTGGAACAAATTTAATAAGACCATGCCAAACACGTGCAAACTTGGAACAAACTTCCTAAGACCATGCCAAAACACTTGCAAACTTGGAACAAACTTCCTAAGACCATGCCAAAACACTTGCAAACTTGGAACAAATTTAATAAGACCATGCCAAAACACTTGCAAACTTGGTACAAATTTAATAAGACCATGCCAAAACACTTGCAAACTTGGTACAAATTTAATAAGACCGTGGCAAAACACTTGCAAACTTGGTACAAATTTAATAAGACCATGCCAAAACACTTGCAAACTTGGTACAAATTTAATAAGACCATGCCAAAACACTTGCAAACTTGGTACAAATTTAATAAGACCATGCCAAAACACTTGCAAACTTGGTACAAATTTAATAAGACCATGCCAAAATACTTGCAAACTTGGTACAAATTTAATAAGACCATGCCAATACACTTGCAAACTTGGTACAAATTTAATAAGACCATGGCAAAACACTTGCAAACTTGGTACAAATGTAATAAGACCATGCCAAAACACTTGCAAACTTGGTACAAATTTAATAAGACCATGCCAAAACACTTGCAAACTTGGTACAAATTTAATAAGACGATGCCAAAACACCTGCAAACTTGGTACAAATTTAATAAGACCATGCCAAAACACTTGCAACCTTGGTACAAATTTAATAAGACCATGCCAAAACACTTACAAACTTGGTACAAATTTAATAAGACCATGCCAAAACACCTGCAAACTTGGTACAAATTTAATAAGACCATGCCAAAACACTTGCAAACTTGGTACAAATTTAATAAGACCATGCCAAAACACTTGCAAACTTGGAACAAATTTAATACGACCATGCCAAAACACTTGCAAACTTGGCACAAACTTCCTAAGACCATGCCAAAACACTTGCAAACTTGGTACAAATTTAATAAGACCATGCCAAAACACTTGCAAACTTGGTACTTATTTAATAAGACCATGCCAAAACATTTGCAAACTTGGAACAAACTTCCTAAGACCATGCCAAAACACTTGCAAACTTGGAACAAATTTAATAAGACCATGCCTAAAACTTGCAAACTTGGTACAAATTTAATAAGACCATGCCAAAACACTTGCAAACTTGGAACAAATTTAATACGACCATGCCAAAACACTTGCAAACTTGGCACAAACTTCCTAAGACCATGCCAAAACACTTGCAAACTTGGTACAAATGTAATCAGACCATGCCAAAACACTTGCAAACCTGATAAAAATTTAATAAGACCATGCCAAAACATTTGCAAACTTGGTACAAATTTAATAAGACCATGCCAAAACACTTGCAAACTTGGTACTTATTTAATAAGACCATGCCAAACACTTGCAAACTTGGAACAAACTTCCTAAGACCATGCCAAAACACTTGCAAACTTGGTACAAATTTAATAAGACCATGCCTAAACATGCAAACTTGGAACAAATTTTATAAGACCATGCCAAAACACTTGCAAACTTGGAACAAACTTCCTAAGACCATGCCAAAACACTTGCAAACTTGGTACAACTTTAATAAGACCATGCCAAAACACTTGCAAACTTGGAACGAATTTAATAAGACCATGCCAAAACACTTACAAACTTGGTACAAGTTTAATAAGACCATGCCAAAACACTTGCAAACTTGGTACAAACTTCCTAAGACCATGCCAAAACACTTGCAAACTTGGTACAAATATAATAAGACCTTGCCAAAACACCTGCAAACTTGGTACAAATTTAATAAGACCATGCCAAAACACTTGCAAACTTGGTACAAATTTAATAAGACCATGCAAAAACACTTGCAAACTTGGTACAAATTTAATAAGGCCATGCCAAACACTTGCAAACTTGGTACAAATTTAATAAGACCATGCCAAAAACTTGCAAACTTGGAACAAACTTCCTAAGACCATGCCAAAACACTTGCAAACTTGGTACAAATTTAATAAGACCATGCCAAATACTTGCAAACTTGGTACAAATTTAATAAGACCATGCCAAACACTTGCAAACTTGGTACAAACTTCCTAAGACCATGCAAAAACACTTGCAAACTTGGAACAAATTTAATAAGACCATGCCTAAAACTTGCAAACTTGGTACAAATTTAATAAGACCATGCCAAAACACTTGCAACCTTGGTACAAATTTAATAAGACCATGCCAAAACACTTGCAAACTTGAAAAAAACTTCCTAAGACCATGCCAAAACACTTGCAAACTTGGCACAAATTTAATAAGATCATGCCAAAACACATGCAAACTTGGTACAAATTTAATAAGACCATGCCAAAACACTTGCAAACTTGGTACAAATTTAATACGACCATGCCAAAACACTTGCAAACTTGATAAAAATTTAATAAGCCCATGCCAAACACTTGCAAACTTGGTACAAATTTAAGAAGACCATGCCAAACACTTGCAAACTTGGTACAAATTTAGTAAGACTACGCCAAACACTTGCAAACTTGGTACAAATTTAATAAGAACATGCCAAAACACTTACAAACTTGTTACAAATTTAAAAAGGCCATGCCAGAACACATATAAACTTGGTACAAATTTAATAAGACCGTGCCAAAACACTTGCAAACTTGGTACAAATGTAATCAGACCATGCCAAAACACTTGCAAACCTGATAAAAATTTAATAAGACCATGGCAAAACACTTGCAAACTTGGTACAAATGTAATAAGACCATGCCAAAACACTTGCAAACTTGGTACAAATTTAATAAGACCATGCCAAAACACTTGCAAACTTGGTACAAATTTAATAAGACCATGCCAAAACACCTGCAAACTTGGTACAAATTTAATAAGACCATGCCAAAACACTTGCAACCTTGGTACAAATTTAATAAGACCATGCCAAAACACTTGCAAACTTGGAACAAACTTCCTAAGACCATGCCAAAACACTTGCAGCCTTGGTACAAATTTAATAAGACCATGCCAAACACTTGCAAACTTGGTACAAATTTAATAAGACCATGCCAAACACTTGCAAACTTGGTACAAACTTCCTAAGACCATGCCAAAACACTTGCAAACTTGGTACAAATTTAATAAGACCATGCCAAACACTTGCAAACTTGGTACAAATTTAATAAGACCATGCCAAACACTTGCAAACTTGGTACAAACTTCCTAAGACCATGCCAAAACACTTGCAAACTTGGAACAAATTTAATAAGACCATGCCTCAAACTTGCAAACTTGGTACAAATTTAATAAGACCATGCCAAACACTTGCAAACTTGGAACAAACTTCCTAAGACCATGCCAAAACACTTGCAAACTTGGAACAAACTTCCTAAGACCATGCCAAACACTTGCAAACTTGAAACAAACTTCCTAAGACCATGCCAAAACACCTGCAAACTTGGTACAAATTTAATAAGACCATGCCAAAACACTTGCAAACTTGGAACAAATTTAATATGACCATGCCAAAACACTTGCAAACTTGGTACAAATTTAATCAGACCATGCCAAACACTTGCAAACTTGGTACAAACTGCCTAAGACCATGCCAAAACACTTGCAACCTTGGTACAAATTTAATAAGACCATGCCAAAACACTTGCAAACTTGGTAAAAATTTAATAAGACCATGCTAAAACACTTGCAAACTTGGTACAAATTTAATAAGACCATGCCAAACACTTGCAAACTTGGAACAAACTTCCTAAGACCATGCCAAAACACTTGCAAACTTGGTACAAATTTAATAAGACCATGCCAAAACACTTGCAAACTTGGTACAAACTTCCTAAGACCATGCAAAACAATTGCAAACTTGGAACAAACTTCCTAAGACCATGCCAATACACTTGCAAACTTGGTACAAATTTAATAAGACCATGCCAAAACACTTGCAAACTTGGAACAAATTTAATAAGACAATGCCAAAACACTTGCAAACTTGGTACAAATTTAATAAGACCATGCCAAACACTTGCAAACTTGGAACAAACTTCCTAAGACCATGCCAAAACACTTGCAAACTTGGAACAAATTTAATAAGACCATGCCAAAACACTTGCAAACTTGGTACAAATTTAATAAGACCATGCCAAACACTTGCAAACTTGGAACAAACTTCATTAGACCATGCCAAAACACTTGCAAACTTGGAACAAACTTCCTAAGACCATGTCAAAACACTTGCAAACTTGGAAAAAACTTCCTAAGACAATGCCAAAACACCTGAAAACTTGGTACAAATTTAATAAGACCATGCCAAAACACTTGCAAACTTGATAAAAATTTAATACAAGACCATGCCAAAACACTTGCAAACTTGGAACAAACTTCCTAAGACCATGTCAAAACACTTGCAAACTTGGAAAAAACTTCCTAAGACAATGCCAAAACACCTGAAAACTTGGTACAAATTAAATAAGACCATGCCAAAACACTTGCAAATTTGGTACAAATGTAATCAGACCATGCCAAACACTAGCAAACTTGGTACAAATTTATTAAGACCATGCCAAAACACTTGCAAACTTGGAACAAACTTCCTAAGACCATGCCAAAACACTTGCAAACTTGGTACAAATGTAATCAGACCATGCAAAAACACTTGCAAACTTGGTACAAATTTAATAAGACCATGCCAAAACACTTGCAAACTTGGAACAAATTTAATAAGACCATGCCAAACACGTGCAAACTTGGAACAAACTTCCTAAGACCATGCCAAAACACTTGCAAACTTGGAACAAACTTCCTAAGACCATGCCAAAACACTTGCAAACTTGGAACAAATTTAATAAGACCATGCCAAAACACTTGCAAACTTGGTACAAATTTAATAAGACCATGCCAAAACACTTGCAAACTTGGTACAAATTTAATAAGACCGTGGCAAAACACTTGCAAACTTGGTACAAATTTAATAAGACCATGCCAAAACACTTGCAAACTTGGTACAAATTTAATAAGACCATGCCAAAACACTTGCAAACTTGGTACAAATTTAATAAGACCATGCCAAAACACTTGCAAACTTGGTACAAATTTAATAAGACCATGCCAAAATACTTGCAAACTTGGAACAAATTTAATAAGACCATGCCAATACACTTGCAAACATGGTACAAATTTAATAAGACCATGGCAAAACACTTGCAAACTTGGTACAAATGTAATAAGACCATGCCAAAACACTTGCAAACTTGGTACAAATTTAATAAGACCATGCCAAAACACTTGCAAACTTGGTACAAATTTAATAAGACCATGCCAAAACACCTGCAAACTTGGTACAAATTTAAAAAGACCATGCCAAAACACTTGCAACCTTGGTACAAATTTAATAAGACCATGCCAAAACACTTACAAACTTGGTACAAATTTAATAAGACCATGCCAAAACACCTGCAAACTTGGTACAAATTTAATAAGACCATGCCAAAACACTTGCAAACTTGGTACAAATTTAATAAGACCATGCCAAAACACTTGCAAACTTGGAACAAATTTAATACGACCATGCCAAAACACTTGCAAACTTGGCACAAACTTCCTAAGACCATGCCAAAACACTTGCAAACTTGGTACAAATTTAATAAGACCATGCCAAACCACTTGCAAACTTGGTTTTTATTTAATAAGACCATGCCAAAACATTTGCAAACTTGGAACAAACTTCCTAAGACCATGCCAAAACACTTGCAAACTTGGAACAAATTTAATAAGACCATGCCTAAAACTTGCAAACTTGGTACAAATTTAATAAGACCATGCCAAAACACTTGCAAACTTGGAACAAATTTAATACGACCTTGCCAAAACACTTGCAAACTTGGCACAAACTTCCTAAGACCATGCCAAAACACTTGCAAACTTGGTACAAATGTAATCAGACCATGCCAAAACACTTGCAAACCTGATAAAAATTTAATAAGACCATGCCAAAACATTTGCAAACTTGGTACAAATTTAATAAGACCATGCCAAAACACTTGCAAACTTGGTACTTATTTAATAAGACCATGCCAAACACTTGCAAACTTGGAACAAACTTCCTAAGACCATGCCAAAACACTTGCAAACTTGGTACAAATTTAATAAGACCATGCCTAAACATGCAAACTTGGAACAAATTTAAAAAGACCATGCCAAAACACTTGCAAACTTGGAACAAACTTCCTAAGACCATGCCAAAACACTTGCAAACTTGGTACAACTTTAATAAGACCATGCCAAAACACTTGCAAACTTGGAACGAATTTAATAAGACCATGCCAAAACACTTGCAAACTTGGTACAAGTTTAATAAGACCATGCCAAAACACTTGCAAACTTGGTACAAACTTCCTAAGACCATGCCAAAACACTTGCAAACTTGGTACAAATATAATAAGACCTTGCCAAAACACCTGCAAACTTGGTACAAATTTAATAAGACCATGCCAAAACACTTGCAAACTTGGTACAAATTTAATAAGACCATGCAAAAACACTTGCAAACTTGGTACAAATTTAATAAGGCCATGCCAAACACTTGCAAACTTGGTACAAATTTAATAAGACCATGCCAAACACTTGCAAACTTGGAACAAACTTCCTAAGACCATGCCAAAACACTTGCAAACTTGGTACAAATTTAATAAGACCATGCCAAATACTTGCAAACTTGGTACAAATTTAATAAGACCATGCCAAACACTTGCAAACTTGGTACAAACTTCCTAAGACCATTCAAAAACACTTGCAAACTTGGTACAAATTTAATAAGACCATGCCTAAAACTTGCAAACTTGGTACAAATTTAATAAGACCATGCCAAAACACTTGCAACCTTGGTACAAATTTAATAAGACCATGCCAAAACATTTGCAAACTTGGAAAAAACTTCCTTAGACCATGCCAAAACACTTGCAAACTTGGCACAAATTTAATAAGATCATGCCAAAACACTTGCAAACTTGGAACAAACTTCCTAAGACCATGCCAAACACTTGCAAACTTGAAACAAACTTCCTAAGACCATGCCAAAACACCTGCAAACTTGGTACAAATTTAATAAGACCATGCCAAAACACTTGCAAACTTGGAACAAATTTAATAAGACCATGCCAAAACACTTGCAAACTTGGTACAAATTTAATCAGACCATGCCAAACACTTGCAAACTTGGTACAAACTGCCTAAGACCATGCCAAAACACTTGCAACCTTGGAACAAATTTAATAAGACCATGCCAAAACACTTGCAAACTTGGTACAAATTTAATAAGACCATGCTAAAACACTTACAAACTTGGTACAAATTTAATAAGACCATGCCAAACACTTGCAAACTTGGAACAAACTTCCTAAGACCATGCCAAAACACTTGCAAACTTGGTACAAATTTAATAACACCATGCCAAAACACTTGCAAACTTGGTACAAACTTCCTAAGACCATGCCAAACACTTGCAAACTTGGAACAAACTTCCTTAGACCATGCCAAAACACTTGCAAACTTGGTACAAATTTAATAAGACCATGCCAAAACACTTGCAAACTTGGAACAAATTTAATAAGACCATGCCAAAACACTTGCAAACTTGGTACAAATTTAATAAGACCATGCCAAACACTTGCAAACTTGGAACAAACTTCCTAAGACCATGCCAAAACACTTGCAAACTTGGAACAAATTTAATAAGACCATGCCAAAACACTTGCAAACTTGGTACAAATTTAATAAGACCATGCCAAACACTTGCAAACTTGGAACAAACTTCATTAGACCATGCCAAAACACTTGCAAACTTGGAACAAACTTCCTAAGACCATGTCAAAACACTTGCAAACTTGGAAAAAACTTCCTAAGACAATGCCAAAACACCTGAAAACTTGGTACAAATTTAATAAGACCATGCCAAAACACTTGCAAACTTGATAAAAATTTAATACAAGACCATGCCAAAACACTTGCAAACTTGGAACAAACTTCCTAAGACCATGTCAAAACACTTGCAAACTTGGAAAAAACTTCCTAAGACAATGCCAAAACACCTGACAACTTGGTACAAATTAAATAAGACCATGCCAAAACACTTGCAAATTTGGTACAAATGTAATCAGACCATGCCAAACACTAGCAAACTTGGTACAAATTTATTAAGACCATGCCAAAACACTTGCAAACTTGGAACAAACTTCCTAAGACCATGCCAAAACACTTGCAAACTTGGTACAAATGTAATCAGACCATGCAAAAACACTTGCAAACTTGGTACAAATTTAATAAGACCATGCCAAAACACTTGCAAACTTGGAACAAATTTAATAAGACCATGCCAAACACGTGCAAACTTGGAACAAACTTCCTAAGACCATGCCAAAACACTTGCAAACTTGGAACAAACTTCCTAAGACCATGCCAAAACACTTGCAAACTTGGAACAAATTTAATAAGACCATGCCAAAACACTTGCAAACTTGGTACAAATTTAATAAGACCATGCCAAAACACTTGCAAACTTGGTACAAATTTAATAAGACCGTGGCAAAACACTTGCAAACTTGGTACAAATTTAATAAGACCATGCCAAAACACTTGCAAACTTGGTACAAATTTAATAAGCCCATGCCAAAACACTTGCAAACTTGGTACAAATTTAATAAGACCATGCCAAAACACTTGCAAACTTGGTACAAATTTAATAAGACCATGCCAAAATACTTGCAAACTTGGTACAAATTTAATAAGACCATGCCAATACACTTGCAAACTTGGTACAAATTTAATAAGACCATGGCAAAACACTTGCAAACTTGGTACAAATGTAATAAGACCATGCCAAAACACTTGCAAACTTGGTACAAATTTAATAAGACCATGCCAAAACACTTGCAAACTTGGTACAAATTTAATAAGACCATGCCAAAACACCTGCAAACTTGGTACAAATTTAATAAGACCATGCCAAAACACTTGCAACCTTGGTACAAATTTAATAAGACCATGCCAAAACACTTACAAACTTGGTACAAATTTAATAAGACCATGCCAAAACACCTGCAAACTTGGTACAAATTTAATAAGACCATGCCAAAACACTTGCAAACTTGGTACAAATTTAATAAGACCATGCCAAAACACTTGCAAACTTGGAACAAATTTAATACGACCATGCCAAAACACTTGCAAACTTGGCACAAACTTCCTAAGACCATGCCAAAACACTTGCAAACTTGGTACAAATTTAATAAGACCATGCCAAAACACTTGCAAACTTGGTACTTATTTAATAAGACCATGCCAAAACATTTGCAAACTTGGAACAAACTTCCTAAGACCATGCCAAATTACTTGCAAACTTGGAACAAATTTAATAAGACCATGCCTAAAACTTGCAAACTTGGTTCAAATTTAATAAGACCATGCCAAAACACTTGCAAACTTGGAACAAATTTAATACGACCTTGCCAAAACACTTGCAAACTTGGCACAAACTTCCTAAGACCATGCCAAAACACTTGCAAACTTGGTACAAATGTAATCAGACCATGCCAAAACACTTGCAAACCTGATAAAAATTTAATAAGACCATGCCAAAACATTTGCAAACTTGGTACAAATTTAATAAGACCATGCCAAAACACTTGCAAACTTGGTACTTATTTAATAAGACCATGCCAAACACTTGCAAACTTGGAACAAACTTCCTAAGACCATGCCAAAACACTTGCAAACTTGGTACAAATTTAATAAGACCATGCCTAAACATGCAAACTTGGAACAAATGTAATAAGACCATGCCAAAACACTTGCAAACTTGGAACAAACTTCCTAAGACCATGCCAAAACACTTGCAAACTTGGTACAACTTTAATAAGACCATGCCAAAACACTTGCAAACTTGGAACGAATTTAATAAGACCATGCCAAAACACTTGCAAACTTGGTACAAGTTTAATAAGACCATGCCAAAACACTTGCAAACTTGGTACAAACTTCCTAAGACCATGCCAAAACACTTGCAAACTTGGTACAAATATAATAAGACCTTGCCAAAACACCTGCAAACTTGGTACAAATTTAATAAGACCATGCCAAAACACTTGCAAACTTGGTACAAATTTAATAAGACCATGCAAAAACACTTGCAAACTTGGTACAAATTTAATAAGGCCATGCCAAACACTTGCAAACTTGGTACAAATTTAATAAGACCATGCCAAACACTTGCAAACTTGGAACAAACTTCCTAAGACCATGCCAAACACTTGCAAACTTGGTACAAATTTAATAAGACCATGCCAAATACTTGCAAACTTGGTACAAATTTAATAAGACCATGCCAAACACTTGCAAACTTGGTACAAACTTCCTAAGACCATTCAAAAACACTTGCAAACTTGGAACAAATTTAATAAGACCATGCCTAAAACTTGAAAACTTGGTACAAATTTAATAAGACCATGCCAAAACACTTGCAACCTTGGTACAAATTTAATAAGACCATGCCAAAACATTTGCAAACTTGGAAAAAACTTCCTAAGACCATGCCAAAACACTTGCAAACTTGGCACAAATTTAATAAGATCATGCCAAAACACATGCAAACTTGGTACAAATTTAATAAGACCATGCCAAAACACTTGCAAACTTGGTACAAATTTAATACGACCATGCCAAAACACTTGCAAACTTGATAAAAATTTAATAAGACCATGCCAAACACTTGCAAACTTGGTACAAATTTAATAAGAACATGCCAAAACACTTGCAAATTTGGTACATATGTAATCAGACCATGCCAAACACTAGCAAACTTGGTACAAATTTATTAAGACCATGCCAAAACACTTGCAAACTTGGAACAAACTTCCTAAGACCATGCCAAAACACTTGCAAACTTGGTACAAATGTAATCAGACCATGCCAAAACACTTGCAAACTTGGTACAAATTAAATAAGACCATGCTAAAACACTTGCAAACTTGGAACAAATTTAATAAGACCATGCCAAAATACGTGCAAACTTGGAACAAACTTCCTAAGACCATGCCAAAACACTTGCAAACTTGGAACAAACTTCCTAAGACCATGCCAAAACACTTGCAAACTTGGAACAAATTCAATAAGACCATGCCAAAACACTTGCAAACTTGGTACAAATTTAATAAGACCATGCCAAAACACTTGCAAACTTGGTACAAATTTAATAAGAGCGTGGCAAAACACTTGCAAACTTGGTACAAATTTAATAAGACCATGCCAAAACACTTGCAAACTTGGTACAAATTTAATAAGACCATGCCAAAACACTTGCAAACTTGGTACAAATTTAATAAGACCATGCCAAAACACTTGCAAACTTGGTACAAATTTATTAAGACCATGGCAAAATACTTGCAAACTTGGTACAAATTTAATAAGACCATGCCAATACACTTGCAAACTTGGTACAAATTAAATAAGACCATGGCAAAACACTTGCAAACTTGGTACAAATGTAATAAGACCATGCCAAAACACTTGCAAACTTGGTACAAATTTAATAAGACCATGCCAAAACACTTGCAAACTTGGTACAAATTTAATAAGACCATGCCAAAACACCTGCATACTTGGTACAAATTTAATAAGACCATGCCAAAACACTTGCAAACTTGGTACAAATTTAATAAGACCTTGCCAAAACACTTGCAAACTTGGAACAAATTTAATACGACCATGCCAAAACACTTGCAAACTTGGCACAAACTTCCTAAGACCATGCCAAAACACTTGCAAACTTGGTTCAAATTTAATAAGACCATGCCAAAACACTTGCAAACTTGGTACAAATGTAATCAGACCATGCCAAAACACTTGCAAACCTGATAAAAATTTAATAAGACCATGCCAAAACATTTGCAAACTTGGAACAAAATTAATAAGACCATGCCAAAACACTTGCAAACTTGGTACTTATTTAATAAGACCATGCCAAACACTTGCAAACTTGGAACAAACTTCCTAAGACCATGCCAAAACACTTGCAAACTTGGTACAAATTTAATAAGACCATGCCTAAACATGCAAACTTGGAACAAATTTAATTAGACCATGCCAAAACACATGCAAATTTGGAACAAACTTCCTAAGACCATGCCAAAACACTTGCAAACTTGGTACAAATTTAATAAAACCATGCCAAAACAGTTGCAAACTTGGAACAAACTTAATAAGACCATGCAAAAACACTTACAAACTTGGTACAAGTTTAATAAGACCATGCCAAAACACTTGCAAACTTGGTACAAACTTCCTAAGACCACGCCAAAACACTTGCAAACTTGGTACAAATATAATAAGACCTTGCCAAAACACCTGCAAACTTGGTACAAATTTAATAAGACCATGCCAAAACACTTGCAAACTTGGTACAAATTTAATAAGACCATGCCAAAACAGTTGCAAACATGGAACAAATTTAATAAGACCATGCTAAAACACTTGCAAACTTGGTACAAATTTAATAAGACCATGCCAAACACTTGCAAACTTGGTACAAATGTAATAAGACCATGCCAAAACACTTGCAAACTTGGAACAAATTTAATAAGACCATGCCAAAACACTTGCAAACTTGGTACAAATTTAATAAGACCATGCCAAACACTTGCAAACTTGGAACAAACTTCCTAAGACCATGCCAAACACTTGCAAACTTGGAACAAACTTCCTAAGACCATGCCAAAACACTTGCAACCTTGGTACAAATTTAATACGACCATGCCAAAACACTTGCAAACTTGGAACAAACTTCCTAAGACCATGCCAAAACACTTGCAAACTTTGCACAAATTTAATAAGACCATGCCAAAACACTTGCAAACTTGGTACAAATTTAATAAGACCATGCCAAACACTTGCAAACTTGGAACAAACTTCCCAAGACCATGCCAAAACACTTGCAAACTTGGTACAAATTTAATAAGACCATGCCAAAACACTTGCAAACTTGGTACAAATTTAATAAGACCATGCTAAAACACTTGCAAACTTGGAACAAACTTCCTACGACCATGCCAAACACTTGCAACTTGGTACAAATTTAATAAGACCAAGCCAAAACACTTGCAAACTTGGTACAAATTTAATAAGACCATGCCAAACACTTGCAAACTTGGAACAAACTTCCTAAGACCATGCCAAAACACTTGCAAACTTGGTACAAATTTAATAAGACCATGCCAAAACACTTGCAAACTTGGAACAAATTTAATAAGACCATGCCTACACATGCAAACTTGGTACAAATTTAATAAGACCATGCCAAACACTAGCAAACTTGGTACAAATTTAATAAGACCATGCCAAAACACTTGCAAACTTGGTACAAATTTAATAAGACCATGCCAAAACACTTGCAAACTTGGTACAAATTTAATAAGACCATGCCAAAACACTTGCAAACTTGGAACAAACTTCCTAAGACAATGCCAAAACACTTGCAAACATGGAACAAACTTCTTAAGACCATGCCAAAACACTTGCAAACTTGGTACAAATATAATAAGACCTTGCCAAAACACCTGCAAACTTGGTACAAATTTAATAAGACCATGCCAAAACACTTGCAAACTTGGTACAAATTTAATAAGACCATGCCAAACACTTGCAAACTTGGAACAAACTTCCTAAGACCATGCCAAAACACTTGCAAACTTGGTACAAATTTAATACGACCATGCCAAAACACTTGCAAACTTGGTACAAATTTAATAAGACCATGCCAAAACACTTGCAAACTTGGAACAAATTTAATAAGACCATGCCTACACATGCAAACTTGGTACAAATTTAATAAGACCATGCCAAACACTAGCAAACTTGGTACAAATTTAATAAGACCATGCCAAAACACTTGCAAACTTGGTACAAATTTAATAAGACCATGCCAAAACACTTGCAAACTTGGTACAAATTTAATAAGACCATGCCAAAACACTTGCAAACTTGGAACAAACTTCCTAAGACAATGCCAAAACACTTGCAAACATGGAACAAACTTCTTAAGACCATGCCAAAACACTTGCAAACTTGGTACAAATATAATAAGACCTTGCCAAAACACCTGCAAACTTGGTACAAATTTAATAAGACCATGCCAAAACACTTGCAAACTTGGTACAAATTTAATAAGACCATGCCAAACACTTGCAAACTTGGAACAAACTTCCTAAGACCATGCCAAAACACTTGCAAACTTGGTACAAATTTAATAAGACCATGCCAAAACACTTGCAAACTTGGAACAAATTTAATAAGACCATGCCTACACATGCAAACTTGGTACAAATTTAATAAGACCATGCCAAACACTAGCAAACTTGGTACAAATTTAATAAGACCATGCCAAAACACTTGCAAACTTGGTACAAATTTAATAAGACCAAGCCAAAACACTTGCAAACTTGGTACAAATTTAATAAGACCATGCCAAACACTTGCAAACTTGGAACAAACTTCCTAAGACCATGCCAAAACACTTGCAAACTTGGTACAAATTTAATAAGACCATGCCAAAACACTTGCAAACTTGGAACAAATTTAATAAGACCATGCCTACACATGCAAACTTGGTACAAATTTAATAAGACCATGCCAAACACTAGCAAACTTGGTACAAATTTAATAAGACCATGCCAAAACACTTGCAAACTTGGTACAAATTTAATAAGACCATGCTAAAACACTTGCAAACTTGGAACAAACTTCCTACGACCATGCCAAACACTTGCAACTTGGTACAAATTTAATAAGACCAAGCCAAAACACTTGCAAACTTGGTACAAATTTAATAAGACCATGCCAAACACTTGCAAACTTGGAACAAACTTCCTAAGACCATGCCAAAACACTTGCAAACTTGGTACAAATTTAATAAGACCATGCCAAAACACTTGCAAACTTGGAACAAATTTAATAAGACCATGCCTACACATGCAAACTTGGTACAAATTTAATAAGACCATGCCAAACACTAGCAAACTTGGTACAAATTTAATAAGACCATGCCAAAACACTTGCAAACTTGGTACAAATTTAATAAGACCATGCCAAAACACTTGCAAACTTGGTACAAATTTAATAAGACCATGCCAAAACACTTGCAAACTTGGAACAAACTTCCTAAGACAATGCCAAAACACTTGCAAACATGGAACAAACTTCTTAAGACCATGCCAAAACACTTGCAAACTTGGTACAAATTTAATAAGACCATGCCTACACATGCAAACTTGGTACAAATTTAATAAGACCATGCCAAAACACTTGCAAACTTGGTACAAATTTAATTAGACCATGCCAAAACACATGCAAACTTGGAACAAACTTCCTAAGACCATGCCAAAACACTTGCAAACTTGGTACAAATTTAATACGACCATGCCAAAACACTTGCAAACTTGGAACAAACTTCCTAAGACCATGCCAACACACTTGCAAACTTGGTACAAATTTAATAAGACCATGCCTACACATGCAAACTTGGTACAAATTTAATAAGACCATGCCAAACACTAGCAAACTTGGTACAAATTTAATAAGACCATGCCAAAACACTTGCAAACTTGGTACAAATTTAATAAGACCATGCCAAAACACTTGCAAACTTGGTACAAATTTAATAAGACCATGCCAAAACACTTGCAAACTTGGAACAAACTTCCTAAGACCATGCCAAAACACTTGCAAACATGGAACAAACTTCTTAAGACCATGCCAAAACACTTGCAAACTTGGTACAAATATAATAAGACCTTGCCAAAACACCTGCAAACTTGGTACAAATTTAATAAGACCATGCCAAAACACTTGCAAACTTGGTACAAATTTAATAAGACCATGCCAAACACTTGCAAACTTGGAACAAACTTCCTAAGACCATGCCAAAACACTTGCAACCTTGGTACAAATTTAATACGACCATGCCAAACGCTTGCAAACTTGGTACAAATTTAATACGACCATGCCAAAACACTTGCAAACTTGGAACAAACTTCCTAAGACCATGCCAAAACACTTGCAAACTTGGTACAAATTTAATAAGACCATGCCTACACATGCAAACTTGGTACAAATATAATAAGACCTTGCCAAAACACCTGCAAACTTGGTACAAATTTAATAAGACCATGCCAAAACACTTGCAAACTTGGTACAAATTTAATAAGACCATGCCAAAACAGTTGCAAACTTGGAACAAATTTAATAAGACCATGCTAAAACACTTGCAAACTTGGTACAAATTTAATAAGACCATGCCAAAACACTTGCAAACTTGGTACAAATGTAATAAGACCATGCCAAAACACTTGCAAACTTGGAACAAATTTAATAAGACCATGCCAAAACACTTGCAAACTTGGTACAAATTTAATTAGACCATGCCTAACACTTGCAAACTTGGAATAAACTTCCTAAGACCATGCCAAACACTTGCAAACTTGGAACAAACTTCCTAAGACCATGCCAAAACACTTGCAACCTTGGTACAAATTCAATACGACCATGCCAAACACTTGCAAACTTGGTACAAATTTAATACGACCATGCCAAAACACTTGCAAACTTGGAACAAACTTCCTAAGACCATGCCAAAACACTTGCAAACTTGGTACAAATTTAATAAGACCATGCCAAAACACTTGCAAACTTGGTACAAATTTAATAAGACCATGCCAAAACACTTGCAAACTTGGAACAAACTTCCTAAGACCATGCCAAAACACTTGCAAACATGGAACAAACTTCTTAAGACCATGCCAAAACACTTGCAAACTTGGTACAAATTTAATAAGACCATGCCAAAACACTTGCAAACTTGGTAAAAATTTAATAAGACCATGCCAAAACACTTGCAATCTTGGTACAAATTTAATAAGACCATGCCAAACACTTGCAAACTTGGAACAAACTTCCTAAAACCATGCCAAAACACTTGCAAACTTGGCACAAATTTAATAAGACCATGCCTACACATGCAAACTTGGTACAAATTTAATAAGACCATGCCAAAACACTTGCAAACTTGGAACAAACTTCCTAAGACCATGCCAAAACACTTGCAAACTTGGTACAAATTTAATAAGACCATGCCAAACACTTGCAAACTTGGCACAAATTTAATAATACCATGCCAAACACTTGCAAACTTGGAACAAACTTCCTAAGACCATGCCAAAACACTTGCAAACTTGGAACAAACTTCCTAAGACCATGCCAAAACACTTGCAAACTTGGTACAATTTTAATACGACCATGCCAAAACACTTGCAAACTTGGAACAAATTTAATAAGACCATGCCAAACACTTGCAAACTTGGAACAAACTTCCTAAGACCATGCCAAAACACTTGCAAACTTGGTACAAATTTAATACGACCATGCCAAACACTTGCAAACTTGGTACAAAGTTAATAAGACCCCGCCAAAACACTTGCAAACTTGGAACAAACTTCCTAAGACCATGCCAAAACACTTGCAAACTTGGAACAAACTTCCTAAGACCATGCCAAAATACTTGCAACCTTGGTACAAATTTAATAAGACCATGCCAAAACACTTGCAAACTTGGTACAAATTTAATAAGACCATGCCAAAACACTTGCAAACTTGGTACAAATTTAATAAGACCAGGCCAAAACACTTGCAAACTTGGAACAAACTTCCTAAGACCAAGCCAAAACACTTGCAAACTTGGCCCAAATTTAATAAGACCATGCCAAAACACTTGCAAACTTGGAACAAACTTCCTAAGACCATGCCAAAACACTTGCAAACTTGGTACAAATTTAATAAGACCATGCCAAACACTTGCAAACTTGGAACAAACTTCCTAAGACCATGCCAAAACACCTGCAAACTTGGTACAAATTTAATAAGACCATGCCAAACACTTGCAAACTTGGAACAAACTTCCTAAGACCATGCCAAAACACTTGCAAACTTGGTACAAATTTAATAAGACCATGCCAAAACACTTGGAAACTTGGTACAAATTTAATAAGACCATGCCAAAACACTCGCAAACTTGGAACAAAATTCCTAAGACCAGGCCAAAATACTTGCAACCTTGGTACAAATTTAATAAGACCATGCCAAAACACTTGCAAACTTGGTACAAATTTAATAAGACCATGCCAAAACACTTGCAAACTTGGTACAAATTTAATGAGACCATGCCAAAACACCTGCAAACTTGGTACAAATTTAATGAGACCATGCCAAAACACCTGCAAACTTGGTACAAATTTAATTAGACCATGCCAAAACACTTGCAAACTTGGAACAAATTTAATAAGACCATGCCAAAACACTTGCAAACTTGGTACTTATTTAACACGACCATGCCAAACACTTGCAAACTTGGTACTTATTTAATAAGACCATGCCAAAACACTTGCAAACTTGGTACAAATTTAATAAGACCATGCCAAAACACTTGCAAACTTTGTACACATTTAATAAGACCATGGCAAAACACTTGCAAACTTGGAACAAACTTCCTAAGACCATGCCAAAACACTTGCAAACTTGGAACAAACTTCCTAAGACCATGCCAAAACACTTGCAAACTTGGAACAAACTTCCTAAGACCATGCCAAAATACTTGCAAACTTGGAACAAATTTAATAAGACCATGCCAAAACAATTGCAAACTTGGTACAAACTTAATACGACCATGCCAAAACAATTGCAAACTTGGTACAAACTTCCTAAGACCTTGCCAAAACACTCGCAAACTTGGAACAAACTTCCTAAGACCATGCCAAAACACTTGCAAACTTGGAACAAATTTAATAAGACCATGCCAAACAGTTGCAAACTTGGAACAAGTTTAATAAGACCATGCCAAAACACCTGCAAACTTGGTACAAATTTAATAAGACCATGCCAAAACACTTGCAAACTTGGTACAAATTTAATAAGACCATGCAAAAACACTTGCAAACTTGGAACAAACTTCCTAAGACCATGCCAAAACACTTGCAACCTTGGTACAAACTTCCTAAGACCATGCCAAAACACTTGCAAACTTGGTACAAATTTAATAAGAGCATGCCAAAACACTTGCAAACTTGGTACAAATTTAATAAGACCATGCCAAAACACTTGCAAACTTGGAACAAACTTCCTAAGACCATGCCAAAACACTTGCAACCTTGGTACAAACTTCCTAAGACCATGCCAAAACACTTGCAAACTTGGAACAAATTTAATAAGACCATGCCAAAACACTTGCAAACTTTGTACAAATTTAATAAGACCATGCCCAAACACTTGCAAACTTTGTAAAAATTTTAATAAGACCATGCCAAAACACTTGCAAACTTGGTACAAATTGAATAAGACCATGCCAAAACACTTGCAAACTTGGTAAAAATTTAATGAGACCATGCCAAAACACTTGCAAACTTGGTACAAATTTAATAAGACCTTGCCAAAACACTTGCAACCTTGGTACAAATTTAATACGACCATGCCAAAACACTTGCAAACTTGGTACAAATTTAATAAGACCATGCCAAAACACTTGCAAACTTGGTACAAATTTATTAAGACCATGCCAAAACACTTGCAAACTTGGTACAAATTTAATAAGACCATGTCAACACACTTGCAAACTTGGAACAAACTTCCTAAGACCATGCCAAAACACTTGCAAACTTGGTACAATTTCAAAAGACCATGCCAAAACACTTGCAAAATTGGAACAATTTTAATAAGACCATGCCAAAACACTTGCAAACTTGGAACAAATTTAATAAGACCATGCCAAAACAATTGCAAACTTGGTACAAACTTCCTAAGACCATGCCAAAACACCTGCAAACTTGGAACAAACTTCCTAAGACCATGCCAAAACACTTGCAAACTTGGTACAAATTTAATAAGACCATGCCAAACACTTGCAAACTTGGTACAAATTTAATAAGACCATGCCAAAACACTTGCAAACTTGGTACAAATTTAATAAGACCATGTCAAAACACTTGCAAACTTGGTACAAATTTAATAAGACCTTGCCAAAACACTTGCAACCTTGGTACAAATTTAATAAGACCATGCCAAAACACTTGCAAACTTGGTACAAGTATAATAAGACCATGCCAAAACACTTGCAAACTTGGTACAAATTTAATAAGACCATGCCAAAACACTTGCAAACTTGGTACAAATTTAATAAGACCATGCCAAAACACTTGCAAACTTGGTACAAATTTAGTACGACCATGCCAAAACACTTGCAAACTTGGTACAAGTATAATAAGACCATGCCAAAACACTTGCAAACTTGGTACAAATTTAATAAGACCATGCCAAAACACTTGCAAACTTGGTACAAATTTAATAAGACCAGGCCAAAACACTTGCAAACTTGGAACAAATTTAATAAGACCATGCCAAACACTTGCAAACTTGGTACAAATTTAATAAGACCATGCCAAAACACTTGCAAACTTGGTACAAATTTAATGAGACCATGCCAAAACACCTGCAAACTTGGTACAAATTTAATGAGACCATGCCAAAACACCTGCAAACTTGGTAAAAATTTAATTAGACCATGCCAAAACACTTGCAAACTTGGAACAAATTTAATAAGACCATGCCAAAACACTTGCAAACTTGGTACTTATTTAACACGACCAAGCCAAACACTTGCAAACTTGGTACTTATTTAATAAGACCATGCCAAAACACTTGCAAACTTGGAACAAACTTCCTAAGACCATGCCAAAACACTTGCAAACTTGGAACAAACTTCCTAAGACCATGCCAAAACACTTGCAACCTTGGTACAAATTTAATAAGACCATGCCAAAACACTTGCAAACTTGGTACAAATTTAATAAGACCATGCCAAAACACTTGCAAACTTGGTACAAATTTAATAAGACCAGGCCAAAACACTTGCAAACTTGGAACAAACTTCCTAAGACCAAGCCAAAACACTTGCAAACTTGGCACAAATTTAATAAGACCATGCCAAAACACTTGCAAACTTGGAATAAACTTCCTAAGACCATGCCAAAACACTTGCAAACTTGGTACAAATTTAATAAGACCATGCCAAACACTTGCAAACTTGGAACAAACTTCCTAAGACCATGCCAAAACACCTGCAAACTTGGTACAAATTTAATAAGACCATGCCAAACACTTGCAAACTTGGAACAAACTTCCTAAGACCATGCCAAAACACTTGCAAACTTGGTACAAATTTAATAAGAGCATGCCAAAACACTTGGAAACTTGGTACAAATTTAATAAGACCATGCCAAAACACTCGCAAACTTGGAACAAACTTCCTAAGACCAGGCCAAAACACTTGCAAACTTGGAACAAATTTAATAAGACCATGCCAAAACAATTGCAAACTTGGTACAAACTTAATACGACCATGCCAAAACAATTGCAAACTTGGTACAAACTTCCTAAGACCTTGCCAAAACACTCGCAAACTTGGAACAAACTTCCTAAGACCATGCCAAAACACTTGCAAACTTGGAACAAATTTAATAAGACCATGCCAAACAGTTGCAAACTTGGAACAAGTTTAATAAGACCATGCCAAAACACCTGCAAACTTGGTACAAATTCAATAAGACCATGCCAAAACGCTTGCAAACTTGGTACAAATTTAATAAGACCATGCCAAAACACTTGCAAACTTGGAACAAACTTCCTTAGACCATGCCATAACACTTGCAACCTTGGTACAAACTTCCTAAGACCATGCCAAAACACTTGCAAACTTGGTACAAATTTAATAAGAGCATGCCAAAACACTTGCAAACTTGGTACAAATTTAATAAGACCATGCCAAAACACTTGCAAACTTGGAACAAACTTCCTAAGACCATGCCAAAACACTTGCAACCTTGGTACAAACTTCCTAAGACCATGCCAAAACACTTGCAAACTTGGAACAAATTTAATAAGACCATGCCAAAACACTTGCAAACTTTGTACAAATTTAATAAGACCATGCCCAAACACTTGCAAACTTTGTAAAAATTTTAATAAGACCATGCCAAAACACTTGCAAACTTGGTACAAATTTAATAAGACCATGCCAAAACACTTGCAAACTTGGTAAAAATTTAATGAGACCATGCCAAAACACTTGCAAACTTGGTACAAATTTAATAAGACCTTGCCAAAACACTTGCAACCTTGGTACAAATTTAATACGACCATGCCAAAACACTTGCAAACTTGGTACAAATTTAATAAGACCATGCCAAAACACTTGCAAACTTGGTACAAATTTATTAAGACCATGCCAAAACACTTGCAAACTTGGTACAAATTTAATAAGACCATGTCAACACACTTGCAAACTTGGAACAAACTTCCTAAGACCATGCCAAAACACTTGCAAACTTGGTACAATTTCAAAAGACCATGCCAAAACACTTGCAAACTTGGAACAATTTTAATAAGACCATGCCAAAACACTTGCAAACTTGGAACAAATTTAATAAGACCATGCCAAAACAATTGCAAACTTGGAACAAACTTCCTAAGACCATGCCAAAACACCTGCAAACTTGGAACAAACTTCCTAAGACCATGCCAAAACACTTGCAAACTTGGTACAAATTTAATAAGACCATGCCAAACACTTGCAAACTTGGTACAAATTTAATAAGACCATGCCAAAACACTTGCAAACTTGGTACAAATTTAATAAGACCATGTCAAAACACTTGCAAACTTGGAACAAATTTAATAAGACCTTGCCAAAACACTTGCAACCGTGGTACAAATTTAATAACACCATGCCAAAACACTTGCAAACTTGGTACAAGTATAATAAGACCATGCCAAAACACTTGCAAACTTGGTACAAATTTAATCAGACCATGCCAAAACACTTGCAAACTTGGTACAAATTTAATAAGACCATGCCAAAACACTTGCAAACTTGGTACAAATTTAGTACGACCATGCCAAAACACTTGCAAACTTGGTACAAGTATAATAAGACCATGCCAAAACACTTGCAAACTTGGTACAAATTTAATAAGACCATGCCAAAACACTTGCAAACTTGGTACAAATTTAATAAGACCAGGCCAAAACACTTGCAAACTTGGAACAAATTTAATAAGACCATGCCAAACACTTGCAAACTTGGTACAAATTTAATAAGACCATGCCAAAACACTTGCAAACTTGGTACAAATTTAATGAGACCATGCCAAAACACCTGCAAACTTGGTACAAATTTAATGAGACCATGCCAAAACACCTGCAAACTTGGTACAAATTTAATTAGACCATGCCAAAACACTTGCAAACTTGGAACAAATTTAATAAGACCATGCCAAAACACTTGCAAACTTGGTACTTATTTAACACGACCATGCCAAACACTTGCAAACTTGGTACTTATTTAATAAGACCATGCCAAAACACTTGCAAACTTGGTACAAATTTAATAAGACCATGCCAAAACACTTGCAAACTTTGTAAACATTTAATAAGACCATGGCAAAACACTTGCAAACTTGTTACAAATTAAATGAGACCATGCCAAAACACTTGCAAACTTGGTACAAGTTTAATAAGACCATGCCAAAACACTTGCAAACTTGATAAAAATTTAATAAGACCATGCCAAAACACTTGCAAACTTGGTACAAACTTCCTAAGACCATGCCAAAACACTTGCAAACTTGGTACAAATTTAATAAGACCATGCCAAACACTTGTAAGCTTGGAACAAATTTATTAAGACCATGCCAAAAACTTGCAAACTTGGTACAAATTTAATAAGACCATGCCAAACACTTGCAAACTTGGAACAAACTTCCTAAAACCATGCCAAAACACTTGCTAACTTGGAACAAACTTCCTAAGACCATGCCAAAACACTTGCAAACTCTGTACAAACTTCCTAAGACCATGCCAAAACACTTGCAACCTTGGTACAAATTTAATAAGACCATGCCAAAACACTTGCAAACTTGGAACAAATTTAATAAGACCATGCCAAAACACTTGCAAACTTGGTACTTATTTAACACGACCATGCCAAACACTTGCAAACTTGGTACTTATTTAATAAGACCATGCCAAAACACTTGCAACCTTGGTACAAATTTACTAAGACCATGCCAAAACACTTGCAAACTTGGAACAAATTTAATAAGACCATGCCAAAACACTTGCAAACTTGGTCCTTATTTAACACGACCATGCCAAACACTTGCAAACTTGGTACTTATTTAATAAGACCATGCCAAAACACTTGCAAACTTGGTACAAATTTAATAAGAGCATGTCAAAACACTTGCAAACTTGGTACAAATTTAATAAGACCATGCCAAAACACTTGCAAACTTGGTACAAACTTCCTAAGACCATGCCAAAACACTTGCAAACTTGGTACTTATTTAACACGACCATGCCAAACACTTGCAAACTTGGTACAAATGTAATAAGAGCATGCCAAAACACTTGCAAACTTGGTACAAATTTAATGAGACCATGCCAAAACACTTGCAAACTTGGTACTTATTTAACACGACCATGCCAAACACTTGCAAACTTGGAACAAACTTCCTAAGACCATGCCAAAACACTTGCAAACTTGGAACAAACTTCCTAAGACCATGCCAAAACACCTGCAAACTTGGAACAAATTTTATAAGACCATGCCAAAACACCTGCAAACTTGGAACAAACTTCCTAAAACCATGCCAAAACACCTGCTTCCTTGTTACAAATTTAATAAGACCATGCCAAAACACTTGCAAACTTGGTACAAATTTAATAAGACCATGTCAACACACTTGCAAACTTGGAACAAACTTCCTAAGACCATGCCAAAACACTTGCAAACTTGGTACAATTTCAAAAGACCATGCCAAAACACTTGCAAACTTGGAACAATTTTAATAAGACCATGCCAAAACACTTGCAAACTTGGAACAAATTTGATAAGACCATGCCAAAACAATTGCAAACTTGGTACAAACTTCCTAAGACCATGCCAAAACACTTGCAAACTTGGCACAAATTTAATAAGACCATGCCAAACACTTGCAAACTTGGTACAAATTTAATAAGACCATGCCAAAACACTTGCAAACTTGGTACAAGTTTAATAAGACCATGTCAAAACACTTGCAAACTTGGTACAAATTTAATAAGACCTTGCCAAAACACTAGCAACCTTGGTACAAATTTAATAACACCATGCCAAAACACTTGCAAACTTGGTACAAGTATAATAAGACCATGCCAAAACACTTGCAAACTTGGTACAATTTTAATCAGACCATGCCAAAACACTTGCAAACTTGGTACAAATTTAATAAGACCATGCCAAAACACTTGCAAACTTGGTACAAATTTAGTACGACCATGCCAAAACACTTGCAAACTTGGTACAAGTAGAATAAGACCATGCCAAAACACTTGCAAACTTGGTACAAATTTAATAAGACCATGCCAAAACACTTGCAAACTTGGTACAAATTTAATAAGACCAGGCCAAAACACTTGCAAACTTGGAACAAATTTAATAAGACCATGCCAAACACTTGCAAACTTGGTACAAATTTAATAAGACCATGCCAAAACACTTGCAAACTTGGTACAAATTTAATGAGACCAAAACACCTGCAAACTTGGTACAAATTTAATGAGACCATGCCAAAACACCTGCAAACTTGGTACAAATTTAATTAGACCATGCCAAAACACTTGCAAACTTGGAACAAATTTAATAAGACCATGCCAAAACACTTGCAAACTTGGTACTTATTTAACACGACCATGCCAAACACTTGCAAACTTGGTACTTATTTAATAAGACCATGCCAAAACACTTGCAAACTTGGTACAAATTTAATAAGACCATGCCAAAACACTTGCAAACTTTGTACACATTTAATAAGACCATGGCAAAACACTTGCAAACTTGTTACCAATTAAATGAGACCATGCCAAAACACTTGCAAACTTGGTACAAGTTTAATAAGACCATGCCAAAACACTTGCAAACTTGATAAAAATTTAATAAGACCATGCCAAAACACTTGCAAACTTGGTACAAACTTCCTAAGACCATGCCAAAACACTTGCAAACTTGGTACAAATTTAATAAGACCATGCCAAACACTTGCAAGCTTGGAACAAATTTATTAAGACCATGCCAAAAACTTGCAAACTTGGTACAAATTTAATAAGACCATGCCAAACACTTGCAAACTTGGAACAAACTTCCTAAAACCATGCCAAAACACTTGCTAACTTGGAACAAACTTCCTAAGACCATGCCAAAACACTTGCAAACTCTGTACAAACTTCCTAAGACCATGCCAAAACACTTGCAACCTTGGTACAAATTTAATAAGACCATGCCAAAACACTTGCAAACTTGGAACAAATTTAATAAGACCATGCCAAAACACTTGCAAACTTGGTACTTATTTAACACGACCATGCCAAACACTTGCAAACTTGGTACTTATTTAATAAGACCATGCCAAAACACTTGCAACCTTGGTACAAATTTACTAAGACCATGCCAAAACACTTGCAAACTTGGAACAAATTTAATAAGACCATGCCAAAACACTTGCAAACTTGGTACTTATTTAACACGACCATGCCAAACACTTGCAAACTTGGTACTTATTTAATAAGACCATGCCAAAACACTTGCAAACTTGGTACAAATTTAATAAGAGCATGTCAAAACACTTGCAAACTTGGTACAAATTTAATAAGACCATGCCAAAACACTTGCAAACTTGGTACAAACTTCCTAAGACCATGCCAAAACACTTGCAAACTTGGTACTTATTTAACACGACCATGCCAAACACTTGCAAACTTGGTACAAATGTAATAAGAGCATGCCAAAACACTTGCAAACTTGGTACAAATTTAATGAGACCATGCCAAAACACTTGCAAACTTGGTACTTATTTAACACGACCATGCCAAACACTTGCAAACTTGGAACAAACTTCCTAAGACCATGCCAAAACACTTGCAAACTTGGAACAAACTTCCTAAGACCATGCCAAAACACCTGCAAACTTGGAACAAATTTTATAAGACCATGCCAAAACACCTGCAAACTTGGAACAAACTTCCTAAAACCATGCCAAAACACTTGCAACCTTGGTACAAATTTAATAAGACCATGCCAAAACACTTGCAAACTTGGAACAAATTTAATAAGACCATGCCAAAACACTTGCAAACTTGGTACTTATTTAACACGACCATGCCAAACACTTGCAAACTTGGTACTTATTTAATAAGACCATGCCAAAACACTTGCAACCTTGGTACAAATTTACTAAGACCATGCCAAAACACTTGCAAACTTGGAACAAATTTAATAAGACCATGCCAAAACACTTGCAAACTTGGTACTTATTTAACACGACCATGCCAAACACTTGCAAACTTGGTACTTATTTAATAAGACCATGCCAAAACACTTGCAAACTTGGTACAAATTTAATAAGAGCATGTCAAAACACTTGCAAACTTGGTACAAATTTAATAAGACCATGCCAAAACACTTGCAAACTTGGTACTTATTTAATAAGACCATGCCAAAACACTTGCAAACTTGGTACAAATTTACTAAGACCATGCCAAAACACTTGCAAACTTGGAACAAATTTAATAAGACCATGCCAAAACACTTGCAAACTTGGTACTTATTTAACACGACCATGCCAAACACTTGCAAACTTGGTACTTATTTAATAAGACCATGCCAAAACACTTGCAAACTTGGTACAAATTTAATAAGAGCATGTCAAAACACTTGCAAACTTGGTACAAATTTAATAAGACCATGCCAAAACACTTGCAAACTTGGTACAAACTTCCTAAGACCATGCCAAAACACTTGCAAACTTGGTACTTATTTAACACGACCATGCCAAACACTTGCAACCTTGGTACAAATTTACTAAGACCATGCCAAAACACTTGCAAACTTGGAACAAATTTAATAAGACCATGCCAAAACACTTGCAAACTTGGTACTTATTTAACACGACCATGCCAAACACTTGCAAACTTGGTACTTATTTAATAAGACCATGCCAAAACACTTGCAAACTTGGTACAAATTTAATAAAGGGAAGTCAAAACACTTGCAAACTTGGTACAAATTTAATAAGACCATGCCAAAACACTTGCAAACTTGGTACAAACTTCCTAAGACCATGCCAAACACTTGCAAACTTGGTACAAATTTAATAAGACCATGCCAAAACACTTGCAAACTTGGTACAAATTTAATAAGACCATGTCAAAACACTTGCAAACTTGGTACAAATTTAATAAGACCTTGCCAAAACACTTGCAACCTTGGTACAAATTTAATAACACCATGCCAAAACACTTGCAAACTTGGTACAAGTATAATAAGACCATGCCAAAACACTTGCAAACTTGGTACAAATTTAATCAGACCATGCCAAAACACTTGCAAACTTGGTACAAATTTAATAAGACCATGCCAAAACACTTGCAAACTTGGTACAAATTTAGTACGACCATGCCAAAACACTTGCAAACTTGGTACAAGTATAATAAGACCATGCCAAAACACTTGCAAACTTGGTACAAATTTAATAAGACCATGCCAAAACACTTGCAAACTTGGTACAAATTTAATAAGACCAGGCCAAAACACTTGCAAACTTGGAACAAATTTAATAAGACCATGCCAAACACTTGCAAACTTGGTACAAATTTAATAAGACCATGCCAAAACACTTGCAAACTTGGTACAAATTTAATGAGACCATGCCAAAACACCTGCAAACTTGGTACAAATTTAATGAGACCATGCCAAAACACCTGCAAACTTGGTACAAATTTAATTAGACCATGCCAAAACACTTGCAAACTTGGAACAAATTTAATAAGACCATGCCAAAACACTTGCAAACTTGGTACTTATTTAACACGACCATGCCAAACACTTGCAAACTTGGTACTTATTTAATAAGACCATGCCAAAACACTTGCAAACTTGGTACAAATTTAATAAGACCATGCCAAAACACTTGCAAACTTTGTACACATTTAATAAGACCATGGCAAAACACTTGCAAACTTGTTACAAATTAAATGAGACCATGCCAAAACACTTGCAAACTTGGTACAAGTTTAATAAGACCATGCCAAAACACTTGCAAACTTGATAAAAATTTAATAAGACCATGCCAAAACACTTGCAAACTTGGTACAAACTTCCTAAGACCATGCCAAAACACTTGCAAACTTGGTACAAATTTAATAAGACCATGCCAAACACTTGCAAGCTTGGAACAAATTTATTAAGACCATGCCAAAAACTTGCAAACTTGGTACAAATTTAATAAGACCATGCCAAACACTTGCAAACTTGGAACAAACTTCCTAAAACCATGCCAAAACACTTGCTAACTTGGAACAAACTTCCTAAAACCATGCCAAAACACTTGCAAACTCTGTACAAACTTCCTAAGACCATGCCAAAACACTTGCAACCTTGGTACAAATTTAATAAGACCATGCCAAAACACTTGCAAACTTGGAACAAATTTAATAAGACCATGCCAAAACACTTGCAAACTTGGTACTTATTTAACACGACCATGCCAAACACTTGCAAACTTGGTACTTATTTAATAAGACCATGCCAAAACACTTGCAACCTTGGTACAAATTTACTAAGACCATGCCAAAACACTTGCAAACTTGGAACAAATTTAATAAGACCATGCCAAAACACTTGCAAACTTGGTCCTTATTTAACACGACCATGCCAAACACTTGCAAACTTGGTACTTATTTAATAAGACCATGCCAAAACACTTGCAAACTTGGTACAAATTTAATAAGAGCATGTCAAAACACTTGCAAACTTGGTACAAATTTAATAAGACCATGCCAAAACACTTGCAAACTTGGTACAAACTTCCTAAGACCATGCCAAAACACTTGCAAACTTGGTACTTATTTAACACGACCATGCCAAACACTTGCAAACTTGGTACAAATGTAATAAGAGCATGCCAAAACACTTGCAAACTTGGTACAAATTTAATGAGACCATGCCAAAACACTTGCAAACTTGGTACTTATTTAACACGACCATGCCAAACACTTGCAAACTTGGAAAAAACTTCCTAAGACCATGCCAAAACACTTGCAAACTTGGAACAAACTTCCTAAGACCATGCCAAAACACCTGCAAACTTGGAACAAATTTTATAAGACCATGCCAAAACACCTGCAAACTTGGAACAAACTTCCTAAAACCATGCCAAAACACCTGCTTCCTTGTTACAAATTTAATAAGAGCATGCCAAAACACTTGCAAACTTGGTACAAATTTAATAAGACCATGTCAACACACTTGCAAACTTGGAACAAACTTCCTAAGACCATGCCAAAACACTTGCAAACTTGGTACAATTTCAAAAGACCATGCCAAAACACTTGCAAACTTGGAACAATTTTAATAAGACCATGCCAAAACACTTGCAAACTTGGAACAAATTTAATAAGACCATGCCAAAACAATTGCAAACTTGGTACAAACTTCCTAAGACCATGCCAAAACACCTGCAAACTTGGAACAAACTTCCTAAGACCATGCCAAAACACTTGCAAACTTGGTACAAATTTAATAAGACCATGCCAAACACTTGCAAACTTGGTACAAATTTAATAAGACCATGCCAAAACACTTGCAAACTTGGTACAAATTTAATAAGACCATGTCAAAACACTTGCAAACTTGGTACAAATTTAATAAGACCTTGCCAAAACACTAGCAACCTTGGTACAAATTTAATAACACCATGCCAAAACACTTGCAAACTTGGTACAAGTATAATAAGACCATGCCAAAACACTTGCAAACTTGGTACAAATTTAGTCAGACCATGCCAAAACACTTGCAAACTTGGTACAAATTTAATAAGACCATGCCAAAACACTTGCAAACTTGGTACAAATTTAGTACGACCATGCCAAAACACTTGCAAACTTGGTACAAGTAGAATAAGACCATGCCAAAACACTTGCAAACTTGGTACAAATTTAATAAGACCATGCCAAAACACTTGCAAACTTGGTACAAATTTAATAAGACCAGGCCAAAACACTTGCAAACTTGGAACAAATTTAATAAGACCATGCCAAACACTTGCAAACTTGGTACAAATTTAATAAGACCATGCCAAAACACTTGCAAACTTGGTACAAATTTAATGAGACCATGCCAAAACACCTGCAAACTTGGTACAAATTTAATGAGACCATGCCAAAACACCTGCAAACTTGGTACAAATTTAATTAGACCATGCCAAAACACTTGCAAACTTGGAACAAATTTAATAAGACCATGCCAAAACACTTGCAAACTTGGTACTTATTTAACACGACCATGCCAAACACTTGCAAACTTGGTACTTATTTAATAAGACCATGCCAAAACACTTGCAAACTTGGTACAAATTTAATAAGACCATGCCAAAACACTTGCAAACTTTGTACACATTTAATAAGACCATGGCAAAACACTTGCAAACTTGTTACCAATTAAATGAGACCATGCCAAAACACTTGCAAACTTGGTACAAGTTTAATAAGACCATGCCAAAACACTTGCAAACTTGATAAAAATTTAATAAGACCATGCCAAAACACTTGCAAACTTGGTACAAACTTCCTAAGACCATGCCAAAACACTTGCAAACTTGGTACAAATTTAATAAGACCATGCCAAACACTTGCAAGCTTGGAACAAATTTATTAAGACCATGCCAAAAACTTGCAAACTTGGTACAAATTTAATAAGACCATGCCAAACACTTGCAAACTTGGAACAAACTTCCTAAAACCATGCCAAAACACTTGCTAACTTGGAACAAACTTCCTAAGACCATGCCAAAACACTTGCAAACTCTGTACAAACTTCCTAAGACCATGCCAAAACACTTGCAACCTTGGTACAAATTTAATAAGACCATGCCAAAACACTTGCAAACTTGGAACAAATTTAATAAGACCATGCCAAAACACTTGCAAACTTGGTACTTATTTAACACGACCATGCCAAACACTTGCAAACTTGGTACTTATTTAATAAGACCATGCCAAAACACTTGCAACCTTGGTACAAATTTACTAAGACCATGCCAAAACACTTGCAAACTTGGAACAAATTTAATAAGACCATGCCAAAACACTTGCAAACTTGGTACTTATTTAACACGACCATGCCAAACACTTGCAAACTTGGTACTTATTTAATAAGACCATGCCAAAACACTTGCAAACTTGGTACAAATTTAATAAGAGCATGTCAAAACACTTGCAAACTTGGTACAAATTTAATAAGACCATGCCAAAACACTTGCAAACTTGGTACAAACTTCCTAAGACCATGCCAAAACACTTGCAAACTTGCTACTTATTTAACACGACCATGCCAAACACTTGCAAACTTGGTACAAATGTAATAAGAGCATGCCAAAACACTTGCAAACTTGGTACAAATTTAATGAGACCATGCCAAAACACTTGCAAACTTGGTACTTATTTAACACGACCATGCCAAACACTTGCAAACTTGGAACAAACTTCCTAAGACCATGCCAAAACACTTGCAAACTTGGAACAAACTTCCTAAGACCATGCCAAAACACCTGCAAACTTGGAACAAATTTTATAAGACCATGCCAAAACACCTGCAAACTTGGAACAAACTTCCTAAAACCATGCCAAAACACCTGCTTCCTTGTTACAAATTTAATAAGACCATGCTAAAACACTTGCAACCTTGGCACAAATTTAATACGACCATGCCAAAACACTTGCAAACTTGGTACAAATTTAATGAGACCATGCCAAAACACTTGCAAACTTGTTACAAATTAAATGAGACCATGCCAAACACTTGCAAGCTTGGAACAAACTTCCTAAGACCATGCCAAAACACCTGCAAACTTGGTACAAATTTAATAAGACCATGCCAAACACTTGCAAACTTGGTACAAATTTCAAAAGACCATGCCAAACACTTGCAAACTTGGTACAAGTTTAATAAGACCATGCCAATACAATTGCAAACTTGGTAGAAATTTAATAAGACCATGCCAAAACACTTGCAAACTTGGTACAAATTTAATAAGACCATGCCAAACACTTGCACACTTGGCACAAATTTAATAAGACCATGCCAAACACTTGCAAACTTGGTACAAATTTAATAAGACCATGCCAAAACACTTGGAACCTTGGAACAAACTTCCTTAGACCATGCCAAAACACTTGCAAACTTGGTACAAATTTAATAAGACCATGCCAAAACACTTGCAAACTTGGTACAAATTTAATGAGACCATGCCAAAACACTTGCAAACTTGGAACAAACTTCCTAAGACCATGCCAAAACACTTGCAAACTTGGTTTAAATTTAATAAGACCATGCCAAAACACTTGCAAACTTGGTACAAATTTAATAAGACCATGCCAAACACTTGCAAACTTGGAACAAACTTCCTTAGACCATGCCAAAACACTTGCAAAACTTGGTACAAATTTAATAAGACCATGCCAAAACACTTGCAAACTTGGAACAAACTTCCTAAGACCATGCCAAAACACTTGCAAACTTGGTACAAATTTAATAAGACCATGCCAAAACACTTGCAAACTTGGTACAAATTTAATAAGACCATGCCAAAACACTTGCAAACTTGGTACAAATTTAATACGACCATGCCAAAACACTTGCAACCTTGGTACAAATTTAATAAGACCATGCCAAAACACTTGCAAACTTGGTACAAATTTAATAAGACCATGCCAAACACTTGCAAACTTGGAACAAATTTAATAAGACCATGCTAAAACACTTGCAAACTTGGTACAAGTTTAATAAGACCATGCCAAAACACTTGCAAACTTGGTACAAATTTAATAAGACCCCGCCAAAACACTTGCAAACTTGGTACAAATTTAATAAGACCATGCCAAAACACTTGCAAACTTGGAACAAACTTCCTAAGACCATGCCAAAACACTTGCAAACTTGGTACAAATTTAATGAGACCATGCCAAACACTTGCAAACTTGGTACAATTTTAATAAGACCATGCCAAAACAATTGCAAACTTGGTACAAATTTAATAAGACCATGCCAAACACTTGCAAACTTGGAACAAACTTCCTAAGACCATGCCAAAACACTTGCAAACTTGGAACAAACTTCCTAAGACCATGCCAAAACACTTGCAACCTTGGTACAAATTTAATAAGAGCATGCCAAAACACTTGCAAACTTGGTACAAATTTAATAAGACCATGCCAAAACACTTGCAAACTTGGTACAAATTTAATTAGATCATGCCAAAACACTTGCAAACTTGGAACAAACTTCCTTAGACCATGCCAAAACACTTGCAAACTTGGTACAAATTTAATAAGAGCATGCCAAAACACTTGCAAACTTGGTACAAATTTAATAAGACCATGCCAAAACACTTGCAAACTTGGTACAAATTTAATAAGATCATGCCAAAACACTAGCAAACTTGGTACAAATTTAATAAGACCATGCCAAAACACTTGCAAACTTGGTACAATTTTAATAAAATCTTGCCAAAACACTTGCAAACTTGGAACAAATTTAATAAGACCATGCCAAAACACTAGCAAACTTGGTACAAGTTTAATAAGACCATGCCAAATCACTTGCAAACTTGGTACAAAATTAATAAGACCATGCCAAAACACTTGCAAACTTGGTACAAATTTAATAAGACCATGCCAAAACACTTGCAAACTTTGTACAAATTTAATAAGACCATGCCAAAACACTTGTAAACTTGGTACAATTTTAATAAGATCATGCCAAAACACTTGCAAACTTGGAACAAATTTAATAAGACCATGCCAAAACACTTGCAAACTTGGTGCAAGTTTAATAAGACCATGCCAAAACACTTGCAAACTTGGTACAAATTTAATAAGACCATGCCAAAACACTTGCAAACTTGGTACAAATTTAATAAGACCAGGCCAAAACACTTGCAAACTTGGAACAAATTTAATAAGACCATGCCAAACACTTGCAAACTTGGTACAAATTTAATAAGACCATGCCAAAACACTTGCAAACTTGGTACAAATTTAATGAGACCATGCCAAAACACCTGCAAACTTGGTACAAATTTAATGAGACCATGCCAAAACACCTGCAAACTTGGTACAAATTTAATTAGACCATGCCAAAACACTTGCAAACTTGGAACAAATTTAATAAGACCATGCCAAAACACTTGCAAACTTGGTACTTATTTAACACGACCATGCCAAACACTTGCAAACTTGGTACTTATTTAATAAGACCATGCCAAAACACTTGCAAACTTGGTACAAATTTAATAAGACCATGCCAAAACACTTGCAAACTTTGTACACATTTAATAAGACCATGGCAAAACACTTGCAAACTTGTTACCAATTAAATGAGACCATGCCAAAACACTTGCAAACTTGGTACAAGTTTAATAAGACCATGCCAAAACACTTGCAAACTTGATAAAAATTTAATAAGACCATGCCAAAACACTTGCAAACTTGGTACAAACTTCCTAAGACCATGCCAAAACACTTGCAAACTTGGTACAAATTTAATAAGACCATGCCAAACACTTGCAAGCTTGGAACAAATTTATTAAGACCATGCCAAAAACTTGCAAACTTGGTACAAATTTAATAAGACCATGCCAAACACTTGCAAACTTGGAACAAACTTCCTAAAACCATGCCAAAACACTTGCTAACTTGGAACAAACTTCCTAAGACCATGCCAAAACACTTGCAAACTCTGTACAAACTTCCTAAGACCATGCCAAAACACTTGCAACCTTGGTACAAATTTAATAAGACCATGCCAAAACACTTGCAAACTTGGAACAAATTTAATAAGACCATGCCAAAACACTTGCAAACTTGGTACTTATTTAACACGACCATGCCAAACACTTGCAAACTTGGTACTTATTTAATAAGACCATGCCAAAACACTTGCAACCTTGGTACAAATTTACTAAGACCATGCCAAAACACTTGCAAACTTGGAACAAATTTAATAAGACCATGCCAAAACACTTGCAAACTTGGTACTTATTTAACACGACCATGCCAAACACTTGCAAACTTGGTACTTATTTAATAAGACCATGCCAAAACACTTGCAAACTTGGTACAAATTTAATAAGAGCATGTCAAAACACTTGCAAACTTGGTACAAATTTAATAAGACCATGCCAAAACACTTGCAAACTTGGTACAAACTTCCTAAGACCATGCCAAAACACTTGCAAACTTGCTACTTATTTAACACGACCATGCCAAACACTTGCAAACTTGGTACAAATGTAATAAGAGCATGCCAAAACACTTGCAAACTTGGTACAAATTTAATGAGACCATGCCAAAACACTTGCAAACTTGGTACTTATTTAACACGACCATGCCAAACACTTGCAAACTTGGAACAAACTTCCTAAGACCATGCCAAAACACTTGCAAACTTGGAACAAACTTCCTAAGACCATGCCAAAACACCTGCAAACTTGGAACAAATTTTATAAGACCATGCCAAAACACCTGCAAACTTGGAACAAACTTCCTAAAACCATGCCAAAACACCTGCTTCCTTGTTACAAATTTAATAAGACCATGCTAAAACACTTGCAACCTTGGCACAAATTTAATACGACCATGCCAAAACACTTGCAAACTTGGTACAAATTTAATGAGACCATGCCAAAACACTTGCAAACTTGTTACAAATTAAATGAGACCATGCCAAACACTTGCAAGCTTGGAACAAACTTCCTAAGACCATGCCAAAACACCTGCAAACTTGGTACAAATTTAATAAGACCATGCCAAACACTTGCAAACTTGGTACAAATTTCAAAAGACCATGCCAAACACTTGCAAACTTGGTACAAGTTTAATAAGACCATGCCAATACAATTGCAAACTTGGTAGAAATTTAATAAGACCATGCCAAAACACTTGCAAACTTGGTACAAATTTAATAAGACCATGCCAAACACTTGCACACTTGGCACAAATTTAATAAGACCATGCCAAACACTTGCAAACTTGGTACAAATTTAATAAGACCATGCCAAAACACTTGGAACCTTGGAACAAACTTCCTTAGACCATGCCAAAACACTTGCAAACTTGGTACAAATTTAATAAGACCATGCCAAAACACTTGCAAACTTGGTACAAATTTAATGAGACCATGCCAAAACACTTGCAAACTTGGAACAAACTTCCTAAGACCATGCCAAAACACTTGCAAACTTGGTTTAAATTTAATAAGACCATGCCAAAACACTTGCAAACTTGGTACAAATTTAATAAGACCATGCCAAACACTTGCAAACTTGGAACAAACTTCCTTAGACCATGCCAAAACACTTGCAAAACTTGGTACAAATTTAATAAGACCATGCCAAAACACTTGCAAACTTGGAACAAACTTCCTAAGACCATGCCAAAACACTTGCAAACTTGGTACAAATTTAATAAGACCATGCCAAAACACTTGCAAACTTGGTACAAATTTAATAAGACCATGCCAAAACACTTGCAAACTTGGTACAAATTTAATACGACCATGCCAAAACACTTGCAACCTTGGTACAAATTTAATAAGACCATGCCAAAACACTTGCAAACTTGGTACAAATTTAATAAGACCATGCCAAACACTTGCAAACTTGGAACAAATTTAATAAGACCATGCTAAAACACTTGCAAACTTGGTACAAGTTTAATAAGACCATGCCAAAACACTTGCAAACTTGGTACAAATTTAATAAGACCCCGCCAAAACACTTGCAAACTTGGTACAAATTTAATAAGACCATGCCAAAACACTTGCAAACTTGGAACAAACTTCCTAAGACCATGCCAAAACACTTGCAAACTTGGTACAAATTTAATGAGACCATGCCAAACACTTGCAAACTTGGTACAATTTTAATAAGACCATGCCAAAACAATTGCAAACTTGGTACAAATTTAATAAGACCATGCCAAACACTTGCAAACTTGGAACAAACTTCCTAAGACCATGCCAAAACACTTGCAAACTTGGAACAAACTTCCTAAGACCATGCCAAAACACTTGCAACCTTGGTACAAATTTAATAAGAGCATGCCAAAACACTTGCAAACTTGGTACAAATTTAATAAGACCATGCCAAAACACTTGCAAACTTGGTACAAATTTAATTAGATCATGCCAAAACACTTGCAAACTTGGAACAAACTTCCTTAGACCATGCCAAAACACTTGCAAACTTGGTACAAATTTAATAAGAGCATGCCAAAACACTTGCAAACTTGGTACAAATTTAATAAGACCATGCCAAAACACTTGCAAACTTGGTACAAATTTAATAAGATCATGCCAAAACACTAGCAAACTTGGTACAAATTTAATAAGACCATGCCAAAACACTTGCAAACTTGGTACAATTTTAATAAAATCTTGCCAAAACACTTGCAAACTTGGAACAAATTTAATAAGACCATGCCAAAACACTAGCAAACTTGGTACAAGTTTAATAAGACCATGCCAAATCACTTGCAAACTTGGTACAAAATTAATAAGACCATGCCAAAACACTTGCAAACTTGGTACAAATTTAATAAGACCATGCCAAAACACTTGCAAACTTTGTACAAATTTAATAAGACCATGCCAAAACACTTGTAAACTTGGTACAATTTTAATAAGATCATGCCAAAACACTTGCAAACTTGGAACAAATTTAATAAGACCATGCCAAAACACTTGCAAACTTGGTGCAAGTTTAATAAGACCATGCCAAAACACTTGCAAACTTGGTACAAATTTAATAAGACCATGCCAAACACTAGCAAACTTGGTACAAAGTTAATAAGACCATGCCAAAACACTTGCAAACTTGGAACAAACTTCCTAAGACCATGCCAAAACACTTGCAAACTTGGAACAAATTTAATAAGACCATGCCAAAACACTTGCAAACTTGGTACAAATTTAATACGACCATGCCAAACACTTGCAAACTTGGAACAAACTTCCTAAGACCATGTCAAAACACTTGCAAACTTGGTACAAGTTTAATAAGACCATGCCTAAAACTTGCAACCATGCCAAAACACTTGCAAACTTGGTACAAATTTAATAAGACCATGCCAAAACACTTGCAAACTTGGTACAAATTTAATGAGACCATGCCAAAACACTTGCAAACTTGGAACAAACTTCCTAAGACCATGCCAAAACACTTGCAAACTTGGTTTAAATTTAATAAGACCATGCCAAAACACTTGCAAACTTGGTACAAATTTAATAAGACCATGCCAAACACTTGCAAACTTGGAACAAACTTCCTTAGACCATGCCAAAACACTTGCAAAACTTGGTACAAATTTAATAAGACCATGCCAAAACACTTGCAAACTTGGAACAAACTTCCTAAGACCATGCCAAAACACTTGCAAACTTGGTACAAATTTAATAAGACCATGCCAAAACACTTGCAAACTTGGTACAAATTTAATAAGACCATGCCAAAACACTTGCAAACTTGGTACAAATTTAATACGACCATGCCAAAACACTTGCAACCTTGGTACAAATTTAATAAGACCATGCCAAAACACTTGCAAACTTGGTACAAATTTAATAAGACCATGCCAAACACTTGCAAACTTGGAACAAATTTAATAAGACCATGCTAAAACACTTGCAAACTTGGTACAAGTTTAATAAGACCATGCCAAAACACTTGCAAACTTGGTACAAATTTAATAAGACCCCGCCAAAACACTTGCAAACTTGGTACAAATTTAATAAGACCATGCCAAAACACTTGCAAACTTGGAACAAACTTCCTAAGACCATGCCAAAACACTTGCAAACTTGGTACAAATTTAATGAGACCATGCCAAACACTTGCAAACTTGGTACAATTTTAATAAGACCATGCCAAAACAATTGCAAACTTGGTACAAATTTAATAAGACCATGCCAAACACTTGCAAACTTGGTACAAACTTCCTAAGACCATGTCAAAACACTTGCAAACTTGGTACAAATTTAATGAGACCATGCCAAAACACTTGCAAACTTGGAACAAACTTCCTAAGACCATGCCAAAACACTTGCAAACTTGGTTTAAATTTAATAAGACCATGCCAAAACACTTGCAAACTTGGTACAAATTTAATAAGACCATGCCAAACACTTGCAAACTTGGAACAAACTTCCTTAGACCATGCCAAAACACTTGCAAAACTTGGTACAAATTTAATAAGACCATGCCAAAACACTTGCAAACTTGGAACAAACTTCCTAAGACCATGCCAAAACACTTGCAAACTTGGTACAAGTTTAATAAGACCATGCCAAAACACTTGCAAACTTGGTACAAATTTAATAAGACCCCGCCAAAACACTTGCAAACTTGGTACAAATTTAATAAGACCATGCCAAAACACTTGCAAACTTGGAACAAACTTCCTAAGACCATGCCAAAACACTTGCAACCTTGGTACAAATTTAATAAGAGCATGCCAAAACACTTGCAAACTTGGTACAAATTTAATAAGACCATGCCAAAACACTTGCAAACTTGGTACAAATTTAATTAGATCATGCCAAAACACTTGCAAACTTGGAACAAACTTCCTTAGACCATGCCAAAACACTTGCAAACTTGGTACAAATTTAATAAGAGCATGCCAAAACACTTGCAAACTTGGTACAAATTTAATAAGACCATGCCAAAACACTTGCAAACTTGGTACAAATTTAATAAGATCATGCCAAAACACTAGCAAACTTGGTACAAATTTAATAAGACCATGCCAAAACACTTGCAAACTTGGTACAATTTTAATAAAAACTTGCCAAAACACTTGCAAACTTGGAACAAATTTAATAAGACCATGCCAAAACACTAGCAAACTTGGTACAAGTTTAATAAGACCATGCCAAAACACTTGAAAACTTGGTACAAAATTAATAAGACCATGCCAAAACACTTGCAAACTTGGTACAAATTTAATAAGACCATGCCAAAACACTTGCAAACTTTGTACAAATTTAATAAGACCATGCCAAAACACTTGTAAACTTGGTACAATTTTAATAAGATCATGCCAAAACACTTGCAAACTTGGAACAAATTTAATAAGACCATGCCAAAACACTTGCAAACTTGGTGCAAGTTTAATAAGACCATGCCAAAACACTTGCAAACTTGGTACAAATTTAATAAGACCATGCCAAACACTAGCAAACTTGGTACAAAGTTAATAAGACCATGCCAAAACACTTGCAAACTTGGAACAAACTTCCTAAGACCATGCCAAAACACTTGCAAACTTGGAACAAATTTAATAAGACCATGCCAAAACACTTGCAAACTTGGTACAAATTTAATACGACCATGCCAAACACTTGCAAACTTGGAACAAACTTCCTAAGACCATGTCAAAACACTTGCAAACTTGGTACAAGTTTAATAAGACCATGCCTAAAACTTGCAAACTTGGTACAAATTTAATAAGACCATGCCAAAACACTTGCAAACTTGGTACAAGTTTAATAAAACCATGCCAAAACACTTGCAAACTTGGTACAAATTTAATAAGACCATGCCAAAACACTTGCAAACTTGGTACAAGTTTAATAAGACCATGCCTAAAACTTGCAAACTTGGTACAAATTTAATAAGACCATGCCAAAACAACTGCAACTTGGTACAAATTTAATAAGACCATGCCAAAACACTTGCAAACTTGGTACAAATGTAATAAGACCATGCCAAAACACTTGCAAACTTGGTACAAATTTAATAATACCATGCCAAAACACTTGCAAACTTGGTACAAGTTTAATAAGACCATGCCAAAACACTTGCAAACTTGGTACAAATTTAATAAGACCATGCCAAAACACTTGCAACCTTGGTACAAATTAAATAGGAGCATGCCAAAACACTTGTAAACTTGGTACAAATTTAATAAGACCATGCCAAAACACTTGCAAAATTGGTACAAATTTAATACGACCATGCCAAACACTTGAAAACTTGGTACAAGTTTAATAAGACCATGCTAAAACACTTGCAAACTTGGTACAAATTTAATAAGACCATGCCAAAACACTTGCAAACTTGGAACAAACTTCCTAAGACCATGCCTAACACTTGCAAACTTGGTACAAATTTAATAAGACCATGCCAAAACACTTGCAAACTTGGTACAAACTTCCTAAGACCATGCCAAAACACTTGCAACCTTGGTACAAATTTAATAAGAGCATGCCAAAACACTTGCAAACTTGGTACAAATTTAATAAGACCATGCCAAAACAATTGCAAACTTGGTACAAATTTAAAACGACCATGCCAAACACTTGCAAACTTGGTACAAGTTTAATAAGACCATACCAAAACACTTGCAAACTTGGTACAAATTTAATAAGACCATGCCAAAACACTTGCAAACTTGGAACAAACTTCCTAAGACCATGCCTAACACTTGCAAACTTGGTACAAATTTAATAAGACCATGCCAAAACACTTGCAAACTTGGTACAAACTTCCTAAGACCATGCCAAAACACTTGCAACCTGGGTACAAATTTAATAAGAGCATGCCAAAACACTTGCAAACTTGGTACAAATTTAATAAGACCATGCCAAAACAATTGCAAACTTGTTACAAATTTAATACGACCATGCCAAACACTTGCAAACTTGGTACAAATTTAATAAGACCATGCCAAAACACTTGCAAACTTGGAACAAACTTCCTAAGACCATGCCAAAACACTTGCAACCTTGGTACAAATTTAATAAGACCTTGCCAAAACACTTGCAAACTTGGAACAAACTTCCTAAGACCATGCCAAAACACTTGCAAACTTGGTACAAATTTAATAAGACCATGCCAAAACACATGCAAACTTGGTACAAATTTAATAAGACCATGCCAAAACACTTGCAAACTTGGTACAAATTTAATAAGACCATGCCAAAACACTTGCAAACTTGGAACAAACTTCCTTAGACCAAGCCAAAACACTTGCAAAACTTGGTACAAATTTAATAAGACCATGCCAAAACACTTGCAAACTTGGAACAAACTTCCTAAGACCATGCCAAAACACTTGCAAACTTGGTACAAATTTAATAAGACCATGCCAAAACACTTGCAAACTTGGTACAAATTTAATAAGACCATGCCAAAACACTTGCACACTTGGTACAAATTTAATACGACCATGCCAAAACACTTGCAACCTTGGTACAAATTTAATAAGACCATGCCAAAACACTTGCAAACTTGGTACAAATTTAATAAGACCATGCCAAAACACTTGCAAACTTGGTACAAACTTCCTAAGACCATGCCAAAACACTTGCAACCTTGGTACAAATTTAATAAGAGCATGCCAAAACACTTGCAAACTTGGTACAAATTTAATAAGACCATGCCAAATCAATTGCAAACTTGGTACAAATTTAAAACGACCATGCCAAACACTTGCAAACTTGGTACAAGTTTAATAAGACCATACCAAAACACTTGCAAACTTGGTACAAATTTAATAAGACCATGCCAAAACACTTGCAAACTTGGAACAAACTTCCTAAGACCATGCCTAACACTTGCAAACTTGGTACAAATTTAATAAGACCATGCCAAAACACTTGCAAACTTGGTACAAACTTCCTAAGACCATGCCAAAACACTTGCAACCTGGGTACAAATTTAATAAGAGCATGCCAAAACACTTGCAAACTTGGTACAAATTTAATAAGACCATGCCAAAACAATTGCAAACTTGTTACAAATTTAATACGACCATGCCAAACACTTGCAAACTTGGTACAAATTTAATAAGACCATGCCAAAACACTTGCAAACTTGGAACAAACTTCCTAAGACCATGCCAAAACACTTGCAACCTTGGTACAAATTTAATAAGACCTTGCCAAAACACTTGCAAACTTGGAACAAACTTCCTAAGACCATGCCAAAACACTTGCAAACTTGGTACAAATTTAATAAGACCATGCCAAAACACATGCAAACTTGGTACAAATTTAATAAGACCATGCCAAAACACTTGCAAACTTGGTACAAATTTAATAAGACCATGCCAAAACACTTGCAAACTTGGAACAAACTTCCTTAGACCAAGCCAAAACACTTGCAAAACTTGGTACAAATTTAATAAGACCATGCCAAAACACTTGCAAACTTGGAACAAACTTCCTAAGACCATGCCAAAACACTTGCAAACTTGGTACAAATTTAATAAGACCATGCCAAAACACTTGCAAACTTGGTACAAATTTAATAAGACCATGCCAAAACACTTGCACACTTGGTACAAATTTAATACGACCATGCCAAAACACTTGCAACCTTGGTACAAATTTAATAAGACCATGCCAAAACACTTGCAAACTTGGTACAAATTTAATAAGACCATGCCAAACACTTGCAAACTTGGTACAAATTTAATAAGACCATGCCAAAACACTTGCAAACTTGGTACAATTTTAATAAGATCATGCCAAAACACTTGCAAACTTGGAACAAATTTAATAAGACCATGCCAAAACACTTGCAAACTTGGTGCAAGTTTAATAAGACCATGCCAAAACACTTGCAAACTTGGTACAAATTTAATAAGACCATGCCAAACACTAGCAAACTTGGTACAAAGTTAATAAGACCATGCCAAAACACTTGCAAACTTGGAACAAACTTCCTAAGACCATGCCAAAACACTTGCAAACTTGGAACAAATTTAATAAGACCATGCCAAAACACTTGCAAACTTGGTACAAATTTAATACGACCATGCCAAACACTTGCAAACTTGGAACAAACTTCCTAAGACCATGTCAAAACACTTGCAAACTTGGTACAAGTTTAATAAGACCATGCCTAAAACTTGCAAACTTGGTACAAATTTAATAAGACCATGCCAAAACACTTGCAAACTTGGTACAAGTTTAATAAGACCATGCCAAAACACTTGCAAACTTGGTACAAATTTAATAAGACGATGCCAAAACACTTGCAAACTTGGTACAAGTTTAATAAGACCATGCCTAAAACTTGCAAACTTGGTACAAATTTAATAAGACCATGCCAAAACACTTGCAAACTTGGTACAAATTTAATAAGACCATGCCAAAACACTTGCAAACTTGGTACAAATGTAATAAGACCATGCCAAAACACTTGCAAACTTGGTACAAATTTAATAATACCATGCCAAAACACTTGCAAACTTGGTACAAGTTTAATAAGACCATGCCAAAACACTTGCAAACTTGGTACAAATTTAATAAGACCATGCCAAAACACTTGCAAACTTGGAACAAACTTCCTAAGACCATGCCAAAACACTTGCAACCTTGGTACAAATTAAATAAGAGCATGCCAAAACACTTGTAAACTTGGTACAAATTTAATAAGACCATGCCAAAACAATTGCAAACTTGGTACAAATTTAATACGACCATGCCAAACACTTGAAAACTTGGTACAAGTTTAATAAGACCATGCTAAAACACTTGCAAACTTGGTACAAATTTAATAAGACCATGCCAAAACACTTGCAAACTTGGAACAAACTTCCTAAGACCATGCCTAACACTTGCAAACTTGGTACAAATTTAATAAGACCATGCCAAAACACTTGCAAACTTGGTACAAACTTCCTAAGACCATGCCAAAACACTTGCAAACTTGGTACAAATTTAATAATACCATGCCAAAACACTTGCAAACTTGGTACAAGTTTAATAAGACCATGCCAAAACACTTGCAAACTTGGTACAAATTTAATAAGACGATGCCAAAACACTTGCAAACTTGGAACAAACTTCCTAAGACCATGTCAAAACACTTGCAAACTTGGTACAAGTTTAATAAGACCATGCCTAAAACTTGCAACCATGCCAAAACACTTGCAAACTTGGTACAAATTTAATAAGACCATGCCAAAACACTTGCAAACTTGGTACAAATTTAATGAGACCATGCCAAAACACTTGCAAACTTGGAACAAACTTCCTAAGACCATGCCAAAACACTTGCAAACTTGGTTTAAATTTAATAAGACCATGCCAAAACACTTGCAAACTTGGTACAAATTTAATAAGACCATGCCAAACACTTGCAAACTTGGAACAAACTTCCTTAGACCATGCCAAAACACTTGCAAAACTTGGTACAAATTTAATAAGACCATGCCAAAACACTTGCAAACTTGGAACAAACTTCCTAAGACCATGCCAAAACACTTGCAAACTTGGTACAAATTTAATAAGACCATGCCAAAACACTTGCAAACTTGGTACAAATTTAATAAGACCATGCCAAAACACTTGCAAACTTGGTACAAATTTAATACGACCATGCCAAAACACTTGCAACCTTGGTACAAATTTAATAAGACCATGCCAAAACACTTGCAAACTTGGTACAAATTTAATAAGACCATGCCAAACACTTGCAAACTTGGAACAAATTTAATAAGACCATGCTAAAACACTTGCAAACTTGGTACAAGTTTAATAAGACCATGCCAAAACACTTGCAAACTTGGTACAAATTTAATAAGACCCCGCCAAAACACTTGCAAACTTGGTACAAATTTAATAAGACCATGCCAAAACACTTGCAAACTTGGAACAAACTTCCTAAGACCATGCCAAAACACTTGCAAACTTGGTACAAATTTAATGAGACCATGCCAAACACTTGCAAACTTGGTACAATTTTAATAAGACCATGCCAAAACAATTGCAAACTTGGTACAAATTTAATAAGACCATGCCAAACACTTGCAAACTTGGTACAAACTTCCTAAGACCATGCCAAAACACTTGCAAACTTGGAACAAAATTCCTAAGACCATGCCAAAACACTTGCAAACTTGGTACAAATGTAATAAGATCATTCCAAAACACTTGCAAACTTGGAACAAATTTAATACGACCATGCCTAACACTTGCAAACTTGGCACAAATTTAATAAGACCATGCCAAACACTTGCAAACTTGGTACAAATTTAATAAGACCATGCCAAAACACTTGCAAACTTGGTACAATTTTAATAAGATCATGCCAAAACACTTGCAAACTTGGAACAAATTTAATAAGACCATGCCAAAACACTTGCAAACTTGGTGCAAGTTTAATAAGACCATGCCAAAACACTTGCAAACTTGGTACAAATTTAATAAGACCATGCCAAACACTAGCAAACTTGGTACAAAGTTAATAAGACCATGCCAAAACACTTGCAAACTTGGAACAAACTTCCTAAGACCATGCCAAAACACTTGCAAACTTGGAACAAATTTAATAAGACCATGCCAAAACACTTGCAAACTTGGTACAAATGTAATAAGACCATGCCAAAACACTTGCAAACTTGGTACAAATTTAATAATACCATGCCAAAACACTTGCAAACTTGGTACAAGTTTAATAAGACCATGCCAAAACACTTGCAAACTTGGTACAAATTTAATAAGACCATGCCAAAACACTTGCAAACTTGGAACAAACTTCCTAAGACCATGCCAAAACACTTGCAACCTTGGTACAAATTAAATAAGAGCATGCCAAAACACTTGTAAACTTGGTACAAATTTAATAAGACCATGCCAAAACAATTGCAAACTTGGTACAAATTTAATAAGACCATGCCAAACACTTGCAAACTTGGAACAAACTTCCTAAGACCATGCCAAACACTTGCAAACTTGGTACAAATTTAATAAGACCATGCCAAATACTTGCAAACTTGGTACAAATTTAATAAGACCATGCCAAACACTTGCAAACTTGGTACAAACTTCCTAAGACCATTCAAAAACACTTGCAAACTTGGAACAAATTTAATAAGACCATGCCTAAAACTTGAAAACTTGGTACAAATTTAATAAGACCATGCCAAAACACTTGCAACCTTGGTACAAATTTAATAAGACCATGCCAAAACACTTGCAAACTTGGAACAAACTTCCTAAGACCATGCCAAAACACTTGCAACCTTGGTACAAATTTAATAAGACCTTGCCAAAACACTTGCAAACTTGGAACAAACTTCCTAAGACCATGCCAAAACACTTGCAAACTTGGTACAAATTTAATAAGACCATGCCAAAACACATGCAAACTTGGTACAAATTTAATAAGACCATGCCAAAACACTTGCAAACTTGGTACAAATTTAATAAGACCATGCCAAAACACTTGCAAACTTGGAACAAACTTCCTTAGACCAAGCCAAAACACTTGCAAAACTTGGTACAAATTTAATAAGACCATGCCAAAACACTTGCAAACTTGGAACAAACTTCCTAAGACCATGCCAAAACACTTGCAAACTTGGTACAAATTTAATAAGACCATGCCAAAACACTTGCAAACTTGGTACAAATTTAATAAGACCATGCCAAAACACTTGCACACTTGGTACAAATTTAATACGACCATGCCAAAACACTTGCAACCTTGGTACAAATTTAATAAGACCATGCCAAAACACTTGCAAACTTGGTACAAATTTAATAAGACCATGCCAAACACTTGCAAACTTGGTACAAATTTAATAAGACCATGCCAAAACACTTGCAAACTTGGTACAATTTTAATAAGATCATGCCAAAACACTTGCAAACTTGGAACAAATTTAATAAGACCATGCCAAAACACTTGCAAACTTGGTGCAAGTTTAATAAGACCATGCCAAAACACTTGCAAACTTGGTACAAATTTAATAAGACCATGCCAAACACTAGCAAACTTGGTACAAAGTTAATAAGACCATGCCAAAACACTTGCAAACTTGGAACAAACTTCCTAAGACCATGCCAAAACACTTGCAAACTTGGAACAAATTTAATAAGACCATGCCAAAACACTTGCAAACTTGGTACAAATTTAATACGACCATGCCAAACACTTGCAAACTTGGAACAAACTTCCTAAGACCATGTCAAAACACTTGCAAACTTGGTACAAGTTTAATAAGACCATGCCTAAAACTTGCAAACTTGGTACAAATTTAATAAGACCATGCCAAAACACTTGCAAACTTGGTACAAGTTTAATAAGACCATGCCAAAACACTTGCAAACTTGGTACAAATTTAATAAGACGATGCCAAAACACTTGCAAACTTGGTACAAGTTTAATAAGACCATGCCTAAAACTTGCAAACTTGGTACAAATTTAATAAGACCATGCCAAAACACTTGCAAACTTGGTACAAATTTAATAAGACCATGCCAAAACACTTGCAAACTTGGTACAAATGTAATAAGACCATGCCAAAACACTTGCAAACTTGGTACAAATTTAATAATACCATGCCAAAACACTTGCAAACTTGGTACAAGTTTAATAAGACCATGCCAAAACACTTGCAAACTTGGTACAAATTTAATAAGACCATGCCAAAACACTTGCAAACTTGGAACAAACTTCCTAAGACCATGCCAAAACACTTGCAACCTTGGTACAAATTAAATAAGAGCATGCCAAAACACTTGTAAACTTGGTACAAATTTAATAAGACCATGCCAAAACAATTGCAAACTTGGTACAAATTTAATACGACCATGCCAAACACTTGAAAACTTGGTACAAGTTTAATAAGACCATGCTAAAACACTTGCAAACTTGGTACAAATTTAATAAGACCATGCCAAAACACTTGCAAACTTGGAACAAACTTCCTAAGACCATGCCTAACACTTGCAAACTTGGTACAAATTTAATAAGACCATGCCAAAACACTTGCAAACTTGGTACAAACTTCCTAAGACCATGCCAAAACACTTGCAAACTTGGTACAAATTTAATAATACCATGCCAAAACACTTGCAAACTTGGTACAAGTTTAATAAGACCATGCCAAAACACTTGCAAACTTGGTACAAATTTAATAAGACGATGCCAAAACACTTGCAAACTTGGAACAAACTTCCTAAGACCATGTCAAAACACTTGCAAACTTGGTACAAGTTTAATAAGACCATGCCTAAAACTTGCAACCATGCCAAAACACTTGCAAACTTGGTACAAATTTAATAAGACCATGCCAAAACACTTGCAAACTTGGTACAAATTTAATGAGACCATGCCAAAACACTTGCAAACTTGGAACAAACTTCCTAAGACCATGCCAAAACACTTGCAAACTTGGTTTAAATTTAATAAGACCATGCCAAAACACTTGCAAACTTGGTACAAATTTAATAAGACCATGCCAAACACTTGCAAACTTGGAACAAACTTCCTTAGACCATGCCAAAACACTTGCAAAACTTGGTACAAATTTAATAAGACCATGCCAAAACACTTGCAAACTTGGAACAAACTTCCTAAGACCATGCCAAAACACTTGCAAACTTGGTACAAATTTAATAAGACCATGCCAAAACACTTGCAAACTTGGTACAAATTTAATAAGACCATGCCAAAACACTTGCAAACTTGGTACAAATTTAATACGACCATGCCAAAACACTTGCAACCTTGGTACAAATTTAATAAGACCATGCCAAAACACTTGCAAACTTGGTACAAATTTAATAAGACCATGCCAAACACTTGCAAACTTGGAACAAATTTAATAAGACCATGCTAAAACACTTGCAAACTTGGTACAAGTTTAATAAGACCATGCCAAAACACTTGCAAACTTGGTACAAATTTAATAAGACCCCGCCAAAACACTTGCAAACTTGGTACAAATTTAATAAGACCATGCCAAAACACTTGCAAACTTGGAACAAACTTCCTAAGACCATGCCAAAACACTTGCAAACTTGGTACAAATTTAATGAGACCATGCCAAACACTTGCAAACTTGGTACAATTTTAATAAGACCATGCCAAAACAATTGCAAACTTGGTACAAATTTAATAAGACCATGCCAAACACTTGCAAACTTGGTACAAACTTCCTAAGACCATGCCAAAACACTTGCAAACTTGGAACAAAATTCCTAAGACCATGCCAAAACACTTGCAAACTTGGTACAAATGTAATAAGATCATTCCAAAACACTTGCAAACTTGGAACAAATTTAATACGACCATGCCAAAACACTTGCAAACTTGGTACAAATTTAATAAGACCATGCCAAACACTTGCAAACTTGGAACAAACTTCCTTAGACCATGCCAAAACACTTGCAAACTTGGTACAAATTTAATAAGACCATGCCAAAACACTTGCAACCTTGGTACAAATTTAATAAGACCATGCCAAAACACTTGCTAACTTGGTACAAATTTAATAAGACCATGCCAAACACTTGCAAACTTGGTACAAATTTAATAAGACCATGCCAAACACTTGCAAACTTGGAACAAACTTCCTAAGACCATGCCAAAACACCTGCAAACTTGGTACAAATTTAATAAGACCATGCCAAACACTTGCAAACTTGGAAAAAATTTATTAAGACCATGCCAAAACACTTGCAAACTTGGAACAAACTTCCTAAGACCATGCCAAAACACTTGCAAACTTGGAACAAATTTAATACGACCATGCCTAACACTTGCAAACTTGGCACAAATTTAATAAGACCATGCCAAACACTTGCAAACTTGGAACAAACTTCCTAAGACCGTGGCAAAACACTTGCAAACTTGGTACAAATTGAATAAGACCATGCCAAAACACCTGCAAACTTCGTACAAAGTTAATAAGACCATGCCAAAACACTTGCAAACTTGGTACAAATTTAATAAGACCATGCCAAACACTTGCAAACTTGGTACAAATTTAATAAGACCATGCCAAAACACTTGCAAACTTGGTACAAATTTAATAAGACCATGCCAAAACACTTGCAAACTTGGTACAAACTTCCTAAGACCATGCCAAAACACTTGCAAGCTTGGAACAAACTTCCTAAGACCATGCCAAAACACTTGCAAACTTGGTACAAATTTAATAAGACCATGCCAAAACACTTGCAAACTTGGTACAAATTTCATAAGACCACGCCAAACACTTGCAAACTTGGTACAAACTTCCTAAGACCATGCCAAAACACTTGCAAACTTGGAACAAATTTAATAAGACCATGCCAAAACACTTGCAAACTTGGTACAAATTTAATAAGACCGTGCCAAAAACTTGCAAACTTGGAACAAACTTCCTAAGACCGTGGCAAAACACTTGCAAACTTGGTACAAATTGAATAAGACCATGCCAAAACACCTGCAAACTTGGTACAAAGTTAATAAGACCATGCCAAAACACTTGCAAACTTGGTACAAACTTCCTTAGACCATGCCAAACACTTGCAAACTCTGTACAAATTTAATAAGACCATGCCAAAACACTTGCAAACTTGGTACAAATTGAATAAGACCATGCCAAAACACTTGCAAACTTGGAACAAACTTCCTAAGACCATGCCAAAACACTTGCAAACTTGATAAAAATTTAATAAGACCATGCCAAAACACTTGCAAACTTGGTACAAATTTAATAAGACCATGCCAAAACACTTGCAAACTTGGAACAAATTTAATAAGACCATGCCAAACACTAGCAAACTTGGTACAAATTTAATAAGACCATGCCAAACACTTGCAAACTTGGTACAATCTTCCTAAGACCATGCCAAAACACTTGCAAACTTGGTACAAATTTAATAAGACCATGCCAAACACTTGCAAACTTGGAACACATTTAATAAGACCATGCCAAAACACTTGCAAACTTGGTACAAATTTAATAAGACCATGCCAAAACACTTGCAAACTTGGTACAAATTTAATAAGACCCCGCCAAAACACTTGCAAACTTGGTACAAATTTAATAAGACCATGCCAAAACACTTGCAAACTTGGAACAAACTTCCTAAGACCATGCCAAAACACTTGCAAACTTGGTACAAATTTAATGAGACCATGCCAAACACTTGCAAACTTGGTACAATTTTAATAAGACCATGCCAAAACAATTGCAAACTTGGTACAAATTTAATAAGACCATGCCAAACACTTGCAAACTTGGTACAAACTTCCTAAGACCCTGCCAAAACACTTGCAAACTTGGAACAAACTTCCTAAGACCATGCCAAAACACTTGCAACCTTGGTACAAATTTAATAAGAGCATGCCAAAACACTTGCAAACTTGGTACAAATTTAATAAGACCATGCCAAAACACTTGCAAACTTGGTACAAATTTAATAAGATCATGCCAAAACACTTGCAAACTTGGAACAAACTTCCTTAGACCATGCCAAAACACTTGCAAACTTGGTACAAGTTTAATAAGACCATGCCAAAACACTTGCAACCTTGGCACAAATTTAATAAGACCATGCCAAAACACTTGCAAACTTGGTACAAATTTAATAAGACCATGCCAAAACACTAGCAAACTTGGTACAAAGTTAATAAGACCATGCCAAAACACTTGCAAACTTGGTACAATTTTAATAAGATCTTGCCAAAACACTTGCAAACTTGGAACAAATTTAATAAGACCATGCCAAAACACTAGCAAACTTGGTACAAGTTTAATAAGACCATGCCAAAACACTTGCAAACTTGGTACAAATTTAATAAGACCATGCCAAAACACTTGCAAACTTGGTACAAATTTAATAAGACCATGCCAAAACACTTGCAAACTTGGTACAATTTTAATAAGATCATGCCAAAACACTTGCAAACTTGGAACAAATTTAATAAGACCATGCTCAAACACTTGCAAACTTGGTGCAAGTTTAATAAGACCATGCCAAAACACTTGCAAACTTGGTACAAATTTAATAAGACCATGCCAAACACTAGCAAACTTGGTACAAAGTTAATAAGACCATGCCAAAACACTTGCAAACTTGGAACAAACTTCCTAAGACCATGCCAAAACACTTGCAAACTTGGTACAAATTTAATAAGACCATGCCAAAACACTTGCAAACTTGGTACAAATTTAATACGACCATGCCAAACACTTGCAAACTTGGAACAAACTTCCTAAGACCATGTCAAAACACTTGCAAACTTGGTACAAGTTTAATAAGACCATGCCTAAAACTTGCAAACTTGGTACAAATTTAATAAGACCATGCCAAAACACTTGCAAACTTGGTACAAGTTTAATAAGACCATGCCAAAACACTTGCAAACTTGGTACAAATTTAATAAGACCATGCCAAAACACTTGCAAACTTGGTACAAGTTTAATAAGACCATGCCTAAAACTTGCAAACTTGGTACAAATTTAATAAGACCATGCCAAAACACTTGCAAACTTGGTACAAATTTAATAAGACCATGCCAAAACACTTGCAAACTTGGTACAAATGTAATAAGACCATGCCAAAACACTTGCAAACTTGGTACAAATTTAATAATACCATGCCAAAACACTTGCAAACTTGGTACAAGTTTAATAAGACCATGCCAAAACACTTGCAAACTTGGTACAAATTTAATAAGACCATGCCAAAACACTTGCAAACTTGGAACAAACTTCCTAAGACCATGCCAAAACACTTGCAACCTTGGTACAAATTAAATAAGAGCATGCCAAAACACTTGTAAACTTGGTACAAATTTGATAAGACCATGCCAAAACAATTGCAAACTTGGTACAAATTTAATACGACCATGCCAAACACTTGAAAACTTGGTACAAGTTTAATAAGACCATGCTAAAACACTTGCAAACTTGGTACAAATTTAATAAGACCATGCCAAAACACTTGCAAACTTGGAACAAACTTCCTAAGACCATGCCTAACACTTGCAAACTTGGTACAAATTTAATAAGACCATGCCAAAACACTTGCAAACTTGGTACAAACTTCCTAAGACCATGCCAAAACACTTGCAACCTTGGTACAAATTTAATAAGAGCATGCCAAAACACTTGCAAACTTGGTACAAATTTAATAAGACCATGCCAAAACACTTGCAAACTTGGTACAAACTTCCTAAGACCATGCCAAAACACTTGCAAACTTGGAACAAACTTCCTAAGACCATGCCAAAACACTTGCAAACTTGGTACAAATTTAATAAGACCATGCCAAAACACTTGCAAACTTGGAACAAACTTCCTAAGACCATGCCAAAACACCTGCAAACTTGGTACAAATTTAATAAGACCATTTCAAAACACTTGCAAACTTGGAACAAACTTCCTAAGACCATGCCAAACACTTGCAAACTTGGTACAAATGTAATACGACCATGCCAAACACTTGCAAACTTGGTACAAACTTCCTAAGACCATGCCAAAACACTTGCAAACTTGGCACAAATTTATAAGACCATGCCAAACACTTGCAAACTTGGAACAAACTTCCTAAGACCATGCCAAAACACTTGCAACCTTGGTACAAAGTTAATAAGACCATGCCAAAACACTTGCAAACTTGGTACAAATTTAATAAGACCATACCAAAACACTTGCAAACTTGGAACAAACTTCCTACGACCATGCCAAAACACTTGCAAACTTGGAACAAACTTCCTAAGACCATGCCAAAACACTTGCAAACTTGGTACAAATTTAATACGACCATGCCAAAACACTTGCAACCTTGGTACAAATTTAATAAGACCATGCCAAAACACTTGGAAACTTGGTACAAATTGAATAAGACCATGCCAAACACTTGCAAACTTGGAACAAACTTCCTAAGACCATGCCAAAACACTTGCAACCTTGGTACAAATTTAATAAGAGCATGCCAAAACACTTGCAAACTTGGTACAAATTTAATAAGACCATGCCAAAACAATTGCAAACTTGGTACAAATTTAATACGACCATGCCAAACACTTGCAAACTTGGTACAAGTTTAATAAGACCATACCAAAACACTTGCAAACTTGGTACAAATTTAATAAGACCATGCCAAAACACTTGCAAACTTGGAACAAACTTCCTAAGACCATGCCTAACACTTGCAAACTTGGTACAAATTTAATAAGACCATGCCAAAACACTCGCAAACTTGGTACAAACTTCCTAAGACCATGCCAAAACACTTGCAACCTTGGTACAAATTTAATAAGACCATGCCAAAACAATTGCAAACTTGGTACAAATTTAATACGACCATGCCAAACACTTGCAAACTTGGTACAAATTTAATAAGACCATGCCAAAACACTTGCAAACTTGGAACAAAATTCCTAAGACCATGCCAAAACACTTGCAAACTTGGTACAAATGTAATAAGATCATTCCAAAACACTTGCAAACTTGGAACAAATTTAATACGACCATGCCAAACACTTGCAACCTTGGTACAAATTTAATAAGACCTTGCCAAAACACTTGCAAACTTGGAACAAACTTCCTAAGACCATGCCAAAACACTTGCAAACTTGGTACAAATTTAATAAGACCATGCCAAAACACTTGCAAACTTGGTACAAATTTAATAAGACCATGCCAAAACACTTGCAAACTTGGTACAAATTTAATAAGATCATGCCAAAACACTTGCAAACTTGGAACAAACTTCCTTAGACCATGCCAAAACACTTGCAAACTTGGTACAAATTTAATAAGACCATGCCAAAACACTTGCAACCTTGGTACAAATTTAATAAGACCATGCCAAAACACTTGCTAACTTGGTACAAATTTAATAAGACCATGCCAAACACTTGCAAACTTGGAACAAACTTCCTAAGACCATGCCAAAACACTTGCAAACTTGGTACATATTTAATAAGACCATGCCAAACACTTGCAAACTTGGTACAAACTTCCAAAGACCATGCCAAAACACTTGCGAACTTGGAAAAAACTTCCTAAGACCATGCCAAAACACTTGCAAACTTGGTACACATTTATTAAGACCATGCCAAAACACTTGCAAACTTGGTACAAATTTAATACGACCATGCCAAACACTTGCAAACTTGGTACAAATTTAATAAGACCATGCCAAAACACTTGCAAACTTGGAACAAACTTCCTTAGACCATGCCAAAACACTTGCAAACTTGGTACAAGTTTAATAAGACCATGCCAAACACTTGCAAACTTGGTACAAATTTAATAAGACCATGCCAAAACACTTGCAAACTTGGTACAAATGAAATACGACCATGCCAAACACTTGCAAACTTAGTAAAAACTTCCTAAGACCATGCCAAAACACTTGCAAACTTGGCACAAATTTAATAAGACCATGCCAAACACTTGCAAACTTGGAACAAACTTCCTAAGACCATGGTACAAATTTAATAAGACCATGCCAAATCACTTGCAAACTTGGTACAAATATAATAAGACCATGCCAAAACACTTGCAAACTTGGAACAAATTCAATAAGACCATGCCAAAACACTTGCAAACTTGGAACAAACTTCCTTAGACCATGCCAAACACTTGCAAACTTGGTACAAATTTAATAAGACCATGCCAAAACACTTGCAAACTTGGAACAAACTTCCTAAGACCATGCCAAAACACTTGCAACCTTGGTACAAATTTAATAAGAGCATGCCAAAACACTTGCAAACTTGGTACAAATTTAATAAGACCATGCCAAAACACTTGCAAACTTGGTACAAACTTCCTAAGACCATGCCAAAACACTTGCAAACTTGGTACAAACTTCCTAAGACCATGCCAAAACACTTGCAAACTTGGTACAAATTTAATAACACCATGCCAATAACTTGCAAACTTGGTACAAGTTTAATACGACCATGCCAAACACTTGCAAACTTGGTACAAATTTAATAAGACCATGCCAAACACTTGCAAACTTGAAACAAACTTCCTAAGACCATGCCAAAACACCTGCAAACTTGGAACAAATTTAATAAGACCTTGCCAAAACACTTACAAACTTGGTACAAGTTTAATAAGACCATGCCAAAACACTTGCAAACTTGGTACAAATTAAATAAGACCATGTCAAAACACTTGCAAACTTGGAACAAAACTTGGTACAAATTTAATAAGATCATGCCAAAACACTTGCAAACTTGGAACAAACTTCCTAAGACCATGCCAAAACACTTGCAAACTTGGAACAAATTTAATAAGACCATGCCAAAACACTTGCAAACTTGGAACAAATTTTATAAGACCATGCCAAAACACTTGCAAACTTGGAAAAAACTTCCTAAGACCATGCCAAAACACTTGCAAACTTGGAACAAACTTCCTAAGACCATGCCAAAACACTTGCAAACTTGGTACAAATTTAATAAGACCATGCCAAAACACTTGCAAACTTGGTACAAATTTAATAAGACCGTGGCAAAACACTTGCAAACTTGGAACAAACTTCCTAAGACCATGCCAAACACTTACAAACTTGGAACAAACTTCCTAAGACCATGCCAAAACACTTGCAACCTTGGTACAAATTTAATAAGACCATGCCAAAACACTTGCAACCTTGGTACAAATTTAATAAGACCATGCCAAAACACTTGCAAACTTGGTACAAGTTTAATAAGACCATGCCTAAAACTTGCAAACTTGGTACAAATTTAATAAGACCATGCCAAAACACTTGCAAACTTGGTACAAATGAAATACGACCATGCCAAACACTTGCAAACTTAGTAAAAACTTCCTAAGACCATGCCAAAACACTTGCAAACTTGGCACAAATTTAATAAGACCATGCCAAACACTTGCAAACTTGGAACAAACTTCCTAAGACCATGCCAAAACACTTGCAACCTTGGTACAAAGTTAATAAGACCATGCCAAAACACTTGCAAACTTGGTACAAATTTAATACGACCATGCCAAACACTTGAAAACTTGGTACAAGTTTAATAAGACCATGCTAAAACACTTGCAAACTTGGTACAAATTTAATAAGACCATGCCAAAACACTTGCAAACTTGGAACAAACTTCCTAAGACCATGCCTAACACTTGCAAACTTGGTACAAATTTAATAAGATCATGCCAAAACACTTGCAAACTTGGTACAAACTTCCTAAGACCATGCCAAAACACTTGCAACCTTGGTACAAATTTAATAAGAGCATGCCAAAACACTTGCAAACTTGGTACAAATGTAATAAGACCATGCCAAAACACTTGCAAACTTGGAACAAACTTCCTAAGACCATGCCAAAACACTTGCAAACTTGGAACAAACTTCCTAAGACCATGCCAAAACACTTGCAAACTTGGTACAAATTTAATACGACCATGCCAAAACACTTGCAATCTTGGTACAAATTTAATAAGACCATGCCAAAACACTTGGAAACTTGGTACAAATTTAATAAGACCATGCCAAACACTTGCAAACTTGGAACAAACTTCCTAAGACCATGCCAAAACACTTGCAAACTTGGTACAAATTTAATAAGACCATGCCAAACACTTGCAAACTTGGTACAAACTTCCAAAGACCATGCCAAAACACTTGCGAACTTGGAAAAATTTTCCTAAGACCATGCCAAAACACTTGCAAACTTGGTACACATTTATTAAGACCATGCCAAAACACTTGCAAACTTGGTACAAATTTACTACGACCATGCCAAACACTTGCAAACTTGGTACAAATTTAATAAGACCATGCCAAACACTTGCAAACTTGAAACAAACTTCCTAAGACCATGCCAAAACACCTGCAAACTTGGAACAAATTTAATAAGACCTTGCCATAACACTTGCAAACTTGGTACAAGTTTAATAAGACCATGCCAAAACACTTGCAAACTTGGAACAAACTTCCTAAGACCATGCCAAAACACCTGCAAACTTGGTACAAATTTAATAAGACCATGCAAAAACACTTACAAACTTGGTACAAATTTAATAAGACCATGCCAAAACACTTGCAAACTTGGTACAAGTTTAATAAGACCATGCCAAAACACTTGCAAACTTGGTACTAATTTAATAAGACCATGCCAAAACACTTGCAAACTTGGTACAAATTTAATAAGACCATGCCAAGCAGTTGCAAACTTGGTACAAATTTTATAAGACCATGCCAAAACACTTGCAAACTTGGTACAAATATAATAAGACCATGCCAAAACACTTGCAAACTTGGAACAAATTTAATAAGACCATGCCAAAACACTTGCAAACTTGGAACAAACTTTCTTAGACCATGCCAAACACTTGCAAACTTGGTACAAATTTAATAAGACCATGCCAAAACACTTGCAAACTTGGAACAAACTTCCTAAGACCATGCCAAAACACTTGCAAACTTGGTACAAATTTAATAACACCATGCCAATAACTTGCAAACTTGGTACAAGTTTAATACGACCATGCCAAACACTTGCAAACTTGGTACAAATTTAATAAGACCATGCCAAACACTTGCAAACTTGAAACAAACTTCCTAAGACCATGCCAAAACACCTGCAAACTTGGAACAAATTTAATAAGACCTTGCCAAAACACTTGCAAACTTGGTACAAGTTTAATAAGACCATGCCAAAACACTTGCAAACTTGGTACAAATTAAATAAGACCATGCCAAAACACTTGCAAACTTGGAACAAACTTCCTAAAACCATGCCAAAACACTTGCAAACTTGGAACAAATTTAATAAGACCATGCCAAAACACTTGCAAACTTGGAACAAATTTTATAAGACCATGCCAAAACACTTGCAAACTTGGTACAAATTTAATAAGACCATGCCAAAACACTTGCAAACTTGGTACAAATGAAATACGACCATGCCAAACACTTGCAAACTTAGTAAAAACTTCCTAAGACCATGCCAAAACACTTGCAAACTTGGCACAAATTTAATAAGACCATGCCAAACACTTGCAAACTTGGAACAAACTTCCTAAGACCATGCCAAAACACTTGCAACCTTGGTACAAAGTTAATAAGACCATGCCAAAACACTTGCAAACTTGGTACAAATTTAATAAGACCATGCCAAAACAATTGCAAACTTGGTACAAATTTAATACGACCATGCCAAACACTTGCAAACTTGGTACAAGTTTAATAAGACCATACCAAAACACTTGCAAACTTGGTACAAATTTAATAAGACCATGCCAAAACACTTGCAAACTTGGAACAAACTTCCTAAGACCATGCCTAACACTTTCAACCTGGGTACAAATTTAATAAGAGCATGCCAAAACACTTGCAAACTTGGTACAAATTTAATAAGACCATGCCAAAACAATTGCAAACTTGGTACAAATTTAATACGACCATGCCAAACACTTGCAAACTTGGTACAAATTTAATAAGACCATGCCAAAACACTTGCAAACTTGGAAAAAACTTCCTAAGACCATGCCAAAACACTTGCAAACTTGGTACACATTTATTAAGACCATGCCAAAACACTTGCAAACTTGGTACAAATTTAATACGACCATGCCAAACACTTGCAAACTTGGTACAAATTTAATAAGACCATGCCAAACACTTGCAAACTTGAAACAAACTTCCTAAGACCATGCCAAAACACCTGCAAACTTGGAACAAATTTAATAAGACCTTGCCATAACACTTGCAAACTTGGTACAAGTTTAATAAGACCATGCCAAAACACTTGCAAACTTGGAACAAACTTCCTAAGACCATGCCAAAACACCTGCATACTTGGTACAAATTTAATAAGACCATGCCAAAACACTTGCAAACTTGGTACAAATTTAATAAGACCATGCCAAAACACTTGCAAACTTGGAACAAACTTCCTAAGACCATGCCAAAACACTCGCAAACTTGGTACAAATTTAATAAGACCATGCCAAAACACTTGCAAACTTGGTACAAACTTCCTAAGACCATGCCAAAACAATTGCAAACTTGGTACAAATGTAATAAGACCATGCCAAAACACTTGCAAACTTGGAACAAACTTCCTAAGACCATGCCAAAACACTTGCAAACTTGGAACAAACTTCCTAAGACCATGCCAAAACACTTGCAAACTTGGAACAAACTTCCTAAGACCATGCCAAAACACTTGCAAACTTGGTACAAATTTAATAAGACCATGCCAAAACACTTGCAAACTTGGTACAAATTTAATAAGACCGTGGCAAAACACTTGCAAACTTGGAACAAACTTCCTAAGACCATGCCAAACACTTACAAACTTGGAACAAACTTCCTAAGACCATGCCAAAACACTTGCAACCTTGGTACAAATTTAATAAGACCATGCCAAAACACTTGCAACCTTGGTACAAATTTAATAAGACCATGCCAAAACACTTGCAAACTTGGTACAAGTTTAATAAGACCATGCCTAAAACTTGCAAACTTGGTACAAATTTAATAAGACCATGCCAAAACACTTGCAAACTTGGTACAAATGAAGTACGACCATGCCAAACACTTGCAAACTTAGTAAAAACTTCCTAAGACCATGCCAAAACACTTGCAAACTTGGCACAAATTTAATAAGACCATGCCAAACACTTGCAAACTTGGAACAAACTTCCTAAGACCATGCCAAAACACTTGCAACCTTGGTACAAAGTTAATAAGACCATGCCAAAACACTTGCAAACTTGGTACAAATTTAATAAGACCATACCAAAACACTTGCAAACTTGGTACAAATTTAATAAGACCATGCCAAAACACTTGCAAACTTGGAACAAACTTCCTAAGACCATGCCTAACACTTGCAAACTTGGTACAAATTTAATAAGACCATGCCAAAACACTTGCAAACTTGGTACAAACTTCCTAAGACCATGCCAAAACACTTGCAACCTTGGTACAAATTTAATAAGAGCATGCCAAAACACTTGCAAACTTGGTACAAATTTAATAAGACCATGCCAAAACAATTGCAAACTTGGTACAAATTTAATACGACCATGCCAAACACTTGCAAACTTGGTACAAGTTTAATAAGACCATACCAAAACACTTGCAAACTTGGAACAAACTTCCTAAGACCATGCCAAAACACTTGCAACCTTGGTACAAAGTTAATAAGACCATGCCAAAACACTTGCAAACTTGGTACAAATTTAATAAGACCATGCCAAAACACTTGCAAACTTGGAACAAACTTCCTAAGACCATGCCTAACACTTGCAAACTTGGTACAAATTTAATAAGACCATGCCAAAACACTTGCAAACTTGGTACAAACTTCCTAAGACCATGCCAAAACACTAGCAACCTTGGTACAAATTTAATAAGAGCATGCCAAAACACTTGCAAACTTGGTACAAATTTAATAAGACCATGCCAAAACAATTGCAAACTTGGTACAAATTTAATACGACCATGCCAAACACTTGCAAACTTGGTACAAGTTTAATAAGACCATACCTAAACACTTGCAAACTTGGTACAAATTTAATAAGACCATGCCAAAACACTTGCAAACTTGGAACAAACTTCCTAAGACCATGCCAAAACACCTGCAAACTTGGAACAAATTTAATAAGACCTTGCCATAACACTTGCAAACTTGGTACAAGTTTAATAAGACCATGCCAAAACACTTGCAAACTTGGAACAAACTTCCTAAGACCATGCCAAAACACCTGCAAACTTGGTACAAATTTAATAAGACCATGCAAAAACACTTACAAACTTGGTACAAATTTAATAAGACCATGCCAAAACACTTGCAAACTTGGTACAAGTTTAATAAGACCATGCCAAAACACTTGCAAACTTGGTACTAATTTAATAAGACCATGCCAAAACACTTGCAAACTTGGTACAAATTTAATAAGACCATGCCAAGCAGTTGCAAACTTGGTACAAATTTTATAAGACCATGCCAAAACACTTGCAAACTTGGTACAAATATAATAAGACCATGCCAAAACACTTGCAAACTTGGAACAAATTTAATAAGACCATGCCAAAACACTTGCAAACTTGGAACAAACTTTCTTAGACCATGCCAAACACTTGCAAACTTGGTACAAATTTAATAAGACCATGCCAAAACACTTGCAAACTTGGAACAAACTTCCTAAGACCATGCCAAAACACTTGCAAACTTGGTACAAATTTAATAACACCATGCCAATAACTTGCAAACTTGGTACAAGTTTAATACGACCATGCCAAACACTTGCAAACTTGGTACAAATTTAATAAGACCATGCCAAACACTTGCAAACTTGAAACAAACTTCCTAAGACCATGCCAAAACACCTGCAAACTTGGAACAAATTTAATAAGACCTTGCCAAAACACTTGCAAACTTGGTACAAGTTTAATAAGACCATGCCAAAACACTTGCAAACTTGGAACAAACTTCCTACGACCATGCCAAAACACTTGCAAACTTGGAACAAACTTCCTAAGACCATGCCAAAACACTTGCAAACTTGGTACAAATTTAATACGACCATGCCAAAACACTTGCAACCTTGGTACAAATTTAATAAGACCATGCCAAAACACTTGGAAACTTGGTACAAATTGAATAAGACCATGCCAAACACTTGCAAACTTGGAACAAACTTCCTAAGACCATGCCAAAACACTTGCAACCTTGGTACAAATTTAATAAGAGCATGCCAAAACACTTGCAAACTTGGTACAAATTTAATAAGACCATGCCAAAACAATTGCAAACTTGGTACAAATTTAATACGACCATGCCAAACACTTGCAAACTTGGTACAAGTTTAATAAGACCATACCAAAACACTTGCAAACTTGGTACAAATTTAATAAGACCATGCCAAAACACTTGCAAACTTGGAACAAACTTCCTAAGACCATGCCTAACACTTGCAAACTTGGTACAAATTTAATAAGACCATGCCAAAACACTCGCAAACTTGGTACAAACTTCCTAAGACCATGCCAAAACACTTGCAACCTTGGTACAAATTTAATAAGACCATGCCAAAACAATTGCAAACTTGGTACAAATTTAATACGACCATGCCAAACACTTGCAAACTTGGTACAAATTTAATAAGACCATGCCAAAACACTTGCAAACTTGGAACAAAATTCCTAAGACCATGCCAAAACACTTGCAAACTTGGTACAAATGTAATAAGATCATTCCAAAACACTTGCAAACTTGGAACAAATTTAATACGACCATGCCAAACACTTGCAACCTTGGTACAAATTTAATAAGACCTTGCCAAAACACTTGCAAACTTGGAACAAACTTCCTAAGACCATGCCAAAACACTTGCAAACTTGGTACAAATTTAATAAGACCATGCCAAAACACTTGCAAACTTGGTACAAATTTAATAAGACCATGCCAAAACACTTGCAAACTTGGTACAAATTTAATAAGATCATGCCAAAACACTTGCAAACTTGGAACAAACTTCCTTAGACCATGCCAAAACACTTGCAAACTTGGTACAAATTTAATAAGACCATGCCAAAACACTTGCAACCTTGGTACAAATTTAATAAGACCATGCCAAAACACTTGCTAACTTGGTACAAATTTAATAAGACCATGCCAAACACTTGCAAACTTGGAACAAACTTCCTAAGACCATGCCAAAACACTTGCAAACTTGGTACATATTTAATAAGACCATGCCAAACACTTGCAAACTTGGTACAAACTTCCAAAGACCATGCCAAAACACTTGCGAACTTGGAAAAAACTTCCTAAGACCATGCCAAAACACTTGCAAACTTGGTACACATTTATTAAGACCATGCCAAAACACTTGCAAACTTGGTACAAATTTAATACGACCATGCCAAACACTTGCAAACTTGGTACAAATTTAATAAGACCATGCCAAAACACTTGCAAACTTGGAACAAACTTCCTTAGACCATGCCAAAACACTTGCAAACTTGGTACAAGTTTAATAAGACCATGCCAAACACTTGCAAACTTGGTACAAATTTAATAAGACCATGCCAAAACACTTGCAAACTTGGTACAAATGAAATACGACCATGCCAAACACTTGCAAACTTAGTAAAAACTTCCTAAGACCATGCCAAAACACTTGCAAACTTGGCACAAATTTAATAAGACCATGCCAAACACTTGCAAACTTGGAACAAACTTCCTAAGACCATGGTACAAATTTAATAAGACCATGCCAAATCACTTGCAAACTTGGTACAAATATAATAAGACCATGCCAAAACACTTGCAAACTTGGAACAAATTCAATAAGACCATGCCAAAACACTTGCAAACTTGGAACAAACTTCCTTAGACCATGCCAAACACTTGCAAACTTGGTACAAATTTAATAAGACCATGCCAAAACACTTGCAAACTTGGAACAAACTTCCTAAGACCATGCCAAAACACTTGCAACCTTGGTACAAATTTAATAAGAGCATGCCAAAACACTTGCAAACTTGGTACAAATTTAATAAGACCATGCCAAAACACTTGCAAACTTGGTACAAACTTCCTAAGACCATGCCAAAACACTTGCAAACTTGGTACAAACTTCCTAAGACCATGCCAAAACACTTGCAAACTTGGTACAAATTTAATAACACCATGCCAATAACTTGCAAACTTGGTACAAGTTTAATACGACCATGCCAAACACTTGCAAACTTGGTACAAATTTAATAAGACCATGCCAAACACTTGCAAACTTGAAACAAACTTCCTAAGACCATGCCAAAACACCTGCAAACTTGGAACAAATTTAATAAGACCTTGCCAAAACACTTACAAACTTGGTACAAGTTTAATAAGACCATGCCAAAACACTTGCAAACTTGGTACAAATTAAATAAGACCATGTCAAAACACTTGCAAACTTGGAACAAAACTTGGTACAAATTTAATAAGATCATGCCAAAACACTTGCAAACTTGGAACAAACTTCCTAAGACCATGCCAAAACACTTGCAAACTTGGAACAAATTTAATAAGACCATGCCAAAACACTTGCAAACTTGGAACAAATTTTATAAGACCATGCCAAAACACTTGCAAACTTGGAAAAAACTTCCTAAGACCATGCCAAAACACTTGCAAACTTGGAACAAACTTCCTAAGACCATGCCAAAACACTTGCAAACTTGGTACAAATTTAATAAGACCATGCCAAAACACTTGCAAACTTGGTACAAATTTAATAAGACCGTGGCAAAACACTTGCAAACTTGGAACAAACTTCCTAAGACCATGCCAAACACTTACAAACTTGGAACAAACTTCCTAAGACCATGCCAAAACACTTGCAACCTTGGTACAAATTTAATAAGACCATGCCAAAACACTTGCAACCTTGGTACAAATTTAATAAGACCATGCCAAAACACTTGCAAACTTGGTACAAGTTTAATAAGACCATGCCTAAAACTTGCAAACTTGGTACAAATTTAATAAGACCATGCCAAAACACTTGCAAACTTGGTACAAATGAAATACGACCATGCCAAACACTTGCAAACTTAGTAAAAACTTCCTAAGACCATGCCAAAACACTTGCAAACTTGGCACAAATTTAATAAGACCATGCCAAACACTTGCAAACTTGGAACAAACTTCCTAAGACCATGCCAAAACACTTGCAACCTTGGTACAAAGTTAATAAGACCATGCCAAAACACTTGCAAACTTGGTACAAATTTAATACGACCATGCCAAACACTTGAAAACTTGGTACAAGTTTAATAAGACCATGCTAAAACACTTGCAAACTTGGTACAAATTTAATAAGACCATGCCAAAACACTTGCAAACTTGGAACAAACTTCCTAAGACCATGCCTAACACTTGCAAACTTGGTACAAATTTAATAAGATCATGCCAAAACACTTGCAAACTTGGTACAAACTTCCTAAGACCATGCCAAAACACTTGCAACCTTGGTACAAATTTAATAAGAGCATGCCAAAACACTTGCAAACTTGGTACAAATGTAATAAGACCATGCCAAAACACTTGCAAACTTGGAACAAACTTCCTAAGACCATGCCAAAACACTTGCAAACTTGGAACAAACTTCCTAAGACCATGCCAAAACACTTGCAAACTTGGTACAAATTTAATACGACCATGCCAAAACACTTGCAATCTTGGTACAAATTTAATAAGACCATGCCAAAACACTTGGAAACTTGGTACAAATTTAATAAGACCATGCCAAACACTTGCAAACTTGGAACAAACTTCCTAAGACCATGCCAAAACACTTGCAAACTTGGTACAAATTTAATAAGACCATGCCAAACACTTGCAAACTTGGTACAAACTTCCAAAGACCATGCCAAAACACTTGCGAACTTGGAAAAATTTTCCTAAGACCATGCCAAAACACTTGCAAACTTGGTACACATTTATTAAGACCATGCCAAAACACTTGCAAACTTGGTACAAATTTACTACGACCATGCCAAACACTTGCAAACTTGGTACAAATTTAATAAGACCATGCCAAACACTTGCAAACTTGAAACAAACTTCCTAAGACCATGCCAAAACACCTGCAAACTTGGAACAAATTTAATAAGACCTTGCCATAACACTTGCAAACTTGGTACAAGTTTAATAAGACCATGCCAAAACACTTGCAAACTTGGAACAAACTTCCTAAGACCATGCCAAAACACCTGCAAACTTGGTACAAATTTAATAAGACCATGCAAAAACACTTACAAACTTGGTACAAATTTAATAAGACCATGCCAAAACACTTGCAAACTTGGTACAAGTTTAATAAGACCATGCCAAAACACTTGCAAACTTGGTACTAATTTAATAAGACCATGCCAAAACACTTGCAAACTTGGTACAAATTTAATAAGACCATGCCAAGCAGTTGCAAACTTGGTACAAATTTTATAACACCATGCCAAAACACTTGCAAACTTGGTACAAATATAATAAGACCATGCCAAAACACTTGCAAACTTGGAACAAATTTAATAAGACCATGCCAAAACACTTGCAAACTTGGAACAAACTTTCTTAGACCATGCCAAACACTTGCAAACTTGGTACAAATTTAATAAGACCATGCCAAAACACTTGCAAACTTGGAACAAACTTCCTAAGACCATGCCAAAACACTTGCAAACTTGGTACAAATTTAATAACACCATGCCAATAACTTGCAAACTTGGTACAAGTTTAATACGACCATGCCAAACACTTGCAAACTTGGTACAAATTTAATAAGACCATGCCAAACACTTGCAAACTTGAAACAAACTTCCTAAGACCATGCCAAAACACCTGCAAACTTGGAACAAATTTAATAAGACCTTGCCAAAACACTTGCAAACTTGGTACAAGTTTAATAAGACCATGCCAAAACACTTGCAAACTTGGTACAAATTAAATAAGACCATGCCAAAACACTTGCAAACTTGGAACAAACTTCCTAAAACCATGCCAAAACACTTGCAAACTTGGAACAAATTTAATAAGACCATGCCAAAACACTTGCAAACTTGGAACAAATTTTATAAGACCATGCCAAAACACTTGCAAACTTGGTACAAATTTAATAAGACCATGCCAAAACACTTGCAAACTTGGTACAAATGAAATACGACCATGCCAAACACTTGCAAACTTAGTAAAAACTTCCTAAGACCATGCCAAAACACTTGCAAACTTGGCACAAATTTAATAAGACCATGCCAAACACTTGCAAACTTGGAACAAACTTCCTAAGACCATGCCAAAACACTTGCAACCTTGGTACAAAGTTAATAAGACCATGCCAAAACACTTGCAAACTTGGTACAAATTTAATAAGACCATGCCAAAACAATTGCAAACTTGGTACAAATTTAATACGACCATGCCAAACACTTGCAAACTTGGTACAAGTTTAATAAGACCATACCAAAACACTTGCAAACTTGGTACAAATTTAATAAGACCATGCCAAAACACTTGCAAACTTGGAACAAACTTCCTAAGACCATGCCTAACACTTTCAACCTGGGTACAAATTTAATAAGAGCATGCCAAAACACTTGCAAACTTGGTACAAATTTAATAAGACCATGCCAAAACAATTGCAAACTTGGTACAAATTTAATACGACCATGCCAAACACTTGCAAACTTGGTACAAATTTAATAAGACCATGCCAAAACACTTGCAAACTTGGAAAAAACTTCCTAAGACCATGCCAAAACACTTGCAAACTTGGTACACATTTATTAAGACCATGCCAAAACACTTGCAAACTTGGTACAAATTTAATACGACCATGCCAAACACTTGCAAACTTGGTACAAATTTAATAAGACCATGCCAAACACTTGCAAACTTGAAACAAACTTCCTAAGACCATGCCAAAACACCTGCAAACTTGGAACAAATTTAATAAGACCTTGCCATAACACTTGCAAACTTGGTACAAGTTTAATAAGACCATGCCAAAACACTTGCAAACTTGGAACAAACTTCCTAAGACCATGCCAAAACACCTGCATACTTGGTACAAATTTAATAAGACCATGCCAAAACACTTGCAAACTTGGTACAAATTTAATAAGACCATGCCAAAACACTTGCAAACTTGGAACAAACTTCCTAAGACCATGCCAAAACACTCGCAAACTTGGTACAAATTTAATAAGACCATGCCAAAACACTTGCAAACTTGGTACAAACTTCCTAAGACCATGCCAAAACAATTGCAAACTTGGTACAAATGTAATAAGACCATGCCAAAACACTTGCAAACTTGGAACAAACTTCCTAAGACCATGCCAAAACACTTGCAAACTTGGAACAAACTTCCTAAGACCATGCCAAAACACTTGCAAACTTGGAACAAACTTCCTAAGACCATGCCAAAACACTTGCAAACTTGGTACAAATTTAATAAGACCATGCCAAAACACTTGCAAACTTGGTACAAATTTAATAAGACCGTGGCAAAACACTTGCAAACTTGGAACAAACTTCCTAAGACCATGCCAAACACTTACAAACTTGGAACAAACTTCCTAAGACCATGCCAAAACACTTGCAACCTTGGTACAAATTTAATAAGACCATGCCAAAACACTTGCAACCTTGGTACAAATTTAATAAGACCATGCCAAAACACTTGCAAACTTGGTACAAGTTTAATAAGACCATGCCTAAAACTTGCAAACTTGGTACAAATTTAATAAGACCATGCCAAAACACTTGCAAACTTGGTACAAATGAAGTACGACCATGCCAAACACTTGCAAACTTAGTAAAAACTTCCTAAGACCATGCCAAAACACTTGCAAACTTGGCACAAATTTAATAAGACCATGCCAAACACTTGCAAACTTGGAACAAACTTCCTAAGACCATGCCAAAACACTTGCAACCTTGGTACAAAGTTAATAAGACCATGCCAAAACACTTGCAAACTTGGTACAAATTTAATAAGACCATACCAAAACACTTGCAAACTTGGTACAAATTTAATAAGACCATGCCAAAACACTTGCAAACTTGGAACAAACTTCCTAAGACCATGCCTAACACTTGCAAACTTGGTACAAATTTAATAAGACCATGCCAAAACACTTGCAAACTTGGTACAAACTTCCTAAGACCATGCCAAAACACTTGCAACCTTGGTACAAATTTAATAAGAGCATGCCAAAACACTTGCAAACTTGGTACAAATTTAATAAGACCATGCCAAAACAATTGCAAACTTGGTACAAATTTAATACGACCATGCCAAACACTTGCAAACTTGGTACAAGTTTAATAAGACCATACCAAAACACTTGCAAACTTGGAACAAACTTCCTAAGACCATGCCAAAACACTTGCAACCTTGGTACAAAGTTAATAAGACCATGCCAAAACACTTGCAAACTTGGTACAAATTTAATAAGACCATGCCAAAACACTTGCAAACTTGGAACAAACTTCCTAAGACCATGCCTAACACTTGCAAACTTGGTACAAATTTAATAAGACCATGCCAAAACACTTGCAAACTTGGTACAAACTTCCTAAGACCATGCCAAAACACTAGCAACCTTGGTACAAATTTAATAAGAGCATGCCAAAACACTTGCAAACTTGGTACAAATTTAATAAGACCATGCCAAAACAATTGCAAACTTGGTACAAATTTAATACGACCATGCCAAACACTTGCAAACTTGGTACAAGTTTAATAAGACCATACCTAAACACTTGCAAACTTGGTACAAATTTAATAAGACCATGCCAAAACACTTGCAAACTTGGTACAAATGAAGTACGACCATGCCAAACACTTGCAAACTTAGTAAAAACTTCCTAAGACCATGCCAAAACACTTGCAAACTTGGCACAAATTTAATAAGACCATGCCAAACACTTGCAAACTTGGAACAAACTTCCTAAGACCATGCCAAAACACTTGCAACCTTGGTACAAAGTTAATAAGACCATGCCAAAACACTTGCAAACTTGGTACAAATTTAATAAGACCATACCAAAACACTTGCAAACTTGGTACAAATTTAATAAGACCATGCCAAAACACTTGCAAACTTGGAACAAACTTCCTAAGACCATGCCTAACACTTGCAAACTTGGTACAAATTTAATAAGACCATGCCAAAACACTTGCAAACTTGGTACAAACTTCCTAAGACCATGCCAAAACACTTGCAACCTTGGTACAAATTTAATAAGAGCATGCCAAAACACTTGCAAACTTGGTACAAATTTAATAAGACCATGCCAAAACAATTGCAAACTTGGTACAAATTTAATACGACCATGCCAAACACTTGCAAACTTGGTACAAGTTTAATAAGACCATACCAAAACACTTGCAAACTTGGAACAAACTTCCTAAGACCATGCCAAAACACTTGCAACCTTGGTACAAAGTTAATAAGACCATGCCAAAACACTTGCAAACTTGGTACAAATTTAATAAGACCATGCCAAAACACTTGCAAACTTGGAACAAACTTCCTAAGACCATGCCTAACACTTGCAAACTTGGTACAAATTTAATAAGACCATGCCAAAACACTTGCAAACTTGGTACAAACTTCCTAAGACCATGCCAAAACACTAGCAACCTTGGTACAAATTTAATAAGAGCATGCCAAAACACTTGCAAACTTGGTACAAATTTAATAAGACCATGCCAAAACAATTGCAAACTTGGTACAAATTTAATACGACCATGCCAAACACTTGCAAACTTGGTACAAGTTTAATAAGACCATACCTAAACACTTGCAAACTTGGTACAAATTTAATAAGACCATGCCAAAACACTTGCAAACTTGGAACAAACTTCCTAAGACCATGCCAAAACACCTGCAAACTTGGAACAAATTTAATAAGACCTTGCCATAACACTTGCAAACTTGGTACAAGTTTAATAAGACCATGCCAAAACACTTGCAAACTTGGAACAAACTTCCTAAGACCATGCCAAAACACCTGCAAACTTGGTACAAATTTAATAAGACCATGCAAAAACACTTACAAACTTGGTACAAATTTAATAAGACCATGCCAAAACACTTGCAAACTTGGTACAAGTTTAATAAGACCATGCCAAAACACTTGCAAACTTGGTACTAATTTAATAAGACCATGCCAAAACACTTGCAAACTTGGTACAAATTTAATAAGACCATGCCAAGCAGTTGCAAACTTGGTACAAATTTTATAAGACCATGCCAAAACACTTGCAAACTTGGTACAAATATAATAAGACCATGCCAAAACACTTGCAAACTTGGAACAAATTTAATAAGACCATGCCAAAACACTTGCAAACTTGGAACAAACTTTCTTAGACCATGCCAAACACTTGCAAACTTGGTACAAATTTAATAAGACCATGCCAAAACACTTGCAAACTTGGAACAAACTTCCTAAGACCATGCCAAAACACTTGCAAACTTGGTACAAATTTAATAACACCATGCCAATAACTTGCAAACTTGGTACAAGTTTAATACGACCATGCCAAACACTTGCAAACTTGGTACAAATTTAATAAGACCATGCCAAACACTTGCAAACTTGAAACAAACTTCCTAAGACCATGCCAAAACACCTGCAAACTTGGAACAAATTTAATAAGACCTTGCCAAAACACTTGCAAACTTGGTACAAGTTTAATAAGACCATGCCAAAACACTTGCAAACTTGGTACAAATTAAATAAGACCATGCCAAAACACTTGCAAACTTGGAACAAACTTCCTAAAACCATGCCAAAACACTTGCAAACTTGGAACAAATTTAATAAGACCATGCCAAAACACTTGCAAACTTGGAACAAATTTTATAAGACCATGCCAAAACACTTGCAAACTTGGTACAAATTTAATAAGACCATGCCAAAACACTTGCAAACTTGGTACAAATGAAATACGACCATGCCAAACACTTGCAAACTTAGTAAAAACTTCCTAAGACCATGCCAAAACACTTGCAAACTTGGCACAAATTTAATAAGACCATGCCAAACACTTGCAAACTTGGAACAAACTTCCTAAGACCATGCCAAAACACTTGCAACCTTGGTACAAAGTTAATAAGACCATGCCAAAACACTTGCAAACTTGGTACAAATTTAATAAGACCATGCCAAAACAATTGCAAACTTGGTACAAATTTAATACGACCATGCCAAACACTTGCAAACTTGGTACAAGTTTAATAAGACCATACCAAAACACTTGCAAACTTGGTACAAATTTAATAAGACCATGCCAAAACACTTGCAAACTTGGAACAAACTTCCTAAGACCATGCCTAACACTTTCAACCTGGGTACAAATTTAATAAGAGCATGCCAAAACACTTGCAAACTTGGTACAAATTTAATAAGACCATGCCAAAACAATTGCAAACTTGGTACAAATTTAATACGACCATGCCAAACACTTGCAAACTTGGTACAAATTTAATAAGACCATGCCAAACACTTGCAAACTTGGTACAAGTTTAATAAGACCATACCAAAACACTTGCAAACTTGGTACAAATTTAATAAGACCATGCCAAAACACTTGCAAACTTGGAAAAAACTTCCTAAGACCATGCCAAAACACTTGCAAACTTGGTACACATTTATTAAGACCATGCCAAAACACTTGCAAACTTGGTACAAATTTAATACGACCATGCCAAACACTTGCAAACTTGGTACAAATTTAATAAGACCATGCCAAACACTTGCAAACTTGAAACAAACTTCCTAAGACCATGCCAAAACACCTGCAAACTTGGAACAAATTTAATAAGACCTTGCCATAACACTTGCAAACTTGGTACAAATTTAATAAGACCATGCCAAAACACTTGCAAACTTGGAACAAACTTCCTAAGACCATGCCAAAACACCTGCATACTTGGTACAAATTTAATAAGACCATGCCAAAACACTTGCAAACTTGGTACAAATTTAATAAGACCATGCCAAAACACTTGCAAACTTGGAACAAACTTCCTAAGACCATGCCAAAACACTCGCAAACTTGGTACAAATTTAATAAGACCATGCCAAAACACTTGCAAACTTGGTACAAACTTCCTAAGACCATGCCAAAACAATTGCAAACTTGGTACAAATGTAATAAGACCATGCCAAAACACTTGCAAACTTGGAACAAACTTCCTAAGACCATGCCAAAACACTTGCAAACTTGGAACAAACTTCCTAAGACCATGCCAAAACACTTGCAAACTTGGAACAAACTTCCTAAGACCATGCCAAAACACTTGCAAACTTGGTACAAATTTAATAAGACCATGCCAAAACACTTGCAAACTTGGTACAAATTTAATAAGACCGTGGCAAAACACTTGCAAACTTGGAACAAACTTCCTAAGACCATGCCAAACACTTACAAACTTGGAACAAACTTCCTAAGACCATGCCAAAACACTTGCAACCTTGGTACAAATTTAATAAGACCATGCCAAAACACTTGCAACCTTGGTACAAATTTAATAAGACCATGCCAAAACACTTGCAAACTTGGTACAAGTTTAATAAGACCATGCCTAAAACTTGCAAACTTGGAACAAATTTAATAAGACCATGCCAAAACACTTGCAAACTTGGTACAAATGAAGTACGACCATGCCAAACACTTGCAAACTTAGTAAAAACTTCCTAAGACCATGCCAAAACACTTGCAAACTTGGCACAAATTTAATAAGACCATGCCAAACACTTGCAAACTTGGAACAAACTTCCTAAGACCATGCCAAAACACTTGCAACCTTGGTACAAAGTTAATAAGACCATGCCAAAACACTTGCAAACTTGGTACAAATTTAATAAGACCATACCAAAGCACTTGCAAACTTGGTACAAATTTAATAAGACCATGCCAAAACACTTGCAAACTTGGAACAAACTTCCTAAGACCATGCCTAACACTTGCAAACTTGGTACAAATTTAATAAGACCATGCCAAAACACTTGCAAACTTGGTACAAACTTCCTAAGACCATGCCAAAACACTTGCAACCTTGGTACAAATTTAATAAGAGCATGCCAAAACACTTGCAAACTTGGTACAAATTTAATAAGACCATGCCAAAACAATTGCAAACTTGGTACAAATTTAATACGACCATGCCAAACACTTGCAAACTTGGTACAAGTTTAATAAGACCATACCAAAACACTTGCAAACTTGGAACAAACTTCCTAAGACCATGCCAAAACACTTGCAACCTTGGTACAAAGTTAATAAGACCATGCCAAAACACTTGCAAACTTGGTACAAATTTAATAAGACCATACCAAAACACTTGCAAACTTGGTACAAATTTAATAAGACCATGCCAAAACACTTGCAAACTTGGAACAAACTTCCTAAGACCATGCCTAACACTTGCAAACTTGGTACAAATTTAATAAGACCATGCCAAAACACTTGCAAACTTGGTACAAACTTCCTAAGACCATGCCAAAACACTTGCAACCTTGGTACAAATTTAATAAGAGCATGCCAAAACACTTGCAAACTTGGTACAAATTTAATAAGACCATGCCAAAACAATTGCAAACTTGGTACAAATTTAATACGACCATGCCAAACACTTGCAAACTTGGTACAAGTTTAATAAGACCATACCAAAACACTTGCAAACTTGGTACAAATTTAATAAGACCATGCCAAAACACTTGCAACCTTGGTACAAATTAAATAAGAGCATGCCAAAACACTTGTAAACTTGGTACAAATTTAATACGACCATGCCAAAACACTTGCAACCTTGGTACAAATTTAATAAGACCATGCCAAAACACTTGGAAACTTGGTACAAATTTAATAAGACCATGCCAAACACTTGCAAACTTGGAACAAACTTCCTAAGACCATGCCAAAACACTTGCAAACTTGGTACAAATTTAATAAGACCATGCCAAACACTTGCAAACTTGGTACAAACTTCCAAAGACCATTCCAAAATACTTGCGAACTTGGAAAAAACTTCCTAAGACCATGCCAAAACACTTGCAAACTTGGTACACATTTATTAAGACCATGCCAAAACACTTGCAAACTTGGTACAAGTTTAATAAGATCATGCCTAAAACTTGCAAACTTGGTACAAATTTAATAAGACCATGCCAAAACACTTGCAAACTTGGTACCAATTTAATAAGACCATGCCAAAACACTTGCAAACTTGGTACAAATGTAATAAGACCATGCCAAAACACTTGCAAACTTGGTACAAATTTAATAATACCATGCCAAAACACTTGCAAACTTGGTACAAGTTTAATAAGACCATGCCAAAACACTTGCAAACTTGGTACAAATTTAATAAGACCATGCCAAAACACTTGCAAACTTGTAACAAACTTCCTAAGACCATGCCGAAACACTTGCAACCTTGGTACAAATTAAATAAGAGCATGCCAAAACACTTGTAAACTTGGTACAAATTTAATAAGACCATGCCAAAACAATTGCAAACTTGGTACAAATTTAATACGACCATGCCAAACACTTGAAAACTTGGTACAAGTTTAATAAGACCATGCTAAAACACTTGCAAACTTGGTACAAATTTAATAAGACCATGCCAAAACACTTGCAAATTTGGAACAAACTTCCTAAGACCATGCCTAACATTTGCAAACTTGGTACAAATTTAATAAGACCATGCCAAAACACTTGCAAACTTGGTACAAACTTCCTAAGACCATGCCAAAACACTTGCAACCTTGGTACAAATTTAATAAGAGCATGCCAAAACACTTGCAAACTTGGTACAAATTTAATAAGACCATGCCAAAACAATTGCAAACTTGGTACAAATTTAATACGACCATGCCAAACACTTGCAAACTTGGTACAAGTTTAATAAGACCATACCAAAACACTTGCAAACTTGGTACAAATTTAATAAGACCATGCCAAAACACTTGCAAACTTGGAACAAACTTCCTAAAACCATGCCTAACACTTGCAAACTTGGTACAAATTTAATAAGACCATGCCAAAACACTTGCAAACTTGGTACAAACTTCCTAAGACCATGCCAAAACACTTGCAACCTGGGTACAAATTTAATAAGAGCATGCCAAAACACTTGCAAACTTGGTACAAATTTAATAAGACCATGCCAAAACAATTGCAAACTTGGTACAAATTTAATACGACCATGCCAAAACACTTGCAAACTTGGAACAAACTTCCTAAGACCATGCCAAAACACTTGCAACCTTGGTACAAATTTAATAAGACCTTGCCAAAACACTTGCAAACTTGGAACAAACTTCCTAAGACCATGCCAAAACACTTGCAAACTTGGTACAAATTTAATAAGACCATGCCAAAACACTTGCAAACTTGGTACAAATTTAATAAGACCATGCCAAAACACTTGCAAACTTGGTACAAATTTAATAAGATCATGCCAAAACACTTGCAAACTTGGAACAAACTTCCTTAGACCAAGCCAAAACACTTGCAAAACTTGGTACAAATTTAATAAGACCATGCCAAAACACTTGCAAACTTGGAACAAACTTCCTAAGACCATGCCAAAACACTTGCAAACTTGGCACAAATTTAATAGGACCATGCCAAAACACTTTCAAACTTGGTACAAAATTAATGAGACCATGCCAAAACACTTGCAAACTTGGAACAAACTTCCTAAGACCATGCCAAAACACTTGCAAACTTGGTACACATTTAATAAGACCATGCCAAAACACTTGCAAACTTGGAACAAACTTCCTAAGACCATGCCAAAACACTTGCAAACTTGGTACAAATTTAATAAGACCAAGCCAAAACACTTGCAAACTTGGTACAAATTTAATAAGACCATGCCAAAACACTTGCAAACTTGGTACAAATTTAATAAGACCATGCCAAAACACTTGCAAACTTGGTACAAATTTAATACGACCATGCCAAAACACTTGCAACCTTGGTACAAATTTAATAAGACCATGCCAAAACACTTGCAAACTTGGTACAAATTTAATAAGACCATGCCAAACACTTGCAAACTTGGAACACATTTAACAAGACCATGCCAAAACACTTGCAAACTTGGTACAAATTTAATAAGACCATGCCAAAACACTTGCAAACTTGGTACAAATTTAATAAGACCCCGCCAAAACACTTGCAAACTTGGTACAAATTTAATAAGACCATGCCAAAACACTTGCAAACTTGGAACAAACTTCCTAAGACCATGCCAAAACACTTGCAAACTTGGTACAAATTTAATGAGACCATGCCAAACACTTGCAAACTTGGTACAATTTTAATAAGACCATGCCAAAACAATTGCAAACTTGGTACAAATTTAATAAGACCATGCCAAACACTTGCAAACTTGGTACAAACTTCCTAAGACCATGCCAAAACACTTGCAAACTTGGAACAAACTTCCTAAGACCATGCCAAAACACTTGCAACCTTGGTACAAATTTAATAAGAGCATGCCAAAACACTTGCAAACTTGGTACAAATTTAATAAGACCATGCCAAAACACTTGCAAACTTGGTACAAATTTAATAAGATCATGCCAAAACACTTGCAAACTTGGAACAAACTTCCTTAGACCATGCCAAAACACTTGCAAACTTGGTACAAATTTAATAAGACCATGCCAAAACACTTGCAACCTTGGTACAAATTTAATAAGACCATGCCAAAACACTTGCAAACTTGGTACAAATTTAATAAGACCATGCCAAAACACTAGCAAACTTGGTACAAAGTTAATAAGACCATGCCAAAACACTTGCAAACTTGGTACAATTTTAATAAGATCTTGCCAAAACACTTGCAAACTTGGAACAAATTTAATAAGACCATGCCAAAACACTAGCAAACTTGGTACAAGTTTAATAAGACCATGCCAAAACACTTGCAAACTTGGTACAAATTTAATAAGACCATGCCAAAACACTTGCAAACTTGGTACAAATTTAATAAGACCATGCCAAAACACTTGCAAACTTGGTACAATTTTAATAAGATCATGCCAAAACACTTGCAAACTTGGAACAAATTTAATAAGACCATGCCAAAACACTTGCAAACTTGGTGCAAGTTTAATAAGACCATGCCAAAACACTTGCAAACTTGGTACAAATTTAATAAGACCATGCCAAACACTAGCAAACTTGGTACAAAGTTAATAAGACCATGCCAAAACACTTGCAAACTTGGAACAAACTTCCTAAGACCATGCCAAAACACTTGCAAACTTGGAACAAATTTAATAAGACCATGCCAAAACACTTGCAAACTTGGTACAAATTTAATACGACCATGCCAAACACTTGCAAACTTGGAACAAACTTCCTAAGACCATGTCAAAACACTTGCAAACTTGGTACAAGTTTAATAAGACCATGCCTAAGACTTGCAAACTTGGTACAAATTTAATAAGACCATGCCAAAACACTTGCAAACTTGGTACAAATGTAATAAGACCATGCCAAAACACTTGCAAACTTGGTACAAATTTAATAATACCATGCCAAAACACTTGCAAACTTGGTACAAGTTTAATAAGACCATGCCAAAACACTTGCAAACTTGGTACAAATTTAATAAGACCATGCCAAAACACTTGCAAACTTGGAACAAACTTCCTAAGACCATGCCAAAACACTTGCAACCTTGGTACAAATTAAATAAGAGCATGCCAAAACACTTGTAAACTTGGTACAAATTTAATAAGACCATTCCAAAACAATTGCAAACTTGGTACAAATTTAATACGACCATGCCAAACACTTGAAAACTTGGTACAAGTTTAATAAGACCATGCTAAAACACTTGCAAACTTGGTACAATTTTAATAAGACCATGCCAAAACACTTGCAAACTTGGAACAAACTTCCTAAGACCATGCCTAACACTTGCAAACTTGGTACAAATTTAATAAGACCATGCCAAAACACTTGCAAACTTGGTACAAACTTCCTAAGACCATGCCAAAACACTTGCAACCTTGGTACAAATTTAATAAGAGCATGCCAAAACACTTGCAAACTTGGTACAAATTTAATAAGACCATGCCAAAACACTTGCAAACTTGGTACAAACTGCCTAAGACCATGCCAAAACACTTGCAAACTTGGTACAAACTTCCTAAGACCATGCCAAAACACTTGCAAACTTGGTACAAATTTAATAAGACCATGCCAAAACACTTGCAAACTTGGAACAAACTTCCTAAGACCATGCCAAAACACCTGCAAACTTGGTACAAATTTAATAAGACCATTTCAAAACACTTGCAAACTTGGAACAAACTTCCTAAGACCATGCCAAACACTTGCAAACTTGGTACAAATGTAATACGACCATGCCAAACACTTGCAAACTTGGTACAAACTTCCTAAGACCATGCCAAAACACTTGCAAACTTGGCACAAATTTAATAAGACCATGCCAAACACTTGCAAACTTGGAACAAACTTCCTAAGACCATGCCAAAACACTTGCAACCTTGGTACAAAGTTAATAAGACCATGCCAAAACACTTGCAAACTTGGTACAAATTTAATAAGACCATACCAAAACACTTGCAAACTTGGAACAAACTTCCTACGACCATGCCAAAACACTTGCAAACTTGGAACAAACTTTCTAAGACCATGCCAAAACACTTGCAAACTTGGTACAAATTTAATACGACCATGCCAAAACACTTGCAACCTTGGTACAAATTTAATAAGACCATGCCAAAACACTTGGAAACTTGGTACAAATTGAATAAGACCATGCCAAACACTTGCAAACTTGGAACAAACTTCCTAAGACCATGCCAAAACACTTGCAACCTTGGTACAAATTTAATAAGAGCATGCCAAAACACTTGCAAACTTGGTACAAATTTAATAAGACCATGCCAAAACAATTGCAAACTTGGTACAAATTTAATACGACCATGCCAAACACTTGCAAACTTGGTACAAATTTAATAAGACCATGCCAAAACACTTGCAAACTTGGAACAAAATTCCTAAGACCATGCCAAAACACTTGCAAACTTGGTACAAATTTAATAAGATCATGCCAAAACACTTGCAAACTTGGAACAAATTTAATACGACCATGCCAAACACTTGCAACCTTGGTACAAATTTAATAAGACCATGCCAAAACAATTGCAAACTTGGTACAAATTTAATACGACCATGCCAAACACTTGCAAACTTGGTACAAATTTAATAAGACCATGCCAAACACTTGCAAACTTGGAACAAACTTCCTAAGACCATGCCAAAACACTTGCAAACTTGGTACAAATTTAATACGACCATGCCAAACACTTGCAAACTTGGTACAAGTTTAATAAGACCATACCAAAACACTTGCAAACTTGGTACAAATTTAATAAGACCATGCCAAAACACTTGCAAACTTGGAACAAACTTCCTAAGACCATGCCTAACACTTGCAAACTTGGTACAAATTTAATAAGACCATGCCAAAACACTCGCAAACTTGGTACAAACTTCCTAAGACCATGCCAAAACACTTGCAACCTTGGTACAAATTTAATAAGAGCATGCCAAAACACTTGCAAACTTGGTACAAATTCAATAAGACCATGCCAAAACAATTGCAAACTTGGTACAAATTTAATACGACCATGCCAAACACTTGCAAACTTGGTACAAATTTAATAAGACCATGCCAAAACACTTGCAAACTTGGAACAAAATTCCTAAGACCATGCCAAAACACTTGCAAACTTGGTACAAATTTAATAAGATCATGCCAAAACACTTGCAAACTTGGAACAAATTTAATACGACCATGCCAAACACTTGCAACCTTGGTACAAATTTAATAAGACCTTGCCAAAACACTTGCAAACTTGGAACAAACTTCCTAAGACCATGCCAAAACACTTGCAAACTTGGTACAAATTTAATAAGACCATGCCAAAACACTTGCAAACTTGGTACAAATTTAATAAGACCATGCCAAAACACTTGCAAACTTGGTACAAATTTAATAAGATCATGCCAAAACACTTGCTAACTTGGTACAAATTTAATAAGACCATGCCAAACACTTGCAAACTTGGAACAAACTTCCTAAGACCATGCCAAAACACTTGCAAACTTGGTACATATTTAATAAGACCATGCCAAACACTTGCAAACTTGGTACAAACTTCCAAAGACCATGCCAAAACACTTGCGAACTTGGAAAAAACTTCCTAAGACCATGCCAAAACACTTGCAAACTTGGTACATATTTAATAAGACCATGCCAAACACTTGCAAACTTGGTACAAACTTCCAAAGACCATGCCAAAACACTTGCGAACTTGGAAAAAACTTCCTAAGACCATGCCAAAACACTTGCAAACTTGGTACATATTTATTAAGACCATGCCAAAACACTTGCAAACTTGGTACAAATTTAATACGACCATGCCAAACACTTGCAAACTTGGTACAAATTTAATAAGACCATGCCAAACACTTGCAAACTTGGTACAAGTTTAATAAGACCATGCCTAAAACTTGCAAACTTGGTACAAATTTAATAAGACCATGCCAAAACACTTGCAAACTTGGTACACATGAAATACGACCATGCCAAACACTTGCAAACTTAGTAAAAACTTCCTAAGACCATGCCAAAACACTTGCAATCTTGGAACAAATTTAATAAGACCATGCCAAACACTTGCAAACTTGGAACAAACTTCCTAAGACCATGGTACAAATTTAATAAGACCATGCCAAAACACTTGCAAACTTGGTACAAATATAATAAGACCATGCCAAAACACTTGCAAACTTGGAACAAATTTAATAAGACCATGCCAAAACACTTGCAAACTTGGAACAAACTTCCTTAGACCATGCCAAACACTTGCAAACTTGGTACAAATTTAATAAGACCATGCCAAAACACTTGCAAACTTGGAACAAACTTCCTAAGACCATGCCAAAACACTTGCAAACTTGGTACAAATTTAATAACACCATGCCAAAACACTTGCAAACTTGGTTCAAGTTTAAAACGACCATGCCAAACACTTGCAAACTTGGTACAAATTTAATAAGACCATGCCAAACACTTGCAAACTTGGAACAAATTTAATAAGACCATGCCAAAACACCTGCAAACTTGGAACAAATTTAATAAGACCTTGCCAAAACACTTGCAAACTTGGTACAAGTTTAATAAGACCATGCCAAAACACTTGCAAACTTGGTACAAATTAAATAAGACCATGTCAAAACACTTGCAAACTTGGAAAAAAACTTGGTACAAATTTAATAAGATCATGCCAAAACACTTGCAAACTTGGAACAAACTTCCTAAGACCATGCCAAAACACTTGCAAACTTGGAACAAATTTAATAAGACCATGCCAAAACACTTGCAAACTTGGAACAAATTTTATAAGACCATGCCAAAACACTTGCAAACTTGGAAAAAACTTCCTAAGACCATGCCAAAACACTTGCAAACTTGGAACAAACTTCCTAAGACCATGCCAAAACACTTGCAAACTTGGTACAAATTTAATAAGACCATGCCAAAACACTTGCAAACTTGGTACAAATTTAATAAGACCGTGGCAAAACACTTGCAAACTTGGAACAAACTTCCTAAGACCATGCCAAACACTTACAAACTTGGAACAAACTTCCTAAGACCATGCCAAAACACTTGCAACCTTGGTACAAATTTAATAAGACCATGCCAAAACACTTGCAACCTTGGTACAAATTTAATAAGACCATGCCAAAACACTTGCAAACTTGGTACAAGTTTAATAAGACCATGCCTAAAACTTGCAAACTTGGTACAAATTTAATAAGACCATGCCAAAACACTTGCAAACTTGGTACAAATGAAATACGACCATGCCAAACACTTGCAAACTTAGTAAAAACTTCCTAAGACCATGCCAAAACACTTGCAAACTTGGCACAAATTTAATAAGACCATGCCAAACACTTGCAAACTTGGAACAAACTTCCTAAGACCATGCCAAAACACTTGCAACCTTGGTACAAAGTTAATAAGACCATGCCAAAAAATTTGCAAACTTGGAACAAACTTCCTAAGACCATGCCAAAACACTTGCAAACTTGGTACAAACTTCCTAAGACCAAGCCAAAACACTTGCAAACTTCGTACAAATGTAATAAGACCATGCCAAAACACTTGCAAACTTGGTACAAATTTAATAAGACCATGCCAAACACTTGCAAACTTGGAACAAACTTCCTAAGACCATGACAAAACACTTGCAAACCTGGTACAAATATAATAAGACCATGCCAAAACACTTGCAAACTTGGAACAAATTTAATAAGACCATGCCAAAACACCTGCAAACTTGGTACAAATTTAATGAGACCATGCCAAAACACTTGCAAACTTGGTACAAATTTAATAAGACCATGCCAAACACTTGCAAACTTGGAACAAACTTCCTTAGACCATGCCAAAACACTTGCAAACTTGGTACAAATTTAATAAGACCATGCCAAAACACTTGCAAACTTGGTACAAATTTAATACGACCATGCCAAAACAATTGCAAACTTGGTACACATTTAATAAGACCATGCCAAAACAATTGCAATCTTGGCACAAATTTAATAAGACCATGCCAAAACACTTGCAAACTTGGTACAAATTTAATAAGACCATGCCAAAACACTTGCAAACTTGGTACAAGTTTAATGAGACCATGCCAAAACACTTGCAAACTTGGTACAATTTTAATACGACCATGCCAAACACTTGCAAACTTGGTACAAAGTTAGTAAGACCATGCCAAAACACTTGCAAACTTGGTACACATTTATTAAGACCATGCCAAACACTTGCAAACTTGGAACAAACTTCCTAAGACCATGCCAAAACACTTGCAACATTGGTACAAATTTAATAAGACCATGCCAAAACACTTGCAAACTTGGTACAAATTTAATAAGACCATACCAAAACACTTGCAAACTTGGAACAAACTTCCTAAGACCATGCCAAAACACTTGCAAACTTGGTACAAATTTAATAAGACCATGCCAAAACACTTGCAAACTTGGAACAAATTTAATACGACCATGCCAAAACAATTGCAAACTTGGTACAAATTTAATAAGACCATGCCAAAACACTTGCAATCTTGGCACAAATTTAATAAGACCATGCCAAAACACTTGCAAACTTGGTACACATTTAATAAGACCATGCCAAACACTTGCAAACTTGGTACAAATTTAATACGACCATGCCAAAACAATTGCAAACTTGGTACAAATTTAATAAGACCATGCCAAAACACTTGCAATCTTGGCACAAATTTAATAAGACCATGCCAAAACACTTGCAAACTTGGAACACATTTAATAAGACCATGCCAAAACACTTGCAAACTTGGTACAAGTTTAATGAGACCATGCCAAAACACTTGCAAACTTGGTACAAATTTAATACGACCATGCCAAACACTTGCAAACTTGGTACAAATTTAATAAGACCATGCCAAAACACTTGCAAACTTGGTACACATTTATTAAGACCATGCCAAAACACTTGCAAACTTGGAACAAACTTCCTAAGACCATGCCAAAACACTTGCAAACTTGGTACAAATTTAATAAGACCATGCCAAAACACTTGCAAACTTGGTACAATTTTAATAAGATCATGCCAAAACACTTGCAAACTTGGTACAAAGTTATTAAGACCCCGCCAAAACACTTGCAAACTTGGTACAAATTTAATAAGACCATGCCAAAACACTTGCAAACTTGGTACAAATTTAATAAGACCATGCCAAACACTTGCAAACTTGAAACAAATTTAATAAGACCATGCCAAACACTTGCAAACTTGGAAAAAACTTCCTAAGACCATGGCAAAACACTTGCAAACTTGGAACAAATTTAATAAGACCATGCCAAAACACTTGCAAACTTGGTACAAATTTAATAAGACCTTGCCAAAACACTTTTTTTTTTTTTTATAAAACATAACTATTTATTTAATAAATAGCGAACATAAATAACAAACTTTTTCTTAATGTCTAGAGTTAAACAAACAGGGCACATTTAAGGACTTCTAAATCGATCGCAGCATCGTTGTTGCCAACGATGTGGATGATATAGTTTGAAAAAAGACGCAGGACATTTATCCGCTTGGTGGCGCTGATTTCGCTTAGCATCGGTAAGCGGAGACATTGAAACGAAGGTTGACACCCTGGAGCTTCCTTCCTGATGTATTGCTGTAGCACGTTCCAGGCCGCAATCACGCGAGTGCATGAGGTGAATTTGTGCTCCAAGGTGTCAGCTTTGGTGCAGTGTGAACAGGATGCATCGGGTAACCGGCTCATCCGAGAAAGAAGCTCACCGTGTGCTATCTTGCCGTTCGCCAGTAAATAAAGCGTCGAACGCTGCTCAGATGAGAGTTTGCCGCTATTGATGTTCCCCCAAACTCTTCTCCAGTTGATCCCCCGGTATGACGTCTCCACTTTGGGTGCGGGGAGGCGGTCCACCAGTAGACGTCGAAGGGTTCGGGTGGAAGGATTTTTCCCAAATGAGGGAGGAATGTACGCCATCTGCAGTATGACGCTTCTCAGACATGGGTATGAGGTCGGAATAGAAGCAATATCGGGGGGGGGGTTTCCAGCACACGAAATGTGCTGGGCACCGACCCGGAGGCTCCCTTGCTCCGCCACATACCGGTTGGTCAGCAATGCTGTTGTGTTGATGGAGGGAATATGGAGGTTGAGTCCTCCACGGTTGCGAGGTAACGCTAGCTGCAGGATCGGGATGCGTATGCCTCCGGAGCCGTTCCAGAGGAGAGAACCGATGATGCTCTTGACCTTAGCTATGTCCTTTGACCGGGCGCCACATACCGACGCAATGAACCATAGCTTTGGCAGTAAAAATGTGTTGAGCAGAACTATCTTCTGCATAAGGTTCAGATCTCTCACTCTGTGGAGCCACACCAGCTGCCGGAAGTGCTGAATCACCGTGTCCCAGTTGTGACTGGCCGCCTCTCGAACGTTGTTGGTGAACAGGATCCCAAGAAGCCGGAGACGTTCCACGGTGTGCAGCCAAGGTACGGAAATCCTGTTTTCCAGCGTTATCTTGCCAATGTCCAAAGCCGTGGTCTTTTCAACATTCAACCTAGCCCCAGAGCAGACGCCATAAGCCTCAATGGCCGCCCTAACTCGCTCGATTGTGGATGGGGAAGTACTCACCACTGAGACGTCGTCAGCATAAGCATTGATCAGGTCATCCGGATCGCAGCAGATGCCTTCAAGTCTAGTGATGAGGGGATGGAGGTAAAGGATGAACAAGTGCATTGACAAGGGGTCTCCTTGTCGCACGGAACGTTGGATGGGAAAGGCGTGGGATAGGGAGCCGTTTACAAGCACACGGGACGAGGATTTTCCACCAATTGTCCTCAAAAGTCGTACTAGATCGGGATTGAACCCCAATGAACCCATCGTTTCAAACAGAAAACCCCTGTCGACGCGGTCAAACGCCTGAGAGAGATCGAAGGAAACGAGCTTACCACACTTCTTCCTCCGTTTAAGATCGATGATTCTCTCCTTAACAGACAGAACAGCTTGAAAAATATTGCCTGGTTTATTGGAGCACTTTTGTGAATTCGAGATGATTTGCCACTTGTCGATTATGGTTTCAAGCCGTCGTTTAATTATCCTCGAAAGTAGTTTGTAGTCCGTGTTAAGGAGAGAGATCGGACGGTAGGAAGAGAGTGTGCACCCATCCCCCTTCTTCCTCACAAGCACTATGACCCCGTCGACGAACTTTTCCGGAAATTGACCGTTGAGGGCCTCGTTGAGAATCAGTATGATTTCTCTCCAGATTATCTCAAACGTTCTCTGATAAAATTCGATTGGAATTCCATCCGGTCCAGGAGACTTCCGAGGTGCCGATTTTCCAACTGCATGAAGGACATCTCCATAGGTAATCTCATCCATGCAGCTGTTGTTGGTTTCGCAATACTCGGGGATTACACGGTGACAGGCAAAGGAATCGTCCTTTTCTATTGTCTCGTTGGCGTACAACTCCCTGTAGTACGTATGTATGTATTCCTCCAATTGATTTGGAGAGTCAAGAACAATGTCATTTTCTGTTTTCAGGCTGGTGATCAGGGTGCGTTCCTGCCTTCGTTTTCCAAGCTGAAATGTGGAAATTTTTTCACCACTTACAATTGTTTCGTTAATACGAGTAAAGTCCTCGGAGAAGCGCCTCTGAAGGAGGAGCATTTCTCCTTTTATACGATTGATATTGACCAATTCGATCGGATTGGAAAGATACCGCTCGTATGAGGACTTTAACTCCGCGTAGAGGATATTATGTTGCAAGCGGATTTTGGAGTATTTCTGGTTCGTTTTCCATCGGAAGAACGATTTTATTTTTGGTTTGGCAAACTGTATCCACCATTCCATCCATGAACCAAAGTTCTTTCGCTGTCTTGTCCAATAATTCCACCTGCAACCGAATTCCTCTATGTTTTCGGCTGTCAAAATATGTGGCCGTAGTTGCCAGTAGCCATTTCGTCGCGCGTCAGGTATGTTCGGAAGGCAGAGACGCACCGTGAGCGCCTTGTGATCAGAAAAGGACACTAAATGCATGTCAGTTGCACGTAGCTGGTCTTTCATGGTCTTGGAGATGTAGCAACGATCGATGCGAGAGCCCGAACCACGTGCGACGTGGGAAAACTCTACAGAGTTACCTCTAAGAGCTTCCCAGCTGTCACACAGGCGCATGCTGTCAACTAGGCTATGCAAAGCGGAGCTCACATTTCCCACACCCGTAGCGTCTTGGGACTTCAAAATGCAGTTGAAGTCCCCTGCAAGAATCACCGGTCCCGGTGCATTCCGCAGGTAGTACGCCAACGAATGGTTGAAAAAGAGCTCTCGCTCTGCTCTGTTATGGCTTCCCGAAGGAGCGTAAATATTGCACAGTGTGGATGAATTCTCAAGCCGAACGCAGATGAGGCGTGAATCCAAGCTACGCTCGACGTGAGAAAATTTTAGGTGCACCCGCAAGGCGATCGCAGTACCTCTCCTGGTGTGATCAATATTTGTTAATACATTGTACCCAGGGAGCGAAAAGTCTTCAACAGAAACTTCTTGTAGGAAGATTATGTCTGCGTCAGTTGTCTTTATAAAGGTCCTTAGAGCATCTAACTTGGTAGGATTAGATATCGCATTGATGTTGATCGATGCGATCTTCACTGATCTCATCAACTTATCCATTTCTACCAAGTTACTGCTTCTCATCTTCGGTCACCCCGGTAGGTCTCGCTGCGTTAGCGTTTGTCTTTCGGGCAGGACGGCCTACTTTACGCTTGGCCGGTTCCTCCGTAGACTTGTGCGACGTGTCGCTGTCCGTCAGTTCGTCCGTCTTTCTCTTACTTGTCCCCGTGTGGATAGAATTTGAGGAAGGGGTAGGGGAAGGGACACGAGGAGCTTTAAACTTTAATTCGGCATCGGCGTTCGAACGATACTCACCTATGTCCATTTTGGTGCTGGTCGATCTTGCCGGGATGTTTAACGCACTTGCCCTGATCAAAGACACAACAAGTGAAGCATTCGCCGGTACGCTTGGTGCTGGTGATCGGCCGTTCGGTGTGTCGGTCAAGACAATAGGTGCACCAGTCCGGGCGCTCGGGGGTATTGTCTGTACGGCCGGGACGGTCGGTGCGCTAGCCGGGACGGTCGGTGCGCTAGCCGGGACGGTCGGTGCGCTAGCCGGGACGGTCGGTGCGCTTGTCGGGACGGTCGGTGCGCTTGTCGCAACGATCGTTGTGCTTGGCGGGGCGGTCGGTGCACTTGCCGAGACCGTCGGTGCGCTTGTGGATACGATCGTTTTGCTTGCCGGGACGGTCTTTGTGCTAGCCGGGACGGCTGGCGCTAGTGCTGGGGCAGTTGGCGTATTTACGCCGTGTTTGCCTTGCACCGCTGATGCGTAGGTCAACCGCTCGTTGACGCTCGTTTTTTGTGCCACGAGTTTTCTGCCCTGGGTGCAGGTTATTCCGTGGTGCACAGACAGTCCGCATGTACGGCACGTTTGCTGTTGGCCCCGGTAGGTGACCAACGTCTCTTCTCCTCCTATCGTCACAAAGGAGGGCACCGGCTTCGAAATAACCGCCGTTACATACCGGAATCCGTCCGAAACTCCGGCACATGGGAATCCCTTTGTCCATACGCCGGAACGGACCGCGCGAACCTCTCCGTAGCGCGAGAAGAAGTCGCAGATTGTCTTGTCCGTAATGTCATCGGACAAGTCGTGGATCTTTACGACCACGGAGTTGTCGACCATGCTGATCAGGATCGGGAAAAGCTTCCCGTCGCATTCTATCGAATGCTTTCCGTCGTGTTGCTCGACGGTTTTCAGGGCGAGGCTCTGCTCCTTCGTACGAATGAAGATCGCGGATGATGTTGGCTTCAAACGCAAGGAGCTGATGTTGTTGTTGCTTAGACCCAGCTTGGTCATGGCGAAGGTGGTGGCCTCCATCGCTGGTGGCCTTCTGGGTAGCTTTGAGAAGTCCACCCGAAGGGTGCTTCTCAAAGCTTCCATGCTGTGGCTTGCTCTATAGCACGAAATATATTTGTTCTGCTTCGTGAAAAGAACGTCCGATCGTTGCGAGTCTCGGAGAGGAACTACAAACTTGGTACAAATTTAATACGACCATGCCAAAACAATTGCAAACTTGGTACAAATTTAATAAGACCATGCCAAAACATTTGCAATCTTGGCACAAATTTAATAAGACCATGCCAAAACACTTGCAAACTTGGTACACATTTAATAAGACCATGCCAAAACACTTGCAAACTTGGTACAAATTTAATAAGACCATGCCAAAACACTTGCAATCTTGGCACAAATTTAATAAGACCATGCCAAAACACTTGCAAACTTGGTACAAATTTAATACGACCATGCCAAAACAATTGCAAACTTGGTACAAATTTAATAATACCATGCCAAAACACTTGCAATCTTGGCACAAATTTAATAAGACCATGCCAAAACACTTGCAAACTTGGTACACATTTAATAAGACCATGCCAAAACACTTGCAAACTTGGTACAAGTTTAATGAGACCATGCCAAAACACTTGCAAACTTGGAACAAATTTAAAACGACCATGCCAAACACTTGCAAACTTGGTAAAAATTTAATAAGACCATGCCAAAACACTTGCAAACTTGGTACACATTTATTAAGACCATGCCAAACACTTGCAAACTTGGAACAAACTTCCTAAGACCATGCCAAAACACTTGCAAACTTGGTACAAATTTAATAAGACCATGCCAAAACACTTGCAAACTTGGTACAATTTTAATAAGATCATGCCAAAACACTTGCAAACTTGGTACAAAGTTAATAAGACCCCGCCAAAACACTTGCAAACTTGGTACAAATTTAATAAGACCATGCCAAAACACTTGCAAACTTGGTACAAATTTAATAAGACCATGCCAAACACTTGCAAACTTGAAACAAATTTAATAAGACCATGCCAAACACTTGCAAACTTGGAAAAAACTTCCTAATACCATGGCAAAACACTTGCAAACTTGGTACAAATTTAATAAGACCATGCCAAAACACTTGCAAACTTGGTACAAATTTAATAAGACCTTGCCAAAACACTTGCAAACTTGGTACAAATTTAATAAGACCATGCCAAAACAATTGCAAACTTGGCACAAAGTTAATAAGACCATGCCAAAACACTTGCAAACTTGGAACAAACTTCCTTAGACCATGCCGAAACACTTGCAAACTTGGTACAAATTTAATAAGACCATGCCAAAACACTTGCAAACTTGGTACAAATTTAACACGACCATGCCAAAACACTTGCAAACTTGGTACAAATTTAATAAGACCATGCCAAAACACTTGCAAACTTGGTACAAACTGCCTAAGACCAAGCCAAAACACTTGCAAACTTGGTACAAATGTAATAAGACCATGCCAAAACACTTGCAAACTTGGTACAAATTTAATAAGACCATGCCAAACACTTGTAAACTTGGTACAAACTTCCTAAGACCATGACAAAACACTTGCAAACCTGGTACAAATTTAATAAGACCATGCCAAAACACTTGCAAACTTGGAACTAATTTAATAAGACCATGCCAAAACACCTGCAAACTTGGTACAAATTTAATGAGACCATGCCAAAACACTTGCAAACTTGGTACAAATTTAATAAGACCATGCCAAACACTTGCAAACTTGGAACAAACTTCCTTAGACCATGCCAAAACACTTGCAAACTTGGTACAAATTTAATAAGCCCATGCCAAAACACTTGCAAACTTGGTACAAATTTTATAAGACCATGCCAAAAACTTGCAAACTTGGTACAAGTTTAATAAGACCATGCCAAAACACTTGCAAACTTGGAACAAACTTCCTAAGACCATGCCAAAACACTTGCAAACTTGGAACAAACTTCCTAAGACCATGCCAAAACACTTGCAAACTTGGAACAAACTCTCTAAGACCATGCCAAAACACTTGCAAACTTGGTACAAATTTAATAAGACCATGCCAAAACACTTGCAAACTTGGTACAAATTTAATAAGGCCGTGGCAAAACACTTGCAAACTTGGAACAAACTTCCTAAGACCATGCCAAACACTTACAAACTTGGAACAAACTTCCTAAGACCATGCCAAAACACTTGCAAACTTGGAACAAATTTAATAAGACCATGCCAAAACACTTGCAAACTTAGTACAAATTTAATAAGACCATGCCAAAACACTTGCAAACTTGGAACAAACTTCCTAAGACCATGCCAAAACACTTGCAAACTTGGTACAAATTTAATAAGACCATGCCAAAACACTTGCAAATTTGGTAAAAATTTAATAAGACCATGCCAAAACACTTGCAAACTTGGAACAAACTTCCTAAGACCATGCCAAAACACTTGCAAACTTGGAACAAAATTAATAAGACCATGCCAAAACATTTGCAAACTTGGAAAAAACTTCCTAAGACCATGCCAAAACACTTGCAAACTTGGCACAAAGTTAATAAGACCATGCCAAAACACTTGCAAACTTGGTACAAATTTAATAAGACCATGCCAAAACACTTGCAAACTTTGTACAAATTTAATAAGACCATGCCAAAACACTTGCAAACTTGGAACAAATTTAATAAGACCATGCCAAAACACTTGCAAACTTGGTACAAATTTAATAAGACCATGCCAAAACACTTGCAAACTTGGTACAATTTTAATAAGATCATGCCAAAACACTTGCAAACTTGGAACAAACTTCCTAAGACCATGCCAAAACACTTGCAAACTTGATAAAAATTTAATAAGACCATGCCAAAACACTTGCAAACTTGGTACAAATTTAATAAGACCATGCCAAAACACTTGCAAACTTGGTACAAATTTAATAAGACCATGCCAAACACTAGCAAACTTGGTACAAATTTAATAAGACCATGCCAAACACTTGCAAACTTGGTACAAACTTCCTAAGACCATGCCAAAACACTTGCAAACTTGGTACAAATTTAATAAGACCATACCAAAACACTTGCAAACTTGGAACAAACTTCCTAAGACCATGCCAAAACACTTGCAAACTTGGAACAAACTTCCTAAGACCATGCCAAAACACTTGCAACCTTGGAACAAACTTCCTAAGACCATCCCAAAACACTTGCAAACTTGGTACAAACTTCCTAGGACCATGCCAAAACATTTGCAACCTTGGTAAAAATTTAATAAGACCATGCCTAAAACTTGCAAACTTGGTACAAATTTAATAAGACCATGCCAAAACACTTGCAAACTTGGTACAAATTTAATAAGACCATGCCAAACACTTACAAACTTGGTACAAACTTCCTAAGACCATGACAAAACACTTGCAAACTTGGTACAAATTTAATAAGACCATGTCAAAACACTTGCAAACTTGGAATAAACTTCCTAAGACCATGCCAAAACACTTGCAAACTTGGTACAAATTTAATAAGACCATGCCTAAACACTTGCAAACTTGGAACAAACTTCCTAAGACCATGCCAAAACACTTGCAAACTTGGTACAAATTTAATAAGACCATGCCAAAACACTTGCAAACTTGGTACAAACTTCCTAAGACCATGCCAAAACACTTGCAAACTTGGTACAAATTTAATAAGACCATGCCAAAACACTTGCAAACTTGGTACAAATTTAATACGACCATGCCAAACACTTGCAAACTTGGAACAAACTTCCTAAGACCATGCCAAAACACTTGCAAACTTGGTACAAATTTAATAAGACCATGCCAAAAACTTGCAAACTTGGTACAAGTCTAATAAAACCATGCCAAAACACTTGCAAACTTGGAAAAAACTTCCTAAGACCATGCCAAAACACTGGCAAACTTGGAACAAACTTCCTAAGACCATGCCAAAACACTTGCAAACTTGGTACAAATTTAATAAGACCATGCCAAACACTTGCAAACTTGGTACAAACTTCCTAAGACCATGCCAAAACACTTGCAAACTTGGAAAAAACTTCCTAAGACCATGCCAAAACACTTGCAAACTTGGTACACATTTATTAAGACCATGCCAAAACACTTGCAAACTTGGTACAAATTTAATACGACCATGCCAAACACTTGCAAACTTGGTACAAATTTAATAAGACCATGCCAAAACACTTGCAAACTTGGTACAAACTTCCTAAGACCATGCCAAAACAATTGCAACCTTGGTACAAAGTTAATAAGACCCCGCCAAAACACTTGCAAACTTGGTACAAATTTAATAAGACCATGCCAAAACACTTGCAAACTTGGTACAAATTGAATAAGACCATGCCAAACACTTGCAAACTTGGTACAAACTTCCTAAGACCATGCCAAACCACTTGCAAACTTGGTACAAATTTAATAGGACCATGCCAAAACACTTGCAAACTTGGAACAAACTTCCTATGACCATGCCAAAACAATTGCAACCTTGGAACAAACTTCCTAAGACCATGCCAAAACACTTGCAAACTTGGTACAAACTTCCTAAGACCATGCCAAAACACTTGCAACCTTGGTAAAAATTTAATAAGACCATGCCAAAACACTTGCAAACTTGGTACAAATTTAATAAGACCATGCCAAAACACTTGCAAACTTGGTACAAATTTAATACGACCATTGCAAAACACTTGCAACCTTGGTACAAATTTAATAAGACCATGCCAAAACACTTGCAAACTTGGTACAAATTTAATAAGACCATGCCAAACACTTGCAAACTTGGAACAAATTTAATAAGACCATGCCAAAACACTTGCAAACTTGGTACAAATTTAATAAGACCATGCCGAAACACTTGCAAACTTGGTACAAATTTAATAAGACCCCGCCAAAACACTTGCAAACTTGGTACAAATTTAATAAGACCATGCCAAAACACTTGCAAACTTGGAACAAACTTCCTAAGACCATGCCAAAACACCTGCTAACTTGGTACAAATTTAATAAGACCATGCCAAAACACTTGCAACCTTGGTACAAATTTAATAAGACCATGCCAAAACACTTGCAAACTTGGAACAAACTTCCTAAGACCATGCCAAAACACTTGCAAACTTGGTACAACCTTCCTAAGACCATGCCAAAACACTTGCAAACTTGGTACAAATTTAATAAGACCATGCCAAAACACTTGCAAACTTGGTACAAACTTCCTAAGACCATGCCAAAACAATTGCAAACTTGGTACAAATTTAATAAGACCATGCCAAAACAATTGCAAACTTGGAACAAACTTCCTAAGACAATTCCAAAACACTTGCAAACTTGGTAAAAATTTAATAAGACCATGCCAAAACACTTGCAAACTTGGAACAAACTTCCTAAGACCATGCCAAAACACTTGCAAACTTGGTACAAATGTAATGAGACCATGCAAAACACTTGCAAACTTGGTACAATTTTAATAAGACCATGCCAAAACAATTGCAAACTTGGTACAAATTCAATAAGACCATGCCAAACACTTGCAAACTTGGAAAAAACTTCCTAAGACCATGCCAAAACACATGCAAACTTGGAACAAACTACCTAAGACCATGCCAAAACACTTGCAAACTTGGTACAAATTTAATAAGACCTTGCCAAAACACTTGCAAACTTGGAACAAACTTCCTAAGACCATGCCAAAACACTTGCAAACTTGGTACAAATTTAATAAGACCATGCCAAAACACTTGCAAACTTGATACAAAATTAATAAGACCATGCCAAAACACTTGCAAACTTGGTACAAATTTAATAAGACCATGCCAAAACACTTGCAAACTTGGTACAAATTTAATAAGACCATGCCAAAACACTTGCAAACTTTGTACAATTTTAATAAGATCATGCCAAAACACTTGCAAACTTGGAACAAATTTAATAAGACCATGCCAAAACACTTGCAAACTTGGTACAAGTTTAATAAGACCATGCCAAAACACTTGCAAACTTGGTACAAATTTAATAAGACCATGCCAAAACACTTGCAAACTTGGTACAAATATAATAAGACCATGCCAAACACTTGCAAACTTGGAACAAACTTCCTAAAACCATGCCAAAACACTTGCAAACTTGGTACAAATTTAATACGACCATGCCAAACACTTGCAAACTTGGAACAAACTTCCTAAGACCATGTCAAAACACTTGCAAACTTGGTACAAGTTTAATAAGACCATGCCTAAAACTTGCAAACTTGGTACAAATTTAATAAGACCATGCCAAAACACTTGCAAACTTGGTACAAGTTTAATAAGACCATGCCAAAACACTTGCAAACTTGGTACAAATTTAATAAGACCATGCCAAAACACTTGCAAACTTGGTACAAGTTTAATAAGACCATGCCTAAAACTTGCAAACTTGGTACAAATTTAATAAGACCATGCCAAAACACTTGCAAACTTGGTACAAATTTAATAAGACCATGCCAAAACACTTGCAAACTTGGTACAAATGTAATAAGACCATGCCAAAACACTTGCAAACTTGGTACAAATTTAATAGTACCATGCCAAAACACTTGCAAACTTGGTACAAGTTTAATAAGACCATGCCAAAACACTTGCAAACTTGGTACAAATTTAATAAGACCATGCCAAAACACTTGCAAACTTGGAACAAACTTCCTAAGACCATGCCAAAACACTTGAAACCTTGGTACAAATTTAATAAGACCTTGCCAAAACACTTGCAAACTTGGAACAAACTTCCTAAGACCATGCCAAAACACTTGCAACCTTGGTACAAATTTAATAAGAGCATGCCAAAACACTTGCAAACTTGGTACAAATTTTATAAGACCATGCCAAAACAATTGCAAACTTGGTACAAATTTAATACGACCATGCCAAACACTTGCAAACTTGGTACAAGTTTAATAAGACCATGCCAAAACACTTGCAAACTTGGTACAAATTTAATAAGACCATGCCAAAACACTTGCAAACTTGGAACAAACTTCCTAAGACCATGCCAAAACACTTGCAAACTTGGTACACAATTAATAAGACCATGCCAAACACTTGCAAACCTGGGACAAACTTCCTAAGACCATGCCAAAACACTTGCAAACTTGGTACAAATTTAATAAGACCTTGCCAAAACACTTGCAAACTTGGAACAAATTTAATAAGACCATGCTAAAACACTTGCAAAATTGGTTCAAACTTCATAAGACCATGCCAAACACTTGCAAACTTGGAACAAATGTAATAAGACCATGCCAAAACACTTGCAAACTTGGTACAAATTTAATAAGACCATGCCAAACACTTGCAAACTTGGTACACAATTAATAAGACCATGCCGAACACTCGCAAACTTGGTACAAATTTAATAAGACCATGCCAAAACACTTGCAAACTTGGTACACAATTAACAAGACCATGCCAAAACACTTGCAAACTTGGGACAAACTTCCTAAGACCATGCCAAAACACTTGCAAACTTGGTACAATTTTAATAAGATCATGCCAAAACACTTGCAAACTTGGAACAAATTTAATAAGACCATGCCAAAACACTTGCAAACTTGGTACAAGTTTAATAAGACCATGCCAAAACACTTGCAAACTTGGTACAAATTTAATAAGACCATGCCAAAACACTTGCAAACTTGGTACAAATATAATAAGACCATGCCAAACACTTGCAAACTTGGAACAAACTTCCTAAAACCATGCCAAAACACTTGCAAACTTGGTACAAATTTAATACGACCATGCCAAACACTTGCAAACTTGGAACAAACTTCCTAAGACCATGCCAAAACACTTGCAAACTTGGTACAAATTTAATAAGACCATGCCAAAACACTTGCAAACTTGGTACAAACTTCCTAAGACCATGCCAAAACACTTGCAAACTTGGTACAAATTTAATAAGACCATGCCAAAACACTTGCAAACTTGGTACAAATTTAATACGACCATGCCAAACACTTGCAAACTTGGAACAAACTTCCTAAGACCATGCCAAAACACTTGCAAACTTGGTACAAATTTAATAAGACCATGCCAAAAACTTGCAAACTTGGTACAAGTCTAATAAAACCATGCCAAAACACTTGCAAACTTGGAAAAAACTTCCTAAGACCATGCCAAAACACTGGCAAACTTGGAACAAACTTCCTAAGACCATGCCAAAACACTTGCAAACTTGGTACAAATTTAATAAGACCATGCCAAACACTTGCAAACTTGGTACAAACTTCCTTAGACCATGCCAAAACACTTGCAAACTTGGAAAAAACTTCCTAAGACCATGCCAAAACACTTGCAAACTTGGTACACATTTATTAAGACCATGCCAAAACACTTGCAAACTTGGTACAAATTAAATACGACCATGCCAAACACTTGCAAACTTGGTACAAATTTAATAAGACGTTTTGGCATGGTCTTAATAAATTTGTACCAAGTTTGCAAGTGTTTTGGCATAGTCTTAGGAAGTTTGTTCCAAGTTTGCAAGTGTTTGGCATCGTCTTATTAAATTTGTACCAAGTTTGCAAGTGTTTTGGCATGGTCTTATTAAATTTGCAAACTTGGTACAAATTTATTAAGACCATGCCAAAACACTTGCAAACTTGGTACAAATTTAATAAGACCATGCCAAAACACTTGCAAACTTGGTACAATTTTAATAAGACCATGCCAAACACTTGCAAACTTGGAACAAACTTCCTAAGCCCATGCCAAAACACTTGCAAACTTGGTACAAATTTAATAACACCATGCCAAAACACTTGCAAACTTGGTACAAATTTAATAAAACCATGCCAAAACACTTGCAAACTTGGTACAAATTTAATAAGACCACGGCAAAACACTTGCAAACTTCGAACAAATTTCCTAAGACCATGCCAAAACACTTGCAAACTTGGTACACATTTAATAAGACCATGCCAAAACACTTGCAAACTTGGTACAAATTTAATAAGACGATGCCAAACACTTGCAAACTTGGAACAAACTTCCTAAGACCATGCCAAAACACTTGCAAACTTGGTACAAATTTAATAAGACCATGTCAAAACACTTGCAAACTTGGTACAAATTTAATAAAACCATGCCAAACACTTGCAAACTTGGAACAAACTTCCTAAGACCATGCCAAAACACTTGCAAACTTGGTACACATTTAATAAGACCATGCCAAAACACTTGCAAACTTGGAACAAACTTCCTAAGACCATGCCAAAACACTTGCAAACTTGGTACAAATTTAATAAGACCAAGCCAAAACACTTGCAAACTTGGAGCAAATTTAATAAGACCATTCCAAAACACTTGCAAGCTTGGTACAAATTTAATAAGACCATGCCAAAACACTTGCAAACTTGGTACAAATTTAATAAGACCATGCCAAAACACTTGCAAACTTGGTACAAATTTAATAAGACCATGCCAAAACACTTGCAAACTTGGAACCAACTTCCTAAGACTATGCCAAAACACTTGCAAACTTGGTACAAATTTAATAAGACCAAGCCAAAACACTTGCAAACTTGGAGCAAATTTAATAAGACCATTCCAAAACACTTGCAAACTTGGTACAAATTTAATAAGACCATGCCAAAACACTTGCAAACTTGGTACAAATTTAATAAGACCATGCCAAACACTTGCAAACTTGGAACAAACTTCCTTAGACCATGCCAAAACACTTGCAAACTTGGTACAAATTTAATAAGACCATGCCAAAACACTTGCAAACTTGGTACAAATTTAATAACACCATGCCAAAACACTTGCAAACTTGGTACAAATTTAAAAATACCATGCCAAAACACTTGCAAACTTGGTACAAATTTAATCAGACCATGCCAAAACACTTGCAAACTTGGAACAAATTTAATAAGACCATGCCAAAACACTTGCAAACTAGGTACAAATTTAATAAGACCATGCCAAAAATCTTGCAAACTTGGTACAAATTTAATAAGACCATGCCAAAACACTTGCAAACTAGGAACAAACTTCCTATGACCATGCCAAAACAATTGCAACCTTGGAACAAACTCCCTAAGACCATGCCAAAACACTTGCAAACTTGGTACAAACTTCCTAAGACCATGCCAAAACACTTGCAACCTTGGTAAAAATTTAATAAGACCATGCCAAAACACTTGCAAACTTGGTACAAATTTAATAAGACCATGCCAAAACACTTGCAAACTTGGTACAAATTTAATACGACCATTGCAAAACACTTGCAACCTTGGTACAAATTTAATTAGACCATGCCAAAACACTTGCAAACTTGGTACAAATTTAATAAGACCATGCCAAACACTTGCAAACTTGGAACAAATTTAATAAGACCATGCCAAAACACTTGCAAACTTGGTACAAATTTAATAAGACCATGCCGAAACACTTGCAAACTTGGTACAAATTTAATAAGACCCCGCCAAAACACTTGCAAACTTGGTACAAATTTAATAAGACCATGCCAAAACACTTGCAAACTTGGAACAAACTTCCTAAGACCATGCCAAAACACCTGCTAACTTGGTACAAATTTAATAAGACCATGCCAAAACACTTGCAACCTTGGTACAAATTTAATAAGACCATGCCAAAACACTTGCAAACTTGGAACAAACTTCCGAAGACCATGCCAAAACACTTGCAAACTTGGTACAACCTTCCTAAGACCATGCCAAAACACTTGCAAACTTGGTACAAATTTAATAAGACCATGCCAAAACACTTGCAAACTTGGTACAAACTTCCTAAGACCATGCCAAAACAATTGCAAACTTGGTACAAATTTAATAAGACCATGCCAAAACAATTGCAAACTTGGAACAAACTTCCTAAGACAATTCCAAAACACTTGCAAACTTGGTAAAAATTTAATAAGACCATGCCAAAACACTTGCAAACTTGGAACAAACTTCCTAAGACCATGCCAAAACACTTGCAAACTTGGTACAAATGTAATGAGACCATGCAAAACACTTGCAAACTTGGTACAATTTTAATAAGACCATGCCAAAACAATTGCAAACTTGGTACAAATTCAATAAGACCATGCCAAACACTTGCAAACTTGGTACAAACTTCCTAAGACCATGCCAAAACACATGCAAACTTGGAACAAACTACCTAAGACCATGCCAAAACACTTGCAAACTTGGTACAAATTTAATAAGACCTTGCCAAAACACTTGCAAACTTGGAACAAACTTCCTAAGACCATGCCAAAACACTTGCAAACTTGGTACAAATTTAATAAGACCATGCCAAAACACTTGCAAACTTGATACAAAATTAATAAGACCATGCCAAAACACTTGCAAACTTGGTACAAATTTAATAAGACCATGCCAAAACACTTGCAAACTTGGTACAAATTTAATAAGACCATGCCAAAACACTTGCAAACTTGGTACAATTTTAATAAGATCATGCCAAAACACTTGCAAACTTGGAACAAATTTAATAAGACCATGCCAAAACACTTGCAAACTTGGTACAAGTTTAATAAGACCATGCCAAAACACTTGCAAACTTGGTACAAATTTAATAAGACCATGCCAAAACACTTGCAAACTTGGTACAAATATAATAAGACCATGCCAAACACTTGCAAACTTGGAACAAACTTCCTAAAACCATGCCAAAACACTTGCAAACTTGGTACAAATTTAATACGACCATGCCAAACACTTGCAAACTTGGAACAAACTTCCTAAGACCATGTCAAAACACTTGCAAACTTGGTACAAGTTTAATAAGACCATGCCTAAAACTTGCAAACTTGGTACAAATTTAATAAGACCATGCCAAAACACTTGCAAACTTGGTACAAGTTTAATAAGACCATGCCAAAACACTTGCAAACTTGGTACAAATTTAATAAGACCATGCCAAAACACTTGCAAACTTGGTACAAGTTTAATAAGACCATGCCTAAAACTTGCAAACTTGGTACAAATTTAATAAGACCATGCCAAAACACTTGCAAACTTGGTACAAATTTAATAAGACCATGCCAAAACACTTGCAAACTTGGTACAAATGTAATAAGACCATGCCAAAACACTTGCAAACTTGGTACAAATTTAATAGTACCATGCCAAAACACTTGCAAACTTGGTACAAGTTTAATAAGACCATGCCAAAACACTTGCAAACTTGGTACAAATTTAATAAGACCATGCCAAAACACTTGCAAACTTGGAACAAACTTCCTAAGACCATGCCAAAACACTTGAAACCTTGGTACAAATTTAATAAGACCTTGCCAAAACACTTGCAAACTTGGAACAAACTTCCTAAGACCATGCCAAAACACTTGCAACCTTGGTACAAATTTAATAAGAGCATGCCAAAACACTTGCAAACTTGGTACAAATTTTATAAGACCATGCCAAAACAATTGCAAACTTGGTACAAATTTAATACGACCATGCCAAACACTTGCAAACTTGGTACAAGTTTAATAAGACCATGCCAAAACACTTGCAAACTTGGTACAAATTTAATAAGACCATGCCAAAACACTTGCAAACTTGGAACAAACTTCCTAAGACCATGCCAAAACACTTGCAAACTTGGTACACAATTAATAAGACCATGCCAAACACTTGCAAACCTGGGACAAACTTCCTAAGACCATGCCAAAACACTTGCAAACTTGGTACAAATTTAATAAGACCTTGCCAAAACACTTGCAAACTTGGAACAAATTTAATAAGACCATGCTAAAACACTTGCAAAATTGGTTCAAACTTCATAAGACCATGCCAAACACTTGCAAACTTGGAACAAATGTAATAAGACCATGCCAAAACACTTGCAAACTTGGTACAAATTTAAGTTAATTAAGTTTGCAAGTGTTTTGGCATGGTTTTATTAAATTTGTACCAAGTTTGCAAGTGTTTTGGCATGGTGTTATTAAATTTGTACCAAGTTTGCAAGTGTTTTGGCATGGGCTTAGGAAGTTTGTTCCAAGTTTGCAAGTGTTTGGCATGGTCTTATTAAAATTGTACCAAGTTTGCAAGTGTTTTGGCATGGTCTTATTAAATTTGTACCAAGTTTGCAAGTGTTTTGGCATGGTCTTAATAAATTTGTACCAAGTTTGCAAATTTAATAAGACCATGCCAAAACACTTGCAAACTTGGTACAAATTTAATAAGACGATGCCAAACACTTGCAAACTTGGAACAAACTTCCTAAGACTATGCCAAAACACTTGCAAACTTGGTACAAATTTATTAAGACCATGCCAAAACACTTGCAAACTTGGTACAAATTTAATAAGACCATGCCAAAACACTTGCAAACTTGGTACAATTTTAATAAGACCATGCCGAACACTCGCAAACTTGGTACAAATTTAATAAGACCATGCCAAAACACTTGCAAACTTGGTACACAATTAATAAGACCATGCCAAACACTTGCAAACTTGGGACAAACTTCCTAAGACCATGCCAAAACAATTGAAAACTTGGTACAAACTTTTTAAGACCATGCCAAACACTTGCAAACTTGGTACACAATTAATAAGACCATGCCAAACACTTGCAAACTTGATACAAATTTAATAAGACCTTGCCAAAACACTTGCATACTTGGAACAAATGTAATAAGACCATGCCAAAACACTTGCAAACTTGGTACAAATTTAATAAGACCTTGCCAAAACACTTGCAAAATTGGAACAAATTTAATAAGACCTTGCCAAAACACTTGCACACTTGGAACAAACTTAATAAGACCATGCTAAAACACTTGCAAAAACGGTCGGTTTGACGTTTACGGTTGATGGTCGACTTTCTGTTTGGCTCCGTAAATTTTCCTAAAATTCGACTTGTTAGAACAGCTGTACTATTGTTAACTGCAGCTAAAAAGTAAAGAATAATTCGTTTTAGTGCGATACTCAACTTTGTTCTGGACATTACCGTGTTTTTTCTGTAAAATTGCCGTTTTGTTGGTCCCGTGCTGTGCAGTTCGTGTTGTGCCCAACTCATCATGAATCATATCTGTCGCATCTGTTTACGGGACACGGAAGAAGCGGTTATCACCTGTGGTGGCGAATTGAAAATCTCTTCATGCAAGGAAGTTTTTCACCCGAAGTGTCTCAAACTATCAAAGCCATGCACTAAAAGTGTCTCAAATAGCAAAAACATTGTGTGGTTGTGTGATAACTGTATCAACAAATCTTCAGATAGCGGCTTAGTGTTTGATGAGAAGTTGCCACGTCTCATTAGTGAGATGAGGAATGAGATAGTTCGTTTCCTTAGTGAGATGAAGAGAGAGACACTCGCTGAGATCGACCACCTTTTCTCAACGCTGTGCACTAACCCTGAAGTCCTGCAACACTCTCTTCCTACGACGTCTCCTACTAATACAATCCAGCAAGATCAAACCGTGGCTGTCACGAACACTCCTCGAACTTGCACTAATGAGGATACAAACACTACGTGTGCCGAGATAAGCGCTCCCGCACCAATACCTGTGTATTGTCATAGTCACACCCACATCGCCACAACCACGAGACACCGTATGGACAACCTGATAAACAATGACGATCGCACTGCGTCGCAAGCTCACATGGTTAATGCACGTTCTACTCTACTCTCCGGTGCTGCTTCTGATTCTTCAAATGTGTACGATGGATTTATGCCTGCTGCCGATCCAAGGACTTGGCTGTTTGTCACACATGTATCACCGCACATATCTGAGGATGATATGAAAAGCTTCATCATGGGTCGCCTTGGAACCTCTGACTGTGTGGCTCGAAATATACTTCCACGTGATCGCGACCCATCCACTCTCCGTTTCGTCTCCTTCAAGGTCAGCCTTCCTGGCTCACTGCGGATTGCTGCACTTTCACCGTCAACCTGGCCACGCGGTTTCGACTTCGCTGAGTTTGAGTTTCGGAATAAGCGACCCGATCCTTTTTTTACCCTGGAGACCCCGTACCAATCTCCGATGTAGTGAATCAACTGAGTTCCCCGATCGCTGATAACCTCTCGGACACTCATCCCGAATCTATTACAACACTAACGCAATCAGTGCCATCTCCGAGAGAAGTTGTAATTTACTACCAAAATGTGCGTGGACTGCGTACTAAGACTTCTGATATCTTTACTACCAGCTATGATTCAGAGTACGACATCATTATTCTGACTGAGTCTTGGCTCGATGAGTCTATTTCCTCGTCAATGCTTTTTGATGTTGATCGCTACGTGGTATACAGAACCGATCAATCTGCTGCCAACAGTACGAAGAAAAGAGGAGGAGGTGTTCTAATTGCTGTCTCTACGAAGCTCACCTCGTATCCATGCACTCTTCTCTCTAACAACACTGAGAGCGTCTGGATCAAACTGAGTTCCGGTATGGGAACTTTTATAATTGGTGCTGTGTACTTGCCTCCGGATCGCTCTAATGACACCGACACCATCAACAGCTTTTGCACGACTCTTCGTCATGTGAGAGACAAATATGCTGATGAAAAGCTCATTCTCATGGGTGATTTCAACCAGCCGCAGCTTGTTTGGAGCATATCCCAGAACGGGGTGGTAACATTGGATTCATCGCTATCCCGATCATCTTCAAGCTGCTCCACACTTCTCGACGAATTCAGCTTTTGTGGTCTGAGTCAATTTAACGGTTTCAAAAACTCAAATGACTCACTTCTCGATTTGGCTTTCGTGGACGACAACATTCCATGCAGTGATTTTAAGCTTCTGCCTGGGCTGGACGCTTTAATTACACCTGATGTTTACCATCCAGCACTCGTTCTTCATATTGAGTCTAATTCTACAAATACCAATACCAACGATGTCTCAACTCGACTCATTACCACCAATAATCGAAGCTGGAATTTCAGAAAGGCGGATTTTGTGGGCCTCTGCTCTGCCCTTCAAGACGTTGACTGGAATTTTACCACTCGTGACGCGGATCTCAACAACAACGTAGACTCAGTTACTGACACATTAGTTGGTCTGTTTGACCTCTTCATTCCATGCTTCAGAGCCCCAAAAAAACCTAAATGGTCATGCGCAGCTTTAAAAAATCTGAAAAAACGAAGGACAGCTATGTACAGGAAATTTCGACGACTGAATAATGATTCCAACCGTAGGAATTTTAAGAAAGCTGCCCATGAGTACAAAGCTTATAACCGTAAAGCTTACGCTCTGCATGTAAGAAATATCGAGCTCCGTTTCACAAAGGACCCTAAAAGCTTCTGGAGTTTTATAAAAAGCAAACGAAATGTCGAACGTCTTCCAACGACCATGTTTTATAACGGCAGCTCGTATTCCGACACAGATAGCATCAACGGTGCCTTTGCAAACCACTTCCGGGCACTTTACAACAATAATAACGTTTCCACCGCAGACACAGCTGCAGCTACTGCCATGCTACCTGATGCCGTTGATGTCCCACTGCCTTTTTTTTCCGAAACTGAAGTTTCCTCGGCAATAAATGAGCTGAAGCCTTCATACTCTGCTGGGCCTGACTTAATTCCCAGCGTTGTATTCATTCGCTGCAAGGACGCTCTAGTTCCTGTCTTGACCGCCATCTTTAACAAGGCTCTGCAGCAGAAATGCTTCCCGGAAAAATGGAAATTAGCATACATGTTTCCTGTCTACAAAAAGGCCGAAAGAAACAACATAGCGAACTACCGGGGTGGCTAAAGTTAACTTGACGACCTTGCGTTACGCGGGTTGCGCCTGGGAGGGTATGCAACAGGCAGTGCAGCCATGTGTCCCGGCTATTCGGTGTTACTTTTGGGCAGCCCAGTGCGTTACGCCGCATTCAAACCACTTGATTTAAATTTAAGCTCAACGATCACTGAACCAGTTCATAAGATGAGAATTAGGGGCCAGTATTTAATTGTTGCTGTTTTGATTAAGTGACATGTTGACATTTTTGCATACGGTAGGCCTTACAGTGAGATATATGATGTTGATATATAAAAAATTGTGTTTGTTTAAAAAGAGTGTTTCACATGTGCTCAATCCAGAAAAGCGGTAAGTTACTGTATGATAAGTACAATTGCTACCAAAATGCTACGTACCGAAAAATGTACTAATTAACTTATAAATGTTTTTATTCAGCATAGCGACCATGGGGATAGCGCCCATTCAGCATAGCGACCACACAAAACCAGACCAGTACGACCAGAAAAACATCCGGCGATGGTCATGAAGATCATCTCGAAGGAGAAGAAGGACATTCGCTGACACGGGCTGCCGACCACCAACACCCAGCAGGAGTGCAAGGAGCTGAAAAAAGGGAACGAGAAGGCCCGACGGCAGATTGAGGTGAAGGAGCAGCAGTTCAGGGACTTGGTGCAGCAGTACGTGGCGCCGAAATCGCGGATGGCTCGCATTAAGGCGAAGGAAATGTGCGGCCTGTATTTCTAATGATAAATCTGAATACAAATTTGAAGATACTTTCGAGACGGAAAAATATGGATTTCGGTGGAAAAATACATCGATGCTTACGGGCTTGGATTGGAAAACGACAACTGGGAGATGAGTTCGTACCAGGGGAAAGACAATAAGGACAGTTTATCAACACAGGATATGTTCGGATTCAACGAAACCACAAACGATATGTTGGATGATGATTTGAAGCTTGAAGGCGATGAAGATGATTAATTTCCTACTGATTAGTACTCTCAGTGTTCTGCGGGCTTCCTCGTAACTAAACGATCGATTGGCGATTGGTTGTGACCATTTTTTAAGTTTTACATATTTTAAACGATTTTGCGCTCTGTTGCAGGCGGCAGGAGGAATCTATCCCCTTCCTGAGATAGTTGCATATTCTCCTCGCCCGATCGGATGGCCGGTTGTTAAATGATTTTTTAAATAATTTTTGACCAGTTGGCTTATGAGTTTCCGGTACGCCAGTCGGTACGGAAACATTGTAATCGTTTATCCTTAAACTCAAACAAAGTCTGGTTCGTTTCAGCAAGCTGTTTGCAAATGCAGCCTGATGCTTGGTCGTATGAGAAAGAATCGAAAGGGTAGAATACTGTGCTTCGCCACCGATACAGAAACAAAAGCACATAATTTAGGTAGTCGTTTTACGAATGAACCAGAAAGTACAGAAATTAATTACCTTCGATTGCGTTACTATCGATCTTTGTGTATCTTATGACGGAGAGATTCTGCTCTCACAAAGATTCCCCCCAAACGTTCTATTTTCCATCCTCGTTACTTCTCTCGACTCGTTGTCGGGTTGCATATGACGTAGTTTTCCCATAAGTGGGATGTTAGGCCCGAGTCCAGTGAGATGGACGAGCATGAAGCTAAACTAGTATAAAAGCTATCATTGTACAATCGAATTCCGTTCGATCCGCTGATTTTATATCGCACGCAACTTGTGCAGATTTCGGGTTTCGTTTTGTTTCCCCAGCTTGCCATCGCACTCGACCCTTTGAAGGGGCGGCCTCGTCGGAAGCGCAGTGGGAAGATTGAACTGTTCTTTTTCATTTTTGTATTTTTTTTTAAATTTATTATGACGGCTCACCAAGGAGGGTCTGGCGGTTTCGAACTCCACGCAGGACGTCGAGGACGTCCTACACCGCAGCCACACATCTTGGTCTGAGCTAAATTAATACGCTGTAGAAGTGCACCCAGTGTAAAATGATTCGACATGAGCCGAGACATCTTCCGTATGAATGCTCGATCCACAGAGAGCCCATCGAACCAAGGCCGCAGGGAGGGACACTTGTGGAGAGACCGAAAAAAGGAACCACCCGAGTTCATCCGCTTCCCACATACTCGGCCATCGAGACAGGAAAAGTTGCTGTGGTGAACGAAGGAACTTCTGGGCTGAGATGGGTCTGTCATAAAGGATGCCTTCTCTGGCGCCAGTTTTGGCCAGTGAGTCAGCCTTCTCATTACCGGGTATTCCGCAATGAGAATGGAACAAAATTAGCGATATTCTAAACGCTTTATTAACCAATGAGCCTAGAATCTCAACAATCTTTATGGCAAAGTGTTCTTGGCTCTTAATAGCCCTTAGGGTTTTCAGTTCTTTGATGGCACTGAGGCTCTCTGTGAATATATAATATTGGTCTGATGGGCTCGCTGCTATCAACAATAGCGCGTAAAAAATTGCGGCAAGCTCAACCGTGAACACGGCACATGGTTGTCGCAATTTGAGACAGGCTTCGGCCGTCTCTCTTAAAACACCGAAGCCTGTGGCCGCCTCAGAAGATGATCCATCAGTGTAATACTGGTTAATTTTGTTTAACTGGCCGTACTTGTTTGCCAAAAATGCCCGGCTACACTATCTGGCGAAGATCATGGGGTATGACCTTGATTTCCTCTCGCAACGAGGAATCTGTACTAACGATAGAACTATAGCACTCAGGAAAGGCAACACGGTCTACTGCTTGTGGGGCGCTAGGATGGACTTGTAGGACAACAAAATCATTAAATATGTTAATAATTTTACACTAAGAACCTGACCCTATAAGCGCTTTAAAATTTCCTATGATTTCCTAGCATTTCAAAACGCAATCTCAGCGGCATTAATGAATAAATTAATTAAATGCTCTTAACTCTGTTTTAATAGAAGATTGAAAAAGACCTATCAAAGGTTTTGAATTGTATTGACCGTTGCGGTCATCGAACAATATAACCGTTTCAATAAACGATCAACGGTTTCATCGAAACGGTTGAATCGGTTCAATGTTGTTCGATTACCTTTTTCAATCCATTAAAACAGAGTCGATGATTCTTCTAGCCGTGCATTTAATTAATTAATATGCTTGAACTATTAATGTGTTTGAAATTAATTTGATTTACATTTTCATCGCAAAACTAGTCGCATAGAAGTCGCGGGGCTGTATAGCCGCGCGGTAAGATTTAATATATGATACTTGAATAAGTGACGAAAATTGTGTTATCGAAATAAATATATGAAAAATGCGTTGTTAAACACACCGGCAATTCTAAAAGCGGAAGATGCATGTATATTTTTCAGTATATTTCGAATCCGGCGTGCATCTGGAGTGTGACAAATGTTGATCTAGCCAACCGGCTAAAACATGAAAATAACTGATTTCTTATTTCGATAATATCTGGACCAAAAATCCCATCGGGATCCGCCGCGCTAGTCGTGCTCAATATTTATTTTCAGGCGTCCACTCAGTACGCCACTTCCAACATAGAAACCAGCCCCTTAGAAGCCTGCGCGAATTTTTACCTGGCATAGCTACTGGAGATAGGAATCGAACCAATCTGAAACAGTAGCCGTCCTAGAGAGTGAAAATGCAAAGTCGCGTTTATAGTTCGCTCGAGAAAGCACATGTTCGAAAAAGGAACAGATAGGGAGACGTAAACCTTGTCGCCAGGAGCAGGCAGCATGGGACGAACCACCAAAACGGCGACACCGGGACGGGCGGGATCGACCCATCGCGTAGCCGCGAGTCATCCCAAGAGGAGACTGACGAATGCGGAAGGAGAACCTCTTGCTTGAGTTTTTACTGCATATAGCGGATGGTTCGAAGCGGGGTGGGAAAGACTAACCAAATTGAATACGATAAAATGTTATCTACGCACCTGCAGTGGCCAATACAACAAACGAGAATACAATGATCAATACATATGGATATGTGGATGATGCACATATCATAAAGCGCACTTCCTGCTGTATAGGAAGATTGGCATTTGGTTAACGTGATATAAGCTTTAGTTAATGATGGAAGCGTTTTGGCATAATTAATAAGAATCTATTCACGCAAATCTTTTGCAAATCCCTTTCTCACTTTATTAACTAAACTTTCGACAAAGCAGCCTTCGACAGTGTATCTCACGGTTCTCCACTTGTTGCCAAGCTACATAGGCTGGCGCTATCAGAAACAATTCTGCACCGGCTCCACACTCACCCGATTGATCGTTAACCTTCAGCGCCAGCATCTTTTCATTTTGTAAGTTGTTGCGAAGCATCGAAAGTAACCATCAGTATTTAACAAACGAAATTCATTCCTACAAGAATTCAATTCGACGGTGCAATACTATGCCGATTTATCACGCTCGGTAAATGATATGAAAATAGTCCACTAACATATCGCGTGATGACGTCGCAGATCATTCGTATTGTGATGATGTTCTGCTCATAGATCGGCATAAGTGATGTTCTGCTCATAGATCGGCCGATGCTATCCTCGTACTGTCCGTACCGAAAGAAACATGGGGCAAGATCTACACTGCATCGAGCGCGAACAACGTGTACAGTATTGCCCCCGTGCTCGCTATGCTGAATAAAAACATTTATGAATTAATTAAATTAAATTTTTCGGCTTCAGCTTTGCTTACCCATTGACGGCCTAAGCCTTTTCGCGGATTGACTTTTTCGAAACCAGGGCAGGGAACAAAGGATACAAATTATATCGGGGTCGCAATTAGAGTGTGAACTCTATCGGTGTCCGCATGTCCCTAAAATAAAAGCAAGCAATGGTACTTATCATACAGTAACTTACCGCTTTTCTGGATTGAGCACATGTGAAACACTCTTTTTAAACAAACACAATTTTTTATATATCAACATCATATATCTCACTGTAAGGCCTACCGTATGCAAAAATGTCAACATGTCACTTAATCAAAACAGCAACAGTTAAATACTGGCCCCTAATTCTCATCTTATGAACTGGTTCAGTGATCGTTGAACTTAAATTTAAATCAAGTGGTTTGAATGCGGCGTAACGCACTGGGCTGCCCAAAAGTAACACCGAATAGCCGGGACACATGGCTGCACTGCCTGTTGCATACCCTCCCAGGCGCAACCCGCGTAACGCAAGGTCGTCAAGTTAACTTTAGCCGTTCTCTCGGTTAAGGAGAGAATTCTGGATTTGAAGAGGAGGAAGAAAAGCGGCAAGCTCGTCTCCTTCGACCTCTCAAAGGCGTTTGACCGCGTCGACAGAGACTTCCTGTGGACGACCATGACCTCCTTGGGTTTTAATCCTGGGCTGGTTGGGCTTTTCAGGTCATTTGGGGAGCGGTCTTCTTCCCGCTTGCTGGTGAATAGACAGCTGTCCTCTCCCTTCCCCATCCAACGTTCCGTCAGACAGGGCGATCCTCTTTCCATGCATCTGTTTGTCCTTTACCTTCATCCCCTTATTACTGAGCTCGAAAGTATTTGCTGCGATCAGGATGACCTGATCAATGCATATGCCGACGATGTCTCAGTGATTACTTCCTCCCCTTCCAAAATCGAGCGGGTCAGAGAGGCGTTCGAGGCGTTCGGCCTGTGCTCAGGGGCCAGACTGAACGTGGAGAAGACCATCGCAATCGACATCGGACACGTCACTCCAGCATCGAGGATCCACGTCCCATGGCTACGCACCGAGGAGCGTCTCCGGCTCCTCGGGATATTGTTCTCCAACAACATCCGCGAGGCCATGGCGCACAACTGGGACGTGGTGATCCAGAAGTTCCGGCAGTTGGTCTGGCTTCATCGTGTGAGAGACCTGAACCTGGCCCAGAAGGTGTTGCTTCTTAACACCTTCCTGCTCCCCAGGCTGTGGTTTGTAGCGTCTGTCTGTGGCGCTAGGCAGCGGGACATTGCAAAGGTCTCTCACACGATCGGATCACTGCTGTGGAACGGCTCTGGTGGCATCCGCGTTCCTCTACTCCAGCTGGCGCTGCCACGAGATCGCGGTGGACTTAATCTCCACATCCCCAGCATCACCACACAATCGCTACTCACCAACCGGTACCTTGCGGAGCAAGGATGTTTGGTGATCGGGTCCCAGCATATCGCCAATGCTGGGAACCCACCCGACATCAACTCCGTCTCGTCATCCTACCCCTGCCTCCGCAAGGTTATCCAGCACCTGGCATACGTGCCAGAGACCCTCCGACGATCGCCATCAACACGAGGACTGCGACGCGCAGCAACAAACGCCCTACCGGACCCAAGGGTGGTTGGAGCTTCCCCACACACGCTGTGGAGAAGAGTGTGGGGAAACATAAGCTCCAGGAGGCTGACGTCTGCACAACGTTCCACCCTCTACCTGCTGGCAAACGGGAAGATCTCAAACGCGGAGCATCTTTTCCGAGCTGGCAGAGCTGACACACCAACCTGCCCGTTTTGTACCGCTGTTGAGACCCTGGAGCACAAGTTTGCAGCATGTCCACGCGTTGCGTTAGCCTGGGACATCCTGCAGACGCGACTGCAACAAGTTGCTCCAGGGTCCCATCTTCGTTTTGTCGACCTGCACTGGCCCGCTCTAAACAGGATAAGAGCGGGCACACGCAGTGCAGTGCTAGCTGTGTTTGCCAACTACATCATCCACATCATTGGAAACAACGATGCTGCGATTGATGTAGACGTCCTCTTCTGTTCTTTGTAACTTTCTGTATATTGTTTCACACTTTTTCCTGTGCACGTTAATGTACCCGCTTGTACGCATCGTGCGACGTCTCCTTGTAAATTGTAAATTAGCTATAAGAAAACTAATGTGACCAAATATATGTTTTTATAAAAAAAAAAAACTTGGTACAAATTTAATAAGACCATGCCAAAACACTTGCACACTTGGTACAAATTTAATAAGACCATGCCAAAACACTTGCAAACTTGGTACAAATTTAATAAGACCATGCCAAAACACTTGAAAACTTGGTACAAATTTACTAAGACCATGCCAAACACTTGCAAACTTGGAACAAACTTCCTAAGACCATACCAAAACACTTGCAAACTTGGTACAAATTTAATAAGACCATGCCAAAACACTTGCAAACTTGGTACAAATTTAATAAGACCATGCCAAAACACTTGCAAACTTGGTACAAATTTAATAAGACCATGCCAAACACTTGCAAACTTGGAACAAACTTCCTAAGACCATGCCAAAACACTTGCAAACTTGGTACACATTTAATAAGACCATGCCAAAACACTTGCAAACTTGGAACAAACTTCCTAAGACCATGCCAAAACACTTGCAAACTTGGTACAAATTTAATAAGACCAAGCCAAAACACTTGCAAACTTGGAACAAATTTAATAAGACCATGCCAAAACACTTGCAAACTTGGTACAAATTTAATAAGACCATGCCAAAACACTTGCAAACTTGGTACAAATTTAATAAGACCATGTCAAAACACTTGCAAACTTGGTACAAATTTACTAAGACCATGCCAAACACTTGCAAACTTGGAACAAACTTCCTAAGACCATGCCAAAACACTTGCAAACTTGGTAAAAATTTAATAAGACCATGCCAAAACACTTGCAAACTTGGTACAAATTTAATAAGACCATGCCAAAACACTTGCAAACTTGGTACAAATTTAATAAGACCATGTCAAAACACTTGCAAACTTGGTACAAATTTACTAAGACCATGCCAAACACTTGCAAACTTGGAACAAACTTCCTAAGACCATGCCAAAACACTTGCAAACTTGGTAAAAATTTAATAAGACCATGCCAAAACACTTGCAAACTTGGTACAAAATTAATAAGACCATGCCAAACACTTGCAAACTTGGAACAAACTTCCTAAGACCATGCCAAAACACTTGCAAACTTGGTACAAATTTAATAAGACCAAGCCAAAACACTTGCAAACTTGGAACAAATTTAATAAGACCATTTCAAAACACTTGCAAACTTGGTACAAATTTAATAAGACCATGCCAAACACTTGCAAACTTGGTACAAATTTAATAAGACCATGCCAAAACACTTGCAAACTTGGTACAAATTTAATAAGACCATGCCAAAACACTTGCAAACTTGGTACAAATTTAATAAGACCATGCCAAAACACTTGCAAACTTGGAACAAACTTCCGAAGACCATGCCAAAACACTTGCAAACATGTTACACATTTAATAAGACCATGCCAAAACACTTGCAAACTTGGGACAAACTTCCTAAGACCATGCCAAAACACTTGCAAATTTGGTACAAATTTAATAAGACCAAGCCAAAACTCTTGCAAACTTGGAACAAATTTAATAAGACCATGCCAAAACACTTGCAAACTTGGTACAAATTTAATAAGACCATGCCAAAACACTTGCAAACTTGGTACAAATTTAATAAGACCATGCCAAAACACTTGCAAACTTGGAACAAACTTCCGAAGACCATGCCAAAACACTTGCAAACTTGGTACAAATTTAATAAGACCATGCCAAAACACTTGCAAACTTGGTACAAATTTAAGAAAACCATGCCAAACACTTGCAAACTTGGAACAAACTTCCTAAGACCATGCCAAAACACTTGCAAACTTGGTACAAATTTAATAAGACCATGCCAAAACACTTGCAAACTTGGTACAAATTTAAGAAAACCATGCCAAACACTTGCAAACTTGGAACAAACTTCCTAAGACCATGCCAAAACACTTGCAAACTTGGTACAAATTTAATAAGACCATGCCAAAACACTTGCAAACTTGGTACAAATTTAATAACACCATGCCAAAACACTTGCAAACTTGGTACAAATTTAAAAATACCATGCCAAAACACTTGCAAACTTGATACAAATTTAATAAGACCATGCCAAAACACTTGCAAACTTGGAACAAATTTAATAAGACCATGCCAAAACACTTGCAAACTTGGTACAAATTTAATAAGACCATGCCAAAACACTTGCAAACTTGGTACAAATTTAATAAGACCATGCCAAAACACTTGCAAACTTGGAACAAACTTCCTAAGCCCATGCCAAAACACTTGCAAAATTGGTACAAATTTAATAACACCATGCCAAAACACTTGCAAACTTGGTACAAATTTAATAAAACCATGCCAAAACACTTGCAAACTTGGTACAAATTTAATAAGACCACGGCAAAACACTTGCAAACTTCGAACAAATTTCCTAAGACCATGCCAAACACTTGCAAACTTGGAACAAACTTCCTAAGACCATGCCAAAACACTTGCAAACTTGGTACAAATTTAATAAGACCATGCCAAAACACTTGCAAACTTGGAACAAACTTCCTAAGACCATGCCAAAACACTTGCAAACTTGGTACAAATTTAATAAGACCAAGCCAAAACACTTGCAAACTTGGAACAAATTTAATAAGACCATGCCAAAACACTTGCAAACTTGGTACAAATTTAATAAGACCATGCCAAACACTTGCAAACTTGGAACAAACTTCCTTACACCATGCCAAAACACTTGCAAACTTGGTACAAATTTAATAACACCATGCCAAAACACTTGCAAACTTGGAACAAACTTTCTAAGACCATGCCAAAACACTTGCAAACTTGGTACAAATTTAATACGACCATGCCAAACACTTGCAAACTTGGAACAAACTTCCTAAGACCATGCCAAAACACTTGCAAACTTGGTACAAATTTAATAAGACCATGCCAAAACACTTGCAAACTTGGTACAAATTTAATAAGACCATGCCAAAACACTTGCAAACTTGGTACAAATTTAATAAGACCATGCCAAACACTTGCAAACTTGGAACAAACTTCCTAAGCCCATGCCAAAACACTTGCAAACTTGGTACAAATTTAATAAGACCATGCCAAAACACTTGCAAACTTGGTACAAATTTAATAAAACCATGCCAAAACACTTGCAAACTTGGTACAAATTTAATAAGACCATGCCAAACACTTGCAAACTTGGAACAAACTTCCTAAGCCCATGCCAAAACACTTGCAAACTTGGTACAAATTTAATAAGACCATGCCAAAACACTTGCAAACTTGGTACAAATTTAATAAGACCATGCCAAAACACTTGCAAACTTGGTACAAATTTACTAAGACCAAGCCAAACACTTGCAAACTTGGAACAAACTTCCTAAGACCATGCCAAAACACTTGCAAACTTGGTACACACTTAATAAGACCATGCCAAAACACTTGCAAACTTGGTACAAATTTAATAAGACCATGCCAAACACTTGCAAACTTGGAACAAACTTCCTAAGACCATGCCAAAACACTTGCAAACTTGGTACAAATTTAATAAAACCATGCCAAAACACTTGCAAACTTGGAACAAGTTTAATAAGACCACGGCAAAACACTTGCAAACTTGGTACAAATTTAATAAGACCATGCCAAAACACTTGCAAACTTGGTACAAATTTAATAAGACCATGCCAAAACACTTGCAAACTTGGTACAAATTTAATAAGACGATGCCAAACACTTGCAAACTTGGAACAAACTTCCTAAGACTATGCCAAAACACTTGCAAACTTGGTACAAATTTAATAAGACCATGCCAAAACACTTGCAAACTTGGTACAAATTTAATAAGACCATGCCAAAACACTTGCAAACTTGGTACAATTTTAATAAGACCATGCCAAACACTTGCAAACTTGGTACAAATTTAATAAGACCATGCCAAAACACTTGCAAACTTGGTACAAATTTAATAAGACCATGCCAAAACACTTGCAAACTTGGTACAAATTTAATAAGACCATGCCAAAACACTTGCAAACTTGGTACAAATTTACTAAGACCAAGCCAAACACTTGCAAACTTGGAACAAACTTCCTAAGACCATGCCAAAACACTTGCAAACTTGGTACACACTTAATAAGACCATGCCAAAACACTTGCAAACTTGGTACAAATTTAATAAGACCATGCCAAAACACTTGCAAACTTGGTACAAATTTAATATGACCATGCCAAACACTTGCAAACTTGGAACAAACTTTCTAAGACCATGCCAAAACACTTGCAAACTTGGTACAAATTTAATACGACCATGCCAAACACTTGCAAACTTGGAACAAACTTCCTAAGACCATGCCAAAACACTTGCAAACTTGGTACAAATTTAATAAGACCATGCCAAAACACTTGCAAACTTGGTACAAATTTAATAAGACCATGCCAAAACACTTGCAAACTTGGTACAACTTTAATAAGACCATGCCAAACACTTGCAAACTTGGAACAAACTTCCTAAGACCATGCCAAAACACTTGCAAACTTGGTACAAATTTATTAAGACCATGCCAAAACACTTGCAAACTTGGTACAAATTTAATAAGACCATGCCAAAACACTTGCAAACTTGGTACAAATTTAATAAGACCATGCCAAACACTTGCAAACTTGGAACAAACTTCCTAAGCCCATGCCAAAACACTTGCAAACTTGGTACAAATTTAATAACACCATGCCAAAACACTTGCAAACTTGGTACAAATTTAATAAAACCATGCCAAAACACTTGCAAACTTGGAACAAGTTTAATAAGACCACGGCAAAACACTTGCAAACTTGGTACAAATTTAATAAGACCATGCCAAAACACTTGCAAACTTGGTACAAATTTAATAAGACCATGCCAAAACACTTGCAAACTTGGTACAAATTTAATAAGACGATGCCAAACACTTGCAAACTTGGAACAAACTTCCTAAGACTATGCCAAAACACTTGCAAACTTGGTACAAATTTATTAAGACCATGCCAAAACACTTGCAAACTTGGTACAAATTTAATAAGACCATGCCAAAACACTTGCAAACTTGGTACAATTTTAATAAGACCATGCCAAACACTTGCAAACTTGGAACAAACTTCCTAAGCCCATGCCAAAACACTTGCAAACTTGGTACAAATTTAATAACACCATGCCAAAACACTTGCAAACTTGGTACAAATTTAATAAAACCATGCCAAAACACTTGCAAACTTGGTACAAATTTAATAAGACCACGGCAAAACACTTGCAAACTTCGAACAAATTTCCTAAGACCATGCCAAAACACTTGCAAACTTGGTACAAATTTAATAAGACCATGCCAAAACACTTGCAAACTTGGTACAAATTTAATAAGACGATGCCAAACACTTGCAAACTTG